>BJKM01000720.1:62500-262322 GCA_015082035.1 Chaenogobius annularis
GGCAGCCAGCTTTAATTATTGGATTTTACTGTCCCAAGACCAGTGCCACACAGAGCTGAGTGGCATTGTTGGTCTTTTTCATTTCGATATGTTATATGTTATATTTGCTTTAATCCCACCACCCGGTTACAAAAATATGAAATTATTTGCCCCCATGCAGAAACAGAAGAATAAACTAGCCTTGAATCTTCATTTCATTTGAAGCATGTTGCTGATAAATACCGAGTAAAGGGGATCAGCTGTGTGCCTCTTCGCCTCTCTGCTCTATCCCTCCCTGGGGTTATTACACAGGCCTCCTCAGGGTTTTGTTTGGCCGTCCCCACAGCTCCAGCAGGACCTAATGACTTTCATTATCAGATGGGGGAATTTAATTTGAGCTGCACCACCGTCAGAGATGAGCATGTCGATACATGGGATACTAAGCCATGCTATTTTTTGGGTCGTGTGGACAATGCCGTGAAAGAAGAAGCATGGGTCTTGACCAGGAGACGAACGGGGGGGAGCGGTGGGGACGCCACACGCTCGCTTTATGAAGGGATCGATAGAGAGTGTCCAGCAGCAGCTTATGAGATCTGAAATGTGTTTGTTATGGGGCAATGGTCTGTGTTATTATCCACAAACAATGAGAGAAGGAGGCACAAGACCTGTGGAAGAGCAAGGACATCTTTAAAAAGGTTGGAACAATTTGTCCAAGAAGTATAGCTCCTCTTAAACAGAATGAGATTTCAAGTAAATATTAAAGCTGGGGTCCCAGATTTTCACAGCATGAAAAGAGGAAGTGTCTGCATTAATATTCAGCCGCATGCACATCTTTAGAACTGGTTTTAGACAGCAAAGTGAAACTGGGGTGGACCATCCAAACGCAGCCAATAGGAGCGCTGCTTTTTAATATCACCTGCAGACAGTGGTGCAGCAATCCAACGTTGTCACAAAGTGCTGCTTTTACAATGAACTCTGGGGTGCAAATGTCGCTCAACAGTCCCGCCCACTTCAAAGACATTTTTTCATACATTTTTATAAAAGAGTTAAAAGGCACAATTTATTTAGCTGAAGTCAGAGTCGGCTGTAACTCTCATGAATTAGTGCACTAAATTAAACAGCACTCCCAATTAAGTCAACATTTATCAAGCCCAAATACCCCACTACTTTAAAATGCCCTTATTAAGTTTCATTATGGGTTGCTAATTTCAATGAAAAGGTTTGCCTGTTTGAAATTCATCAGCTTTTTCACTCGCAGTGTGGTAACTTAATTGCCCAAGAACATCTAACCTCGAAATACTACTTGCTTTTAACAAGAACATCATCAATAGAAGAGCATTTGTGAAATTCTTAAGTCCCGATACCACGAAAAGATGTAATTGTACTTATTCATCTTTTGTTTGTGTGGTTACCCTTATCAGAGGTGGGTAGAATAGCTACTCAAGTGTGCTGCTACTTCAAAAGTAGAAGTACAAAGGGAGTAGTATAAAGGTAAGTAAGTGTAGAGTAATTGGCTGTTACATCTGAATCATAATTTGAAGGTAATGTAATTGGGAGCACAACATTTGGCCCTAGTGTGTGCTTGAGTTCATTCTATTTGATCCTTTTACACACACCTCACCCAAAATTCACCCTCAATGTTAGCCACATGGGAGGAGATCAGCTGATACTTGAACTGAACTTCCCTGGTCCCACACGCGCTGGTCTTTTCTTTCACCTGCGGTAAAATGTACTATGAGGGCGATGCAAGCTGGTGGCGGCAGAGAAAAGGCTTCCAGAGCAGCACACAGACCAACCAAGGCTCAACAGAGGCAGTAGGACGAAGGTTTACAGCTCTGCAGCGCCTATCCATACAAACATGTGTGATCCAAGTACATTCACCAGAGACTATGCCCGAGGTCGTCCTCTTTCACAGCACTGCACCTTTTCACACATTTTAACTAGTGGCAGTATGAAACACCACAACATCCCAGGTCAGTGACTCGCAAACTGTGGTATGAGTACAGGGAGATGCAGAATGACGTAAAGGGGACGTGAAGTTATGTAAATAATTGCTATTTTGTCTTTATTTGATAATATTTTTTTATTATTTGGCCCTCTCAGATTTATCTCAATACTTTAAATGGAAATAGCATGCTTAATTTGAATTGTAGAATATACAAATTGTTTGTTGTCAAGTGTGTCGGAGCAGGGGAACATGACTGATTATCAAAAGGCTCAAGGGTACGGAACTGTAAAAAGTTTGAGAACCACTGCCCTAAATCATGTGACTGCAACAATAAAGAAGGGGAAGACACAGCGGCAAAAAAAAAAAAAAGAAGTTTACATGGACGTGTATCAGACATAGTAGACATTCCAATAGTACTACTTGTATTTATCTTATGCCACTACAAAAAAATATAGCATGTCAGTTATTTTATACAGCTTTTTGCACTATTCAATGCATAGTTATAGTCATGCTTTTCTGGCACTGTACAATGGAAGCAAATTTCACAATACTCCAAACCTTTTCAAATTATCTCTGACACAAAACGACATTGGTTTGATTCGCTGTCTCGCAGAATAAGCACGTCTAATGACTAAAAACAGCTTTTGGAAGATCTTCCGGGCGCTCATATGTGCAAGCCAGGCGGGAGGTCCCTCTTCCACTACACTCAAGCCATCAGCTTCATTAGCCCAAACAATTACACATTCATGAATTTCACATTAAAATGGCGTCTGCAGAGTGCTGAGTGCCCCTGCTCCTGTCAACGTTAAGTGCTGCTGCGTAAAATGCTTTTAATTGGTCGCAGTCTTTACCTAGTGGATGAGGGTGGGTTTGGTGGGTCTAAAAGTTTCCAAAATGGCGGAGTGGTAGGAGGAGAACAGGGATGCTCTGGAGAGAAAGGTCATGCTAATCAGTATAAAGGCCAACATGCAAAGCATCATTAAAGGTAGAATAATTGTCTGTGTGGTGTTTATGTGTGGCAGGAAAAAAAAACATTCTACAAAAAAAATCTGGAAACTGGAATCTACACCATACATACCATATACACGCATATATATTTAGATGGTTATATATTCTTACCATTTAGACGACAATCTGTTTGCAATTTTGTATACATATTCAATATTGGTTGGATGAATTAGGTTTTAAAGCTAACCAAATGCAGATCAGCGGGGTGATGCTTTTCAAACAGCAAGAACAAGCCATGGCTGCTGCGCTTGCATAAATTAGCTCTTGTGAAATTGATGTTAAAGCATGTTTTATTTCTCCAATTTGACAACTCGTTCTAATCTATCAGGAATCATTCCCAGAGATTCTGGACGTGATGCAAATAGACTATCCTCACATTAAGACATATTTGGTCATTTTGTTTGATCCCAAAAATACGTTAAATTGAGTGTATAGCATGTGCCAAAACAGCACCCCTGCAGGTCTTGTCCTGTATTTTTGTTGCTGTTTTTTTTTTTTATATAAATCTTTTTAATTATCTATTATTTACTATAGTCAATGACTTTGGGACAATAAAAAAAGACTAATTGTATAAAATAATCATTATTTCAATACTTTAATTTTGTTAGTTTTCTTATTGTTTGTTTCTTTTTTTAACTTTCTTCTGCGAGATCATACGTAATCCTATTCACCTTAATCCAGAAGCCCGTCTGGGCACCCGACGTACTTCTTCTTCTGGTTTTATTAGTTAACATGAGGCTGCCGACCTCCAGAGAAAATAAGTTCTGCACAGAATCATCCGCACTAGAACCTCCAGCATTAAATGTTTGTAAATCCTGTTCACTTACAATACTGAAAGAAATGTGCAGGATACAGTCCATAGCCCTGGTGCTGTTTTGGCATTATCAACAGGTATTATTCACCGGATATAATATAATAGCCCTGGCTGTAAGCAGAAGATGTTTGTCACGATGAGGGACAAAAGGACACTTTACAAACTGCTCCCACTCTGGACAATAAAGAGGCAGAGGAGCTCATTCCCTGACAGGCTTCATATAGCTGCGCTCACAATGATACAAGACGACATGCACATCATACCACAACTCACACAATGTCAGATAACCTATGTCATGCGCTGTATGAGCTTTCTAATTCATCTGTGCAATATTTCCATATTGTATTATATACATAATATGGTATGATGTGCTGTAATTGTACAGGGACAATGCATAACAATACATTTGCTGAGAAGAAGGTGCTGAGGCTGTATGTTTGTAGCATAAAACCAGTACACACCTGAATGAGCAGGTTGATACTTCAGGACAAGCATGATTAGATGTCTGTGTGGATATAGACCATATCCAGTTATGTCCTTCAAATAATACTCTACGCGCTCCAGTCTAACACGCTCACATCCATTGCAGCAACACATCATGTACACTTTTTCCCACATCTCAGAATCAGAATCCAAAACGGTTTATTGCCATTGTCAGTGAACAATTTTCAAAGGCTATGAACTTGCTTTGGGGATTCGGTGCAGCGTACAACAATGAACCTAACACCTGTTTTTTGCCTCTCAAAACCCAACAACGTCCCGGCTGTGAGAGGTGGAAGTTGGCAAGGCCGACCAACCGGTCTCTGGTCAAATCCCCTGTCAGATGGAATCAATAGATCACAAATTTGCAGATAAATAATGAAACAGAGCTTGTTCACAGCCCACAGAATAGAGCAGAGAGGCTTAAAGTTAAGAGTCACTTCCAAGTTTCACAGCATGAAAACTATGTCTTTGATTGATTAAGAATGTTCCAAATTGACAGCTTGATTTTGGTGGTCATTTTGTACTGATTATATTTTCAACTTTCCTAAAGTTGGACTTAAAAAATAAAAGTCAGTTTGACAAGAAGTTAACTTGTAGTTCATTGTGAAAATACTATCTGTCAAACCACTTTATCTGGGCCAGACAAAGCATGTGACAGTCAATGGGCTCATTACGGATAAGAAGAGGAGACATCATGTTCTGGTGTCACTGAGGCCCACATTATGGTTTGATCGGGCACGGCTGCAGAAGGTGGGCCTGTAAACAGTGTCTAAGCAGTGTTTATGAGAGGAGAATCACAGGCATGCTAATGGTTGGGCTCGATCAATGCCCCACTGACATTTAGTCGATGGCGAACAATGGAACAGGCCGAAAAGCAAATGCCATCGGAGCGCGGCGCAGGAGTTAATTGTGGGATCCTTGTCTCCTGCTGGACTTTTGGGTCTAATTAGCTGAAGGTGTCTGGTCAGGGACTGCTGGGACAATCAATGTGGGCCAATGCAACAGCATGCTGGGCTTTTGGTACTGATTTGATTGATTTGGAAACAAAGAATTGTGACTATTGTGGCTTATTTATTATTACTTTAGTTTCAGATGAAATTTGGACATTTAAAATATGAACATTTAAAACAATGTTCACGTAATTAATCATTTGAAATCTGAAAATACTGCCTCTGCCTTCTTTTTATTCCCATTGTACAATGTTAGAGCATTGTTAGAAAATGATTGTAATGTGATGTAATGTGTATAATGCTTCCTTATTCAAAGGCTACGTACTGTACAGAAGTTTGATATTTTCATTGTGACACAGAACAGAATAATTTAAACTAAACAGAATATTCCCTTAAAAACAATGGTGGACACATAATTTTGGCTTTAACTGCTCTTACTAATTTCAATGACTAGTCTTTACCAGTGGTGTCTGTGAGCCCGCTCAGCCTCACATCTGCGGTCACACTGGGTGGCACTGGCAGATAATGCCCATAATCAGCCGCTGTAATGCTCTCACAGCGCAGTGGCACGTATGGAGCAGATGGAGACACCACGGGCTCAACACCACAATCGGCATGTTACTCTGCAGCGGGCACCAGACTGTGTACACTGAGCCCTATGGAGCTCCACAGGGTCAGGGGTCCACTGAGGCACCACATTCTAATAAATCATTCTTCAGAGGAATACTGGCCTAACCAACCCTGGGAAGACTGCCTCATCTCCTGAAATGCTGCGCTTTAAAACCTCCCAGTGCAGAAAAAAAACAAAGGATTCTCAGCAGAGCAAAGAAGGTCCCTCCAAGAGTAAGTTATAGCCCTGAAGTGAGACAAAGCTGCAGCAATAGACACACAAAGTTTATGTGTAGTTTAAGAATGGGCAGAAGGTGGGTGATTTTGTTGGATGAGTTTGAACGGTTATGGTTGGAAAACACAGTAATACAGTTGTCAACAAAGTCTTTGAAACTGGTAAAAATGATTCCCCCAAATCTACAAAATTCTCTAAAACCTGGTCGTGCATCTGTCATCTATTCAAGCAGATCACTTTTCTAAACCTTCTTTCTAAAACTCTCATAATGAAATGGATACAAATTTCAGTGATTTCACCCCTTTTCCTTCATGTTTTTCTCACGTATTTTCTTCAATTCTCATGGATGAAATGTCTAGGCCAAGAACACCGCAATACGCACTCTGACTCCCACCACGGTGCATGATTTGACACCCACAGCCCATTCCTAAAAGCTGGTGTTTTATTCTTTCCCTAGACACACTGAGGAAACCAGGTCTTGCCAAACTGGTAACAGAAAGACCCCAGAAAGTACATGATTTGAATTCACAACATCCCTGAAACCAAGGTGAGAAATGTGTCTTTCTCCACATCAAAGTTGAGGAAAAAAATGTGGTTACTGTACCAAATGTTGATGCTTTCATGATCTTTATTCAGCCCCAGCCTCATTATCACTAAAACATATGCAATGATTAACACACAGGTAAAATGAATATACATACTATTTTAATAAACAGGTAAAACAAATCTTACATTATTTTAAAACATATTCTCCCTACATTAATTTAACAAAAAATTAAGGCAATTCTTAGTAGTTGTAGAATTTTGCACATAGCCCTTAGCAATGTTAAATAATTACACCTCCATTAGATTAAGCCCTTAGAGCTTCTTTATAGCCTGATTGGCTGGGAGAACCATACAATCACAACATGGCAATTCTCATTTAAGCGCTTAACATAATTTTAATATTGTGCAAAGCTAACTGGTTTCACATTCTGGTGCATGTAATCGTTTGAATATCATTATGGAAAAGTGAAAGCCTTTGCAATGCGAGTGTAAACTGCACTTAACATGTGGTGTAGGTCTAGTATAGCTCCCAGCGCTTTGCAGGCTGAAGGATATCAATCTGCTACGGAATGTGTAAAAGTTGATGAGTTTTCATTTATTGTGGTCCCAATCAAAGCGATACAGCGCCCTTCATGCTTGGGGGTTCTGCCTTTACACCGCCATTCTCATTAACACCCCCAGTGACCCAAAAACAAACAGGTTTTTATTCCATCCGACGAATACGGTGTAGGATTTTGGATGCCATACCTTTTGATAGCTTCAGACTGTTCTATTTTCACCGTCCCGCTCTCCTCGAGACGATCACCCTGTAATTTATGCATCAAATTCATGCATAATTAATTTTGAATTTGCTACTGTGTAACTATTAAAACGGCAAAACAAATTCTGCGATAATGGAGGTGTTTGGGGTCGAGCTCATTTCAAATTATTATCATTTCCTCTTTTCAACACCTTTGAGATGGAACCAAGGAGAAAATAGAAGAGGCTGCAAGTGACAAAAGTAACATCTAATATTTTTCATACCTGTATATCTCCCATAGAGGACAGTTAAAAGGAAGGTTTTACCATGTCAAGTTATTAGTTCTTCTTTCAAGTTAACCGTGGTATGTGGTTATATTTATTCAAAACACTAACAAATACAATCGTTGCTGCTGTGGTCTGATATGGTTGGCATTGGCGTTGAACCAGAGACAAAGGCTTTCGGGTATTAAACGTAAAGTGTTATCTAATGTTTAAGCCTTGAGGTTAAAAGCCCTATGAATAAATTTGTGTACGAATTGTCTTCTACAAATATAATTGCCTTGCCTTAAAATTTAAGAAGGACACATCGGAGTTCTCGCATTTAAGGTGAGTGTTGGTTCTTTTTTTATGGTTTAAGCCCGCGCTAATATTTCGTAGGACCGCCTTTAGCTTTGATTACAGCAGACATTTGCAGTGGCATAGTTTCAATAAACTTCGGCAATATTAAACAATTTATTTCCATCCAGTGTTTCATTATTTTTCACCAATTGATCTTGTATTGATGATGTGAGAGAGTGACCACTGCACAAAGGCTTCTCCAGCTCATCCCAAAGACTCTCTTTAGATGTTTTCTCTGCTCGATGCCAATGATTTGCCCCTTCTCAAACACACTGACATCCTTTCCATGACCATGAGATGTGTCTTTCCACATGGTTGTTTCAGAAATGAGAGGCCACTCACTGCATCAGTTGGGTTTGAATACTGTGTTGCAGCTGAAAGATCATCTCCCTCTGCAGTCATCCAGCAGGAGGAGAGGACCTGCTGTATTTGCTTAGTTAAATCCAATTGGCGACTTCATTTTTGAACAGGCACTGTAATTAGTGCAAGCAGAGGTTCAATGAATAATGATGGCCATCGTATAAGTGTTCATAGTCAAGTGTTCATGCCCTTTTAAATGCATTTTTAGTACAAAACACATTGGTATCTGTATCAGATTGATATCACAATATTTGCCATAGCATTACTTAGTATCACGTCCGCCTGTCGGAGGTTTCTACTTTTCCCAAAGTGCTGGGACAGTCCCTATAAACATTGTTTATTCTGTTTTTCACTGTAGCCCCTCGAGGCAACCACTGTTGTGATTTTGGGCGTTACAAAAATACATTGAATTGAATTGAAGTATCAGATTGAATCAAAAATCAGTAGTGTCGCACAGCACCATAAACATTTAAAGATGTGGCTTGGTGGGGAAAAACAGTCAGAGAAACTGTATTGTGTTATCCTTAAAAAGTGATTATAATTATGAAGCCATGGCCATAGTTGCCAGGTTCCCGCACAATTGGGCTAGCGGGGGGAAATCTGGCTCAGTGGTTTGCAGTTTTTTGGGCTGATTGTAATTCTCCAGCCAATAAGGTGCCAAATTTCCTTGTCATAGAACAAGATGCGCGCCTGAGTGAGCACGGAAGTGTGCAGATAGACATTGACAGTGTGACAACATGAGTCATGCCACTCGTTCAACTCAACACTTGGGTGTGTAGATCAAACATCCTCATCCTCAAACAAACTCCACTCTTGAGTTTCCAAACACTTGCAATATGACACAGCTTCCGCTGCGTCTCTTTTTCTTCTCCTATCACTTCGCATGTAGTTGAAAGGAGCTTACTGTGGCTGTAAATGAGCGCACTGGTGCTTGGGCTGGGAGTGTGCTGTAAGGCCTAGGCCTAATAATGACCTTAAATCAGAGTGATAATGGTAAAAACAAAACAAAAACGCAAAAGCTTTTGTTTTTTAATTCTGTTTCAGACAAAAAACAAAAAATTTGCTTTTTTTTAATCAAATTGGGCTGGTTTTATTTTGTGGACCTGACAACACTGGCCACACCTGATGTCAAGAAATGGTCTGTAAAAGTGATCAAGATGGGTCAAATGCAAAAGGACACATTTTACAAAGTGAACTGAAACAACCTTTTTCATATGTCACCTTACGTAAGGCCAACGTGTAAAGGTGCTTAGTATTCCACACACGTAAAGATGGCCTGATGAGGAAGAAGTAAATAACTTGCACTTAAATTAGGGCAGCCATGTGTTAACATAGCAATTAACAGCCCCCCCACCATCGCCTATAGCTTAAATGACGAGCAGATTTATCAGGCGGAAGAACAGCTCCAGACTTACAAACTCAGGCCACAACACTTTCCCTGTGACTGTGAAGAGATTCTTGTTTTAGAGACCTCTAATGCAATTTAACCTTCACACTGCTGCAGCTCACAAAGGCTTTGTCTGGCTCTGGTTGGTAGCTTCCCTAACCCAAGACTGAATATAGGATAATATAATATAATGTTATATATATATGAAAAAAATAATAATAATTCCCTTCTCACTCTCCGCAGGTGGTCTCATCCCTTTTTCCTAAGCTTAGGTCCTCTACCAGAGGCCTGGGAGCTTGAGGGTTCTGCGCAGTATCGTTGCTGTTCCTAGTACTGCGCTTTTCTGGACTGAGATGTCTGATGTTTTTCCAGGGTTCTGTTGTAGCCACTCCTCCAGTTTGGAGGTATATATACATATATATAAATTATATATATATACATATATATAAATTATATATATATACATATATATACACATATATATATATATATATATATATAAATTATACTGTTTTATGAAACAGGCAACAACAATTTCTTGTGTTTTTTATTTTCTCTTAATGTAGTAATTGCTGCTATGCACTTTAAAGTACAGTATCACTGAGATTTTTGTTTTGCTCTTTCCAATCTGATATTTTATAAAGTGTAAAATGTAATTTTATGTGAAATGTATTTTCTCACAAATGGTATCTGCTTCTAAGTCATAGTATACCAGTTATATAAAAAGTGGAAAATAAAGTGTTGTTTATTTCATTAATTCTGTAAATGTGTATTTAAAATATGTATTTAAAAGTCAATGCAAAATATTCCTTTTGGACATTAAAAAATTAAAACAGGGTAATGTCAAATAGCCCCACTATATTTTGTATCACCAGCCTCCACTGCTAGCAGCTCTCTCTTTGACAAAAAGCGAAAATATAGCACAGTTAGCCAAAGAAAAAGCTAAAGATTATTTCACAGCTTGAATTTTATCCTAAGGGGGAAATACTACAACAAAGCAAAGGGCCAACCCGATAAATGAAAACCAATTTACTGTGTTGGCAAATTTGCATGGTAAATACATATATTATAGCCCAAAACCTCTTTTCAGACCCTTGAATATGAAGGCTTTTAATGAAAGTCTTGGCCTGAGTTCAGTGGTTACAGTTTTTGCATTGGCAAATTAATGGGCAAAGTTAGAAAAAGACCGGAATAGATGTCTGGCTCTGAGCCAAAGAGACATATGAACAGAGAGGAGCAGACACAGAAGCCTCTCTCTGAAGTGACGCTTAGGATTTAGTCCGTGGTCCAAGTCTCTTGTTATACATCTGCTCTTATTGTGGCCTTTGACTGGCACGCAGATAAAACAGCACTAGTTGCCTTATTATAGACGGAGGGAAGTGTAGGCAGATTCTTCAGTGAAATGCAGACAAGCACGAACCAGGAGAATGAAATATAAAGGCTTTTAGACCTACTTTTATCACTATAATGAGACCAATGGACAGAGGTGCACTCGGTTCGGTGGAGTAGTAATGCAAATTTCCCAAGTGTGATGGAGGGGTGAAGCTTCAGTGTGGTTTTTTTTGGCATTCCATTACTATTCCTATTATAGGCATAGTTGGAGTCAGCAAACGTAAAATGCCATATTAAGCGTGCGCATAAATTTCCTTTGCAGACAGCAGGAGTTGTTGATTCAGTGGGGGAGTGACGCAGTGGGGAGTTTTGTCATTTGTTTGCGGAGATTACATGGTGTCTGATCTCGTTGGGGGAGTTTTTTTTTGAGTCACACTGGTTGGGTGTGTAATGTGTGGAAGGAAATGGAAAGACAGCTGCAGGGAATAAATAGTAAGTTGACACCAGCAGGAAATACTTTAAAGTTGTATAAGAGACGTTATTAAACAATTTTACAATGAACAAGTTGGAAATGAAAATAATGTACTGACGTGTCATTCACCCAGTTTCCATTAATTCTTAATTCCCTTCTCATCCAAGCGAGTTAATCTATTTTGAGCAACCACAATAGACTACTCGCGTACTACTCCTTAAATGTGAACAAGATGGTTTGCAGTTTCATTAGAACTCACGCCCTCATAGCAGTAAGTATCTATCCGCTTTACACAACATTCAGAATGGATCATTCTTGAATGAGACGTGAAACATTCTCATTGCCTCATTGCACATACCTTCCTTTTAAAAGTAATACCACAGATACCGTTTGACTTTGAAGGACAATAAAGGGAAGAATGTCATTTCAGCCATACCAAGAATGGTTTCTAAGTAGTCAAATGGACTTTTTGTTATTAGACTTTTCACCTGTCATCCAAGAGGGTTTTTAATGAAAAAGCCTCTTATGACCCATTTTCACCTCCGACCCTCAGAACAGTATATTGAATATTAAATATTGAATATTCAGAAAGAGAGAATGAGTGGTTCAAAACCCTAATACACTTTTGTTTATATTTATTTTACCCATTAAGATCACTCATCTTTTTTCAAGGGAGTCTTTGCAAGACAGTTGTAACAGCAACACATTTAGATAATCACAAGAATTTGTTATCGTAAAAGTAACAGTCCTTTGGTTGTCAGGATCTTTTGACTCGGGTGGAAGTGATGTTATAGAGATTGAAGTCCTCTACGTAATTTATTTATTTTATAATTATTTTATTTTATTTATATCGGGGGGATTAGAGAACAGGAGAAAAAACAGGGGGAAATGAGAGAAACTCTCTTTTACATGAGTACCCTGTTTGAACACATTAAAAAAAAAAAAAAGAACATAAAACAAGCAGTAACAGAATATCCGGCTAAAATGTCAATAAAACAATCAATAAAACAAAATATAAAACAAAACAAAACAAAACAAATTTAGAAAACCACACACAAGATGGAATAAAATCAATAATTAAAACAGAGTGACTTTGCTATTCACACACACAACGTGACATCCTGTCCTACTGCCAAGTCTGCACAGGGTCCTTGATTAATTAACTCGACTTGAAATACAAACTGTTGTGAGATAATTATATTGTTTAGGGGGGACCAACGCGCATCTTCTCATTAGTACACCAAAATAAATAAGAAATCTGAATGTATAAACATTGGAGCTTATTTTCCACATGACGAATCTCTTCTGAGTGAGTGAAATGAGCTTTCAAACAGTTTGGTAGGAACTAAAAGTGCACCCAAGGTTCATAATTAGGGTGAAAAAAGCTTCAAATGTCAGTTCCGCTAGCTTAGACCTCTCCCTGCACCACGTCACGCAGTCTGCCTTTTTAATTCCCCAGAGCCCCCCCAGGCCAATTTTCTGCCATGCTAGCACTATCCTTCCAAGGAATTGCTTATGTTGTTATGACGGATAAAATAACTCTTAGCAATTAAGCAATTAATGTGTCTGAAATGTAGTCGTTGTTTACCAGCTCGGGTATTGGATCTCAAATTGGAGCATCCGTGAAAGCAATGTTTTCATTATTTTGTTTGGATCAGCGTCTAGGTCAAGTGATTTATTATTGGAATGATAAAACAAGACAAAGATGATATTTTACGTAAGTGAAGTTGAAACATACCTAATAAATCATGATGCTGTCAATGTCATGTCAAATCGTGTTTTATTTATGTTGTGTTAGTTATTTATTTCAATAAATACAAATAAGAGAGTAAATATGAATGTCACCAAAACAAAACAAAAATGCCATTTGGCACATTCGAGAACATGGTTTCTTATTCAAGCTCGAAAAGTAGTGGAAAGAAGAAAACATATTGAATCCCACCACTCCCATCCCAAATGTAAGCAGTCTCCTGTTGTGAAGCAATGTGGTGATTAAATATATACATATTTGTACATATATTGTTCAACTTTTTTCTCATGAGGACTAGTACTAAACATCATTTTTTTCACCGGTAAAAGGGTGCTGGACCGGAACAACAGCAAAAATACACACTAGAGTAAAAGACGTGGACGTAGCAGTAGAAGAAGTACAATGTATTTTGAAAGACAGATACCTCTGGGGTCATTTTCTTCTGGGACCCGGTACCTGATGGCCTGCTGCCCGGTTGTTGGGGACTCTTATTTTAAGTCTAGTGTCCACCTCAAGATTTTATTCAGTCTAAATGTAATGTAAGATTGCGTGGGGGTTTTAAAGTTGTACGACAACGCACATGCAAACTATGCAATGGTTCACACGATCAGTTGTAGCTACAATCAAAGTTGAGTGAATCAGGCTGTAGGCTCGTCTGCTAACATCACCGTAGTTCTACTGCTTGGCTGAAGCTAACGCTACATACTAGCAGTGTTTTTGCATCTGTAAAAGTAACTATATCAGAGAGAAATGGGGGAGATATGCTCCTGTTCACGGCTGAGTTCTTCTGCTGTTACTTTGAGGAGCGCTTGTGTTTACTGTTGCTCACATGTTTGACAGAGATTGATCATAGACGCAGTGAGAGGGCTCACGCTGCGACCAAGATCACAAACAATTTGATATAAATCGCAGCTTGTCTTTGGCCGTACCAATGACTATGGATGCACGGATCCAGCTTTTTCATCAACAATACCAATACTTAGGTTTTGATTATCTGCCGATTCCTGATATTGATCGATACCACGTGACTTTCTTCAAAATTAGTTGAACATGTTATCAAAAATGCGTAGGATTTTGCAGCCAAATGCAGTCTCTCGACAACAACAACCAAAAGAGTTGAAAATGAATCTAAAAGTCTTAATGAAATCATTTCCTATTGATTTATTTGAGCCTGATTAAGCTGTGCATTAGTTTTATTTGCAAGTTCACAGTGGTCAAAAAGAAAATGTTATTAGCTTTAATGCTATGCCTTAACCAAGTCTGCTCCCAATCATAATTTTATCCAATTTTAGCACTTTAGTACTAATGATGCTAACAGTGCTAACATAATATGACGTCATTTGCGTGGTGATAAAAAATATACATTGTAAATTAAACTTAGCAACGGCAGTAAAATGGTGTCACGTCCATATATTTGTCTTCAATGTGGCGCTGTGGGCAAGTGCCATTTGCCGTCTTTTGCGATCTGTAATCTTTCATTGCAGACAGCCAACATTTTTTTCAATATCGTCTTCAATGCAACATCCAAAGGTTAACCCACAATAGATTTTTCAGTTGACTCCTGAATAACAAGAAACAACAGGTTTATCAAAGTTGATGCACCGTTGCTCTGATATGAGGAATGGCTATGAATCTTGTTTCTGGAGGTAAACGAGGTGACTGACAGCTACCAATATATCCGTGCATTGATCGTTGGTGATAAGTGAGACGTGCTTCAGTGTCCTCACAAATGGATCAAGATCATCAGCTGCTTTGCTGAACATGGCTTACCACACAAGTGAACAGCTACAATCCCAGAGTTGAAGAAGGCAAAGTTAAAATCTTATGGTCATATTTAGCCCCCAGAGGTAGCATTAACGGTAGGCTTTTCCAGGGGACGGGGCCAGGGCGCTATTTTGCTCTCTTGCCGACCTTAACGCTGGTGTGAAAAGGCTGGACTTGGCTACTGGAGTGGGTTGTGCCAGTCCATATATCATATATATAAAAATATATATCATATATATATCATATATATATCATATATATATCTATATAAAATATATATCATATATATATATCATATATATATATATATAAAATATATATCATATATATATATATATATATATACTATATGATATATATATCATATAGTATATATATATATATATATAATATAGTATAATATAATAATATATATATATATATATATATATATATATATATATATATATATATATGATATAGTGTTAGAACCAATGATTGATAACTGTGGCATTCAAAAGCACCCCCTGTGTGGGAGATGTTTGTCATAACATTAATAATAACATTGTTTGACTTTCCATTTTTCTATGTGTTCCCAAAATAAGAAAAATAAAATATTGAAATGCTGCCTCGGAGTGTTATTTCTTTATTTAATTATTTATTTAATTCATGTTTATATGTTTTTGCGCTCGCCTTCGTCCCCGGGTTGTCCGGACTAAACCCAGACTAAGAACACACACGCATCTCTGCTTATAAACTCGACTTGTGATCCATAAACGAGGGCAGCAATAGAGTTTCTTAAGAAGCAAGAAGTTTGTTTGTGCACCTCGGGTAAGAACAAAATTACGTCATGATGTAATTTTGTTCTAACAGTCTTTGTTGGTCAGTTCTCACAGCTGGTTCTTGACACATCAGCAGAGCAAAACTTTGTTCAGTAGGGCTGTCCTTCAATAGGCTCTGATTGGCTAAACCATTGGTTGTCAAACTTACACATAAAGCACTGTATTATTCTCAAAACTGTCAATGCTGAAAGCATGCACACTCGCTCTTTTCCCCCCTTTCCCCCACTCTCTTGCATGTCTGCTCCACCATTTTGCGTGTCTAAATTCAGTTCCATGACTGACTATAACAAAACATGAAGCATTTTGAAGCTTAAAATACACAGAAAAGGAATGCAACGTGTGTGAGCTGGTTTATCTGCTTCCTGCACATCTGACCAATTAGTAAAAGTGGACCAGTTTCGCGCAGACTGGGACAAGGATTTTGGTTGAATGTGATGTGAATGTGTTTCGCATATAGAGGTTCCTCTCTGAGCTGAGCACATGAGTTTGTACAGTCCAGTCTGGTCCACACTGCGCAGTAACAGGTGTCCAACGTGGGAGGTGGAGTGTACAGCAAAGAGCTTTAAAGTGACGAGTGCGTAACGGCGCTGTTTACGTGAGTGGGGAAAAAAAATAACCACATAAAATGTTGTTGTATTCATTATTCTATAACTTATCATTTGTGTTATTTATGCCCATGAAGGCTATTTTATTATGATTATCTCATCCACATGGAGATAGTAACACGACTCCAGTGTACTAGTTTTGAAGTGTATTAGTTACGATTCTGGCCATTCACAGAATGCATCTGATCATGCTCTCAAGTTGCTCCTACTCCACCTCATATTTTGGCATAATCACACCTCTAGAATTCCATCCCCTGCGCTGTCATCAATTGCGCCGACTTCCAGACGTGAGGAAATGAGCTCTGCTGCGCCCACTCTAACGCTACCTGCAGGGGCAAAATACTGCTCATGGTCTTCTTGATCTAATAACTGTGGAAAGATGCGGCTTTATGTAAAAATAAATAAACAACAACGACGACGACGACGACGACGATAATGGGGTGCATGGTGGCAGAGCGGTTGGAGCTCTCGCCTCCCACGAAGGAGATCACGGGTTTGATTCCTGGACGAACATTATATCACATGATTTCTCTGGGTGGAGTCTGCATGTCCTCCCCATGTTACTGTGGGTTCTCTCTGGGTTCTCCGGCTTCCTCCCAAAGGCATGCATGTGTTAGGTAAATTGGCCTGAGTGAATGGTTGTCTGTGTGCCTATGTCTCTGTCTCAACCCTGCGACGAGTTGGCCACTGTCCAGGGTGTACCCTACCTAAGGCCCAAAGGCACTGGGATAGGCTCCAGTCACCTGCAACCCTTAACAGGAACAAGCGGTAGAAAATTAATGAATGAATAATAATGATAATTTCCACAATCCAAACATTACAACAACATGAAGTCGTCTGATTTGTTTTCTCACTCTCTCCCAACACTCATCACCTTATCATTGGTCTTCTGACTGCAGCAGAAGAAGAACTTCAAAATATTACTAATAAATGAAAAATACATTTGAGAGGTTTCTATTTCGCTTTAATGTTTATGTTGATTCAGACGGCGGATATGACGAAGCCAGTGTCCTTGATCCCTGTGGAGAGCGACTGTTGTTACGCCCCAGAGCAGAGCTGTGCAGGAGGAGCAGTGCAGCTGTGGAGATGACAGCTCCTGGTGACGCTGGGCCAGGCAGCTCTGCGTATAACTCTGCTGTTTAAAATTTAGGGAAGGGTGACATATCAGCAAGAGATGGGAATCTAGACCAAACTCCAAACTGGAGTATGACTGGCTGTCATATTAGCTAATGTGGGTGGAAGCGATGCCATAACTGCTAACAAGATATCCGTTTTGTTTTTCTCACTGCGTAATTATACTGGATGAGGGCACATCAACCGTTTGACTCCATAAAGATGTTATCGCTTTGCCTATGTTGCACTGTATGGCATTCATCTTTCTAGCTATCTCCAGGGCCACTGCTAGCAGAAGTCCGGTGCCCTATCCTAAAATAGCTGTGTTCAATGGTGCTTTGCCCATGCCCCCAACCCCCTTCGAAATGTGTACAAATGTCCTACTTTTTGGAAAATATATTGCATAAATCACATTTGAGCCGTCAGTCAAGACGTTTTGAGCAAAAATCATGCAAGTTTCTGTGTTCTGGTGCATTTTGTAAATAATATGTTTAGCAACTCATGTCTCATTTCAACGCATTCATGTTATTGCCTTCATTCTCTTCTCTGCTTATCTCGCTCTGTGTTGAGAACAGAATCTTCAAAAACACTACAGGTTGTAAACTATTTATTTTTGTTGCATTTATAAAAACAACTTTGACTTTGCGTGCACTGCGTTACCTGCATGGTCAGTTATGACTATCTCTTTTCCTAATCTGAAATTGAAGTCAGCCTGGATAATGATTTCAATCTTCGTGTGGGCAAGACTGATAGTTGGATTTACCAATCAAATTAAATGGGGAAATGTAAATAGGACATTAAAAAAAGGTATGGACAAATTTACAGATGGAGGGATTTTATTGATTTCTGTCTTGTTGAGGGATTTAGTCCATTGATCTGCCCTCCAATAAAGATCTTTATTGGAGGGCAGATCTTTGTACAGAACCTGTTTTTGGTCCGTTGAGTGCAGAAAGCTAGGGCAGCCAAGTGTCAGCCATGTGTTTCCATCGTCTTGTCCAGGGCCGCCTGACGGTTTTCTGTTTCTAAAATCTTTTAATTTTATTGAGCAAATGAGCAAACAGGAGTAAAATTTGACCGTTTGCAACTTTTTTTAATCTATAAAGATTGGAAATGAAAGTTATTTGACAGCCTTGTTCTTGTATAAGGAATTGACTACAGAAACATAAATTGTAGGACTCTTTGATCTTGATTTTGTCACCAATTTGGCCAACTTGTCCAACAGCAAGAGCATTTGTTCAGAGATTGGAATTTCCCAGACACATATTTCTGATCTCACCTAAAACAACATCCGTGCGTCCGTGTAAATGGGGATGACAAATTATTTTTGGCACATTTTGGACAGGCTCTTCTGTGACCTTATGTTGTTGGGATAGACTGCCTGTGTTTGTACTAAAAGCCTGTTGGTTGTGGAGTGCTGCGGCCCGGGAGTTAACTTGTTGTTGACTCAGTCCGTGCTGATGTGCTCATGTGTCACTGAGGTTAGCTTAAACTGTGAGTGTTTTACCTCGGGCACAATTACAGGCAGGGCTCTCCAGAGGGCAGCTTCCACTTCCTCCTCTGACCTGTGTTTGTTTGATCAGTGGTGACACCAGTGGTTGAACAAATGTGTTTGAGTTCTTGCTGGTGAAAGTAGTCTTAAGAGCACTTATCAAAGGTCTCAGTGTGAACAGTTTTCTTTAAGTAAAAAAGCTCTTCAGAATGTGCGATTCTGACGATGCAAACCTTTGTAGATAGTTTTTTTCCCACTTAGAAGCAGTGTAAGAATCATAAAAAACTTCGTATTGGTTAATCATCAGAGCAAATCTCATCATGAGGTGTCACAGAAAGTATCTGTCATTTTTTAAATTGTCTGCTATCTACTAAAAACAAAACAACACAGATGAAACATTACGATTTAAAAAACTAGCAAGATTTCAGGTTAAAATAAATAATCTGTTGGGGGAAAAATGGATTGTATAACTAGAAGTGAGTTGTGTTTTGTTTGTCCCTCACAGGCCTATAACATTAGGGCTGCAAGATTAATCGTAAGTGCCACAGTCCATGAGAACTTTGAGTCCTGATCTTAATATTCAAATCAAAAGTCTAGTTTGAACACCCATTTGTATTCCTATTTTTAATTGATTGTCCATGGGACTGTTGTGGTGAAGAAGGAGCTGAGTCGAAAGACAAAGCTCTCGATTTACCGGTCAATCTACGTTCCTACCCTCACCTATGGTCAAGAGCTTTGGGTAATGACCGAAAGGACAAGATCTGGATACAAGCGGTCGAAATGAGTTTCCTCCGCAGGGTGGCTGGGCGCTCCCTTAGAGATAGGGTGAGGAGCTCAGTCACACGGGAGGAGCTCGGAGTTGAGCAGCTGTCCAGGACACGCTGGAGGGACTATGTCTCTCGGCTGGCCTGGGAACGCCTCGGGATCCCCCTGGAGGAGTTGGAGGAAGTGTTTGGGGAGAGAGAAGTCTGGAAGTCCCTGCTTAGACTGCTTCCCCCCGCGACCCGGCCCACGGATAAGCTGAAGAAGGATGGATGGATGACGGCAGATGAATATGGACCAACCGATTCACTCTGTCATTGCATCCAACAGATCAGTTTGTGGATGCTAAACAACTTTCTTCAGCTGAACTCAACTGAACAAGACTGAAATTATTGTCTTCGGCCCACAGAAACAAAGAGAAAGCGTTAGCAGTCACCTCCAGTCTCTTACTCTAAAACCTACAAATAAAGGGAGAAATGTTGGAGTAATAATGGATTCAACTTTAACGGCCATATCAAATCTCTAACATCAGCAGATTTTTATCATCTGAAAAACATTTCCAAAATCAAAACTTTTGTGTTTAAACCAGACTTGGAGAAAGTAATCCATGCATTTTTCCCAGTAGATTAGACTACTGTAAAGCCTGTTCACTGGCCTCTCCAAACAAGCTGTGAAACCGATGCAGTATCTTCACAATGCTGCTGTTCGGGTCCTGACTAGAACCAGGAAGTACGATCGCATTAGTCCTGTGCTCAGGTCTCTGCACTGGCTCCATGTGGCTCAGAGAATAGAATTTAAAACACCTTTGCTTGTGTACAAGTCTCTCCATGGCCTAGCACCAAAATACATCCTGGACATGTTGGTGCCATATGAACCATCTCGGACTCTGAGGACCTCAGGGACCGGCCTCCTGCTAGTGCCCAGAGTCAGGACTAAACATGGGGAATCAGCATTCCAGTTTTATGGAGCTAAAATCTTTAATATTTTTACTGTTGTAAAGCTCTTTGAGTTACTTTTGTATGAACTGTGCGCTACAAATAAACTTTGATTGAAAACTTTGATTATGAGACTTGAGGCATTCACATACATATTATTTCAAGGCGTACGATCAGTTCAGTAGAGATTTCCCCACTCACCCATGCGCACACATACAGAGGCACAAGTGTGTCTCTTTGGTGAGGTGGCCACTGAGGACACTAATCCGTTTAACTCGGCTGTTGCTATTCACATGTGGCAGCTTGTGGAACTGTAAAATGTGTCTTTTTCCATCATGAGATTAGGAAGCCAAGACTTGTAATTGAAGCTTGATGAGCCATGTAATGTTTTAGGAGCGCAGAAGGTGGAGCAGATGTAGTTTAGTCTTTATGTCATCCGCAACTGAAAGGTTTTAAATGGCAGAGTTTAAAAAGGATGAAATTTGCTGACAAAGGCTGTTAAATGAGGATGTTCTTAATCGCTGAATTTAAGAAAACCCTTTTGCATATTTATAAAATTAAAGTTTTCAACGGCTGGAGTCAAATGTGACCTATTTAAATCCTGACAACTTTACCTTTTTTCTTCAGAATTGGACGGTATGCCATTCTATAATAAGAACAGGAGACATCAGTTCCCAGAGCCATCTTCTGTATACCTGCCTCCTCAACAGGCTTTATATCAATTCACAGCAGCCCATGCAGCATAAGCCACGTTTGACATGAATATATGTTCATGTCGCATCCCATCAACGTGCGTGTGTATACATATATATATATATATATATTTATTTATTTATTTATTTATTTATTTATTTATTTATTTATTTATTTATTTATTTATTTATTTATTTATTTATTTATTTATTTATTTATTTATTTATTTATCTTACTATAGATATAATATATTTTAAGCAATCTAAAGAATTTGATCTTTATTATTATACAAATTTATTTCATTTTGCTTTGATTTGCCAATTCTTGCCAAATGCCCATTCTGACACACACACACACACACACACACACCCACACACTAATCCAGGCTTGGCAATGGTAAAAATTATACTCTGCTTTGTATTTGCCTTCAGTGGTAAATTAGCCTACCAATAAACTCTAAGCAAAACAATAATCTCATCAGTGTTGAAAGAGTACTATATTTACCATTGACTCCGCTCATATAGTGTAACCTTGGTAATGAGCTGAAGCCTGTTTCCATAACAGCGTTCTCAGATTCTTAATACCATTAGCAGCATGTGGCCCTGGTGCTTTCTGTGGGTGTACTTCCTCACACCGACTCTTGTCAAAGACACCTGTGAACTTCACATGAAAGTGCGCTGTGTTAGTACTCTCACAACACCATAATCTTCTTATGGAAATTCAGCTCTCTACCATTAGAACGTACCAAGTAAATAAATCATATGAACTAGTGTCACCTCTGTGCGGAGAGTTGACAAATGTGGCCCATCCCATGTGTCTTCACTGTTTGGTCTTGTCAGTTCAAAAACATCTAATCCGCTCGCTTTGCACCCAACAGCTTAGCGGTGAAGCGCTAGTGGTTTTAGCATACATCAGGCTCATTTAACGCCTCTTATCGTCTTGTCACAGTTTCTTTGATTAATTAGACTTTGTTTTCTGTTGTTGACATTTTTCCTTTTTGTTTGATGTTTGAAACAGTGAAGGGTTAGCATTTTTTTCCATGCTTACACGTGTAGTGATAATATTCATATAATAATAGGTTTATTTGACCGGGACTACGCTGCAACGGCTATTTTGTTAACCAATTAATCCAGCATTATTTTTTAGATTAGGTTGTTTAGATCTAAAAAAAAAAAAAGTGCCTGGGGATATAATATTTTTTACCACATTGTCCACAGATAAAGTTACCAGGAATGGGCCCCTAGTCCTGGTTTGACTTGATTTTAAGCCCCTACATTTTTATCACAAAGTATATGCTCACTACCTGCATTTTCAAAATGTTCAATACAAAAAAATTTACCAATTTACAAACTCTTACATGCAAGAGAAAATGCCTAGTTTCCCTCTAACATCTAATCCAGTCTCCTCCTCAGATTTTAGCGCTATACAGTGAGTGGATTTAGCATACATCAGTCCCATTTCATGCCTCTTATCTTTCCCTTTCCTTGTCACCTGTTCTTTCATTCATTAGACTTTGTTCAGTGGCGTTGTTGACATATTTTCCTCTTTTGTTTGTAGTTTGTAGTAAGAATAAAAGGATTTAGCTCAACACTGACACAGCTTTTGGCCCTGGAGCTGAACTGTTTGACTCCAGGCAAACAGATTTTTTTTCTGCATGGCTCTGTGTAATCCTCACTGATAAAGCGGCTCTTGGAAACACAGTGGAGTGTAGCGGTTGCTGAGGTAACAGACTATCCCATCTAATCCGAGCTGCTTCCATCTCCCCAAAGTCTGAATACCTGTCCAAGAAAAAAGCTCCCTCAGCCCAATGCTTGTTAGGCCACAGTCAATGACATTTAAATGAACACTTCGACTACGCTATGTCATTGTAACAGAAAAACTACGCTTAGGTAACTTCAGAGAGTACATTTTTACTATTCCAAATGGATAGAGACAAAGTATGGCAAGAAAAACTCTATTCGCATAAGCAGAAAGCGTACGTGCATTTCTGAACTACTGCAACAGCCATACAATTGTTATACAGGTGGTGTGATCCAGTGACTGCGGAAAACGGCTCCTTTAGCAGTACCAAAGACCTTTATACCAAGCTGACAGTGTGTAATTTAATAAATAAAACATTTTTGACGGAGCTGCAACGTTACGTACGTGATGACCTGGAAATAAATCTTTATGACCTTCATGTAGACTGAGACAAAAAGAAGCCTGACCAGATCTGTGGTGGATTATATACAGTTTGGAGGAGTTGGAGATGACCAGTTGCAGCATAGTTTCTGATTGGAGCACAAACACTACAACCTCGGCATTTACCTCAAAACTCTTCTGTGTGTGTTGTAATCTTCTTCATCTGGACTATAGCCTCCACAAAATTGATGAGTCGCCGTTGATCTAGCCAAGCGTTTGATGATCTTCCTCAGGGTGCCTGGAGTTACTGCGTGCCGGGGACATCGCATTGATTGATATAAACTCAATGTTCCCTGCTCTTGCCCAATCGGAGCCGGTGTGAGGAGGAGTGCAACGATAAAGGACTTATGTAAGGCTCAGTGGGGTTGTGGTGCCAAATGGATAGAATGGAGCTTTAAGAATACCGATGTTTGTCTCTCCCACCGCTCATGATCTTTACGAATTGGAACATGGGATTTTCGGGAAATTGTCCCTCAAGATTTAGACTAGAACTACAGTACTTAAGTCATTAATACGAAGCCGCTCCTAAATTTAAAACAACTTCACTGGTCTGCGTAGAACCGTGGTGTTTCTATCATTGGTACTCAGCATGGTCTACTTTCTAAGGTCATAACATAATTAGATGGTTTTATTGTACTAAAACTGTATTTAACTGTGTCCTTACTGTAAGCAGGCTTGTATCGCTACTAAATTTACTCCTACTTGGCCTGGAGGAGCCTGCTCTGGATTGTTTCCATAGAAATGCTGTTCCTTTAGCTATAATGTTCCACAGTATGGCATAAAACATATATATCAGTGTGGAGAACGTTCCATATTAAGGTTTTAACTTTCTATTACCACGGATCTATATGTGGCTTTCCACCTACTTAGATCATGAAACTATTTCCACTGTTGCTCACGGATACAATGCTCTAAAAATATATTTGCCACTGTAACAACCCTGTGGATGAGAATTAATTGCTCAACAAAACTTCAGCTAATCAAGAATTAAGACAAACAAAGACGTAGAATACATTCAACAGAGTGGCGTTCTCTCACCTTTAATTATTCTTATCTCCAAAATGTCTCTGATTATTTAAAGTTATTCCATCTCGAGTTCTGCCTAAAAATACACAAAGTCAAACCAAGAGGTGGGAAGACTTTAAATGTTGGTTTGACTTACCAGTAAACAATGTGTAGCTCTCACAAACTGAACTAAACATAACACACAAAACCAAGTCTCAAACATTTCAGCTTGAACAAACAATATAGTTAATATTAGCTGCTTTGTCTAAATGTCAGAATGCATGGCTTTTAAGTGTCTTTGGAAACACTGCCTTATTATTTTCCAATTATCTGGGGAGACTCGCAAATTGCCTTTCTTTAATTAGTTCATTATATTTCTTCAAATGTTTAAGGAAATGGCCGTAAGGCAGAGTTCTATTGTTGCATGAGTTAATTAAGATTTAGTGCTCAACTATATACTCAAATTAATCTGAATGACTGGACTCCGTCTTCAGTGTAAACAGCATCTCAATAAAGACTCCTGATCACTGCTTACCATTCACGTTAATTACATTTTATTATTCACACTTGCCATTCCTATCATTATCACTGTATAGAGGGAAATGTATAATTAAGTTGTGGAATGCAATGGTTCTTGGTTGTAAAGAGACATTACGATTATGATAATGTTTGGATGAATAACAACAGATAAATAATAATAACACATTGCTGTTTCCCCCACATGACTCTGTACCATTAAACTTCAGCCTGACAATGACAAGCATGTTCATACTTTTCAAAATATGTGAATTATATTCATGACAATTTAAATAAAAAAAACCCTATACTTTGACCCTTCAGTGAGGAACATCTAGCCCCCGCCCACTGTCTCAGTTCCATACCGAGAGAGAAACGATGCTGTTGCTTCCACATGGTCCTCATCCCACAAAGTGCCTTACTGGACAAAATAGGATGTGATAATTGTTGTTTCTTGTTACACTACCTGCTTGTCTCCATGGAGATGTTTTTGCTTTGTCTGGAATGTGCCACCGTATGGAATTTAACTTATCTATAAAGCCGTTCCTCTCTCTCAGTTACTATAAGGAGACTGTGGGACATGTTCCTCTCCATTCTGCCACGTGGGGCCGTGTGTTGTTCTTACCTTTTTGTTGTTGTTTCACTCTTCATCACGCATGGTCCATTGTGATCTTCCCTCACAGGCCCTCTGTAACATGGACCAGGTCCCTCCTACCTCTGCTTCTGCATACATGGTTCCGGCCCATCCTTGGTCAACCGAGATATAGCACATTTGCACGTGGTTTGAATAATCAGATTTGAACATATAATTTATCATTCATTTGATGTTTCCTTGTCTTGCATAATTATAGCCGGAGCATGATGCAAAAGTGGGTAATATTATCATAATAATCTGATATTCAATGGGATGGAAATGTTATTGATCATCTGTTTTTTTAACCTGATTATGTAATGCCCGTGGAATGGGCTTGGGGCTTGAGAGGGGAGCCACTATGGCCTTAGTGAGTCTGTGGTTGCAATGAGCAACACGCCAGAAGTGTTGAAGATTCACTCATCCCACCGTACTTGTAAATATTTTTAATACCTCTTAATACCTTTTGTAAATATCACTGTTTGCAATTTGTTTGTGACTTTTTGCTCATTACATGAAACATATCTTGCATTCTTACTGTAAGGGGGCTGGCCTCTCCACAGATTTGGGGCCTCATTTATAAAAGAGTGCATCAAATTGTACTTGAAAGAGTGCGTACCGGAAAGGAAAAATGTCACGACCGCAAAAAAAAAGACGATTTATAAAAACCTTCGCAGCACACCTGTATGCACTTCCCTCTTCCTGAATCCCAACCCACCCTACTTCTGTGCCGCGCCAATTCCTCACGAGTTTCCGCCCTGAACCCCGCCCTAATATACCATATATGGCTGTGCAAATCACCAAATTGGGGGCAGTGGTCAAGTGCTCGTCTTCTGATCCGCCTATAGGTTGGCGGTGCGATCGCAGCTGCCTCAGGTGAATACTGCCGTTGTGTCCTTGGGCATGACACTTAACCCGACTCGCCCCCAGTGTCTGCGAACATCTGGTGTGTGAATGGGTGATTGGTTCCTTGATGTAATGCGCTTTGAGTGCCTTGACGGTACAAAAGCATAGAGATTCGTTTAATCCCATACTGTAGGACGTTCTAAACTCAGTGGAGACAAGCAGAAAAGTTGCACAGTGCACTAGAAGACATAAAAGTCTTATTATTGTTCAAACGCCTCACTTCAGAATACTTGCGTCCCTCTGTGCTGTAGTCACAACTGACTTAACCGTGACCAATATTCTTGCACAGTATACCAGTTACTCTCCTTCTGCTGTATAGCCGTATGTCTGTTCTCTCCAGTACAAAGACGAGCGGTGTCTTTGAAGCCGACAGTAATGATACCTGTGCCATTTGGGCTCATTTCAACAACTTCAAAGGATCAAGCGCCAACTAATGCTACTGCTGCTACTGCCACATGGAGGCAACCACTCCAGCCCATATGTACAATCACCACTTCTCTCTGAGCATAAGAAGAAAAGCTGTGTCTTCAGAGAGAGGGAGAGGCACCTGTTTGAGGCATAAACAGGCATAAACATGAAGCAATGGCGCCATCATGTGGACGTGCATAGTTACAGGTTTCTTGGGAACAGAAACTATGGAGGCGCAAGGACAGAATTTGAATTCTATGTTAAGTCATACTTTAGACATACTTACATACATGAAGGGCTGAATCAAATACTAGTTATATTATTACTGTTATTTTATGTATGAGTGGCATGGTACCAATCATTTATGGTAGTTAATAACACTGCATGTATTAAGCCTGTTCTATATAGATTCGCTTATTTCCATACGAGTTTCTGGATGGTTGGTATGTGCATCATGTGCGGTGCTATCACTATTGGAACTCTTGTTTCTTTGTTTATTTATTTGGTCAGAACAGTGCACGTTAATGAACCTACACACAATCACGCTGGATTGTAGCCATGGGCTAATTTTCATCGGTTGTCCCGCATTCACTCTCAAAAACAACTATTGTACATCTTTAGTGGCAGGGGAAACCGGAGCACCCGGAGGAAACTTGCGCAGACATGCGAAGAACATGCAAACGCCACGCAGAAAGGCCCCACGCTACCTGGGAACTGATCCCAGAGCGCTAACCGCTGTGCTACCGTATCGTATCACCCGATTTCATCTCACATTCATTTGTTGCATTTTAGACCCAATTTACCAATGGATAATATGTAAAGCCATTTGTAAATCTGTAACTAATTATCTTTCTCATATGTCAGACGAGGATTTAAAAGCATTTTATACATCAAACCGGTGAGTAGCTCAGACAGCAGTTTGAGTTTATGATAAACCGCAGAGTGCAGCACAGGGCTCTGGAGCCTGGAGGTCGTCTGTCCTGCCAGTGTCTGTAGATCCACTCATCCTAACGTCTATGTGACCAGTTGAACATCCTCCAACAGCATCTGTCGCTGGAGTCGGTCCAGAGTGATGGATCTGTTGCTAAGCAACACTTTGACTTGTATTTTGTTGTGAGGACACCAATTAGATTCCACTCAAGGTTGCATCATGTGGTTTGAATTCAGTGTAAGAGTGGAAACCCACAGAAATCAAAGGTAACAGTATTCAGTATGCAGCTCTGTGTGTGCTCACTGAAGTCTGAGAAAAGGACAGTAAAAGACACTATGAGACCAGCTTTTGGATCTGAGAGGAAGACTGGAACCCAAATGTGAGAAAATCATGACTGTTATTTATTCAACAAAGAAGTGAACTGTCCAGAGTACATGTAAATGTCAAAACAGGGGTGGAACGTAACTCATTACAAACTCTCATCTTACTGTAAATGAGTAGATTTACTCGTAGTAATAAAGTAGACAAGTAAAACTTACAGGTGATTGTGATATAATTTTAGCATGTAATTGTAATTAATTACATTTAAAATCATATTAGTTACTGAAGGCAGAATTAGCCTGCCTCTGCTCCTCTCTAAACCCACAAACTCACATAACAGCAATGAATCATCCATGCTCTGATTAGTCACAACTTTTGTACAAAAAATTCATATTAAACTATGTGAAAATTTAACTAGTAATTCATACTTTGAGTAGTACTTTAGTGCGTACTTTTCAGAGGTGAGAACGAATCCTTGTTTTCCAAGTCTCAAATAAGTCTCAAGTCTGTGTCAAGTCCCAAATCAAGCTCCAAGGCAGTGGCCCCCAATTCCAAACCAAGTCCAAGTCCTTTACTTTGAGATTGAAGTCCTTTACTTTGAGATTGAAGTCCTTTTCAAGTCATTGTACCAAATAACCGATTTTTTTGCAATTCATAAGTTTTTTGTGAATGGTTCTTCTTTAAAAAAAAAAAAAAAAATCCTAGTCAGGGGCCGTCACACATCAAAATATCCACTGTAGAGAGAAAAGGTTTTTTAAAACACATGTATTTTTCTGAGTTGCCTCAATCACAAGGCTCAAATCCAAGTCGAGTCCCGAGTCGAGTCCCACGTCTTAGTCCATTTTATCAAATCAAGTCTCAAGTCGGCCAAACTGTCACTCAAGTCTGAACTCGAGTCCAAGTCACGGCTTGCAAGTCCACATCGCACATACTTTTGCTTAAGAACTATTTTGGCAGCAGTACTTGCATTTGTGATAGAGTATATTTTAACTTTATTTATTATTGTAACTGTGCTTTTACTCGAGTAGTCAAACTGTCAGTACTCTTTCCACCACTGTGCAAAAGGCATTCTGCCCCGGTGCTCTTGGGAAATACACTCCGCTCACTTCATCTCAAGTGTCTGCCTACACTGGTGAATAAATATGAGTTTGTGTGAAGTGGTTCCTCCAAAGGTTTGGGGCAAAACAAGATCATTCCCCACAGAGTTCTAGTGGATATTTGGTAATTCACAAGGTTTACGCACAACCGTCCACCAAGACCAACTATCACCACCCATTCATTTCGACTGTCTTTGAAAAAATATATATGTATTATTTTCTCATATTTCATCAAACCATCTCAACAAATTTACAGGGAAGCAAAATTAAACAAAGGATCTTGTGCATTTAAGAAGAAATATTATGATGAATGGACTTTTAAGAGCTTTTAACCATGCTATAATTGTGCTTCCCCTTCTCATTTACACACTCAAAGTTGTAACCATGCATGTTTGAGTAGTCTTTATTGTCCTTTACTAACAATGTTCTCCGATTTTGTATGTGCTTTTTTGTTAAACTGCATGTAAGATTCAGCAGTATCAAGTGGCCATTTTGGCTCATATTAAAAATCAAAATAATAATTAGCTGCTTGCAGCTATTTGTAGGCAGTGTAGTCCAGAAACGTGGCACTTTATTGTAATGTTTTCATGATGTAATTTTAGATCAAAATTGCGTTTTTAAATGTCCAAAATATGGACTGATTCACGTGCCATAGATTATAGTAGACAAAAGCATGATGTTTTCTTTAATATTCATATTTCATGCATATGTACAACTCTGAATATCTTATAAATGTGTTCTTGTTACTTGAGGCAAACAAGAGACAGTGTGCCTCCACAGAGATGCTGCTATCTTCACAAATGATGCAATGTGTTGTATGCAAAATGCAAAATAGCAAGACTCGGTACAAGCAATCTCCAAAAGCCTCTCATAAACACAGAGTGGTGACATTCCATTATGCTGCGTGTGGAAATATTAAAATTTCATTTCCGGCGTTTTGTTGTTTGTGTCGGGCAGGTAGCAGAAAAGTAATTCGAAGAGACACACTTCCATTAAATACAGAGCAGAGCGTCTTGTCGAGTAGCAGATAGGGCACAGGGGAGAGGAGCGGAATCAAACCGGAGACAGAGAAAGGAAAGCAATGTTTTTGGTTCTCTTCAGCACAGTTTGGAACAATAACCTCTAGCCTATTCATGGATGCTCTGTGTTCCGGTTCCTTTTATCCTTTTACTGTTCCTTGGAGTCATTGTGGACCATAAATTGTGCTTTGAACAATGGGTTAATGAGGTCTACAATAAAGTTCAACAGAGACTGTATTTCCTTAGGCGAAAGAACACTTTCAATGTCTCATCTGAAATTATTACTTTGTTTTATCGAGCTTTTATTGAATCGATTTTAACTTTTCGTATAATGGCATGGTTTGATAGCCTCGCCTCAACAAACAAAAATCAACTTGGCCTTCTGGTCAAAGGGGCTAGCAAGATCTCTGGGACTTCAGGAGATCTGCACAGTAGGTTTGCAAGGTAGGTCTGCACAGTAGGTCTGCACAGTAGGTCTGCACGGTAGATCTGCACTGTAGATCTGCACAATAGGTCTGCACAATGGGTCTGTACAGTAGGTCTGCACTGTAGGTCTGCACAGTAGGTCTGCACTGTAGGTCTGTACAGTAGGTCTGTACAGTAGTCTACACTGTAGATTTGCACAGTAGGTCTGCACTGTAGAGCTGCACAGTAGTTCTGCACAGCAGGTCTGCACAGTAGGTCTGCACATGATATCTGCACAGTAGTTCTGCACAGTAGTTCTGCACATGAGATCTGCACAGTAGATCTGCACAGTAGGTCTGCACAGTAGGTCTGCACAGTAGATCTGCACAGTAGGTCTGCACAGTAGATCTGCACAGTAGTTCTGCACAATATATCTGCACAGTAGTTCTGCACAGTAGGTCTGCACAGTAGGTCTGCACAGTAGATCTGCACAGTAGGTCTGCACAGTAGGTCTGCACAATATATCTGCACAGTAGTTCTGCACAGTAGGTCTGCACAGTAGGTCTGCACAGTAGATCTGCACAGTAGGTCTGCACAGTAGGTCTGCACAGTAGGTCTGCACAGTGGCAGGTGCATAGAAAAGCTAGTGCCATAGTTAGCTCTCAGGGCTCAGTTTGAACTATAGAGCTCCTGGTTGCTGGACAAAGAGGCACCTTTTCTTTGGGTTATTGTGACATTCCCTCTTGGTTATTTCCTTGGTTGTTTTGTATATTATTTGTTTTGTGTCTGTTTGTTAAATTGCTGTTTTGTTTTTATGTTCAGTGAATTATGGAATCACTTTAGGAGGAAGATTTGGATGAGCTTAAGGAGTGTGTGAAGGAAGGAGTGGTGAGAGGAGAGGACAGTTTGTCTGTCATGATTGAGTTCAAGGATGTGGTGCTTCCAAAATGTGTGTTGGTTATATGTGTTACAGTGTGAGAGTGTTTGTGGTGCCAGAGGTATGGGCACGTTGCTGCTTAGGCTAACGCAAAGGAAAATGAACGTGTGGAAGGTGTGGCAGAGAGCATGATTTTGCTTGCTGTGGGGTTAGAGGTCAGGAGAAGTGTGCGAAATGTGGAGGGGCACATAGTGTTGGGAATAAAGATTGTGAGGCAAAGAAGAAAGCAGTGGAAATCCCTAAAAATCAAAAACAGATGAAAAAGCTAGTTATGTAGAAGCAGCAAGAAAGGTGCGAGAAACACAGCAAGTGACCCAAACAATACGTGTGGGAAAATGTTGTTGAGTTGAGGAGGATTCTTTGATAGTGAAAAAGTCAGTTTTTTTGTATTTCATGGTGGACGTTATAAATTGGTCGTCACAAGTCAAGCACAGAGGTGAAACAGCGTATATCACAGTAAAATGTGGAGCCAGACACTTTGGGATAAGGAACATTACAGAGGAGCAGGTGCACGAGGAGCTTGTGTGTGGAGACAGAACGGAGAGGGAGGCTCTATGTCAAGCTTAGAGTCAGTTATGTCCTTTTATATATTTATTCCTGTAGCTTGTATGCTACATTTAGTGATAGTTGTTTGTAAGCCATTAAGCGATCATTTCCATCTGGTGGGTGGCCATAACGTGTCGTTAAACACTAACTGCTGTATAGTACTGTCATTAGTAGGTGGCGGCGTACACCTTTTCTCTGGTTTGTTGCCTGCCATTAAACTAGAAAGAAAAGAAAGAAAGAAAAGCAACAAAAGAAAGAAAGTGGGGGAGAGAGGGCTAAGGAGAGCATGTCATGTCCTCTGTGAGACCCTGTTTGACTGGCTGCTGTTGCAAGGTTTTTTTTTTTGGCTTCTGAACATACTTTGTTTATTTTTTGTCGTCTATTCACTGTAAATACATGTCCTACTGCTTTGGGGATTTGGTGTAAATAAAAACCACCTAAGCACAGGTTTTTGCAACTGAGCAATCATTTTTACTGGAATCTAAAACAAACCCATGAGATTCTGTCACATATAAATAGATGATGCTGATAATATTACTACATTTGTTCTTTTTATGCCACATTTAGACTAAGTCGTGAATATCTTTTATTTAAATTTTTTTCACTGTAATGCCATAAGTACATACATGAAGAGGCCGAATATGAACAATAGAACTAAATGGCAGTAAAGTCAAATATAAGCCACCCACAAGCCACAAATTCCCAAAACAATAATTTACAACATTTCGAATTAAGAAGTGGATAGAGTAGCCAAAATATGTACTTGTAGGAGTTATGTTACTTTAAAATAATATCACTCAAGTAGAAGTGAAAAGTAGTGGCCCAAATAATGACTCAAGTAAATACATATTGGAGAAACTAATATAGTTTGGATGTAAAGTGTATTTAAAATATGATATAAGATTTGAGTTCATGTTTGAACAAAATAGTATATAATGCACAGACTATTATTTCCAATGAATAGACACAGAAACAATTTAACAACATACATGGGCACAAAAACAAATACACAAACAAATAATTCAGAAACTTGACAATAACAATAGAAGTGAGATAAGTGGGGTGGGAGGGGTGGCAGGGTCTCTATATTGAGTCAATTACATGGGTATTATTAGTTCTGAGTCCTTAAAGTGCATATGACAGATTCGATTACACATCTGTCCAAAACGCAATGAGCACAGTTACATTTAATACTTCACCAGACATTTTGCTCTGTTATTCCCAGTCCGGCAGGTCTCACAAAGTCCACAATTTTACCCCCCTGGTCGGACATGAGCAGCAAACACAAACAAGGCTCAACATCAAAAATCCCCACAAATTGCACAACACAAAAAACAGTGATGACTTTGACAGCAAATATTACGCAGGGAGAGGAATCCCTCTCCAGAACCCGCTTCACTTCCCACACATCAAAAGTTCCACCTTTCAAATTGTTATTGTTTCTTTCGGTATTTTATTAGTATTTTAGTTTTATTCTTCAAAATGTAACTGCTCGAAGCCAACATTCCACTGTTATTATTTATTTGTTTTAAGCATATGTATAGCTTCACATTGTGTTTGAATTAAAATGTAACTTTAACCAGCAGTCAATCTGTTTTATGATTCATTACTTCTAATCATGTTTATATCATTGAAGACAATACTATACTGAAGATATTTGATTGTCTCCAAGAGCAAGAGCAGCTTGTTCCATGGAGACAAGCTCCAGGTGTTCACTCTTCCATTTATCAAGCTGAAAGCACTTTGCTTTGCCCACTTTCCAATGAATAAGAATGGTGTGTTTTACAGATAAAAAGGGTAATAAGTTTTTGTAATGTTTTGGAATCTACTCCTTCAACTTTTCTGCCCAGTATGGCTACAGCTGGGCTAAGCTGAGAATGAACATTCCATTGGTTGTACAAATAGTCTTTAACTCCAGTTCAGAAAGTCTGAACCTCTGGGCACTGCCACAGTTGGTGTATGAGAGTGCCAGTTAAACCGCCGCCATGCCAACAGAAGTCTGAAACATTACAATTCATTTTGTGAATTTTCTGTGGAGTGATATAAGATCTGAATAATTGTTTTACTTGTATCAATTTATATCCAACACATTTTGAAATATAGTTAGATTGACTTAGTATGGTCACCGATCCTTTGTATTTTTATGTCTAAATCACTTTGCCATTGTTTATGATAATTCCACCACAATGAAAGAAATTGTTACAAAATAGTTTATACAATTTGGAAACTGCTTCGTGGCCATTAATGATGGATTGGAGCTCGTTGTCAAGACATTCACACATATTTTGGTAAAACTGGAAAAACTGTATTTGAGTAGCTACTGGAAATTGTGTCTATTATCCAAGTTATGCTGTCTTGAGCTGATGGAATGGTACTATTTCTCCCTCATGCAATAATTGGCCACATGTGGTGACAGTTCTATTTTCCCATAACATGTTACAAAGTGGCTGACCACCAGCTGCCAACAAAGCATTGTTCCAGATGGGACATGATGGGGAGAGATAGTCCTTTAATTTGGAGTCGTTTATGGATGGATTTTGCTATTTCACAAGAAAAGTTTATTAGAGGGTTTTTAATCCTTTTGTCAGGTTTAGGGTTATACAAAAAATGATGCAGCGTTAATATTTTTACATGTAGTTGTAACAATGTTTTCCTCTAACCATGCCCAGGATAGTGGGTACTGAGCATTGAGGGCCAAAATAGTAGGAGTGAACATAGAAACAAATCATGATCTAAAGATAAAGTGTAAGAGTTTGAAGAATTTAACTTGTGTCATGTGTAGACTTACTCACAATGGCAAGCGTCACCAAAACTGTCAAATAAGACTTCAAACTAAATATTACTGAAACAGGAGTATGAGAATGGTGTCAGAAACCGACACTGAAAAGAACAATTTCTTCAAAAGTTTAGTCAAGTAAATGTAAGTGATTAAATTGAACTGCCTGGCTCTGCATTTTGGCACATCATTTCCACTCTGGTTAAGACTTACATGCATAAAGACACTTTTTCTGCTCTGATTCTTTTATGCTGAGGTAAAATGACTGCCTTCGTGCTCAGGCGTACCAGGTGTGCTTTTGTCTCCTTTGCTTTGTCCATATTATTCATCCAGCTCCTTTGCGCACTTCTTCCACTCCTGCTCTTTTCTCCAGTTTTCTCCCACTCTCAGGAGGATGACCATCTGCTGCCTGATCTAAAGTTAAAAGTTTTCCATCACGGCAGCCCTTGAAAAACTGTTAATGTGAGATGTTTAATTCTGATTGAAAAGAGGTAGGCGTTTCAATGTGTTTGTTCTGAAATTTGCAACCAATGAACTCGAAATTATTCAAACCAAATCTTCTAATTTAATTTTAATACAAATAAAATATAGTGAATTGGATGTTGCATAAGAGGATAATTATATAATAATAAAATAGTGGTTATCTCACTATGATGTTCAACTTGTGTATTATGTCAAATGTGATAAAGGCATGTAGTGAACAATATGATACATTATTTCAGCAGTTTTAGATCCACTGCTGCCCTCTGCTGACAAAAACAGACAATTGCAGCAAGAGATTGGTTTCAGTTCAAGTTGTTTTCCAGTTTGAGCACTAGATGTCACTGTTTCCTCACGCTTACAGAGATAGCTGGAGACGAGGTTATTTCACATAAACAAGATCTGTTTCTGATTAATGTAGATAAATAACTTCACTGACACAGAGCGAGTTTCTTTGTCTGCAAAGGACTCACAATAAGAACTTATTTCAACTGAAGAGAAGGAAATGGGGTCATTAGAAGTTGTGATTGTGATTCAATTATGTCTCGTCAGATAATAGTAGATCATATCTTCATTAAGGCATTGGGTGGGAGTTTATAATATGGTATATTATTTGTATTTACTCTGGAAACATAGACACGTCAAAAAGGTGCCATTGTGTATGTATGAACATGTGTGCATGTGTGTGTGTGTGTGTGTGTGTGTGTGTGTGTGTGTGTGTGTGTGTGTGTGTGTGTGTGTCATGTGTGCATCCACATGTTTGCAGGTGTATGCAGACCTTAAACTTGTCTGTCATAAGCGCAAAATAAAGCCAATCAATCAATCAAAGACAGAAAACATCTGCAAAAGTAATCAAGTTTGACAAGTGCCTAAATGTAATAGCAGGTATTTGTCAAATAAGAAAGCAACTGACTGTGACCATCCCGGACAGTGAACAGGTGATTTTGCTGTCATGGTTTAATATCAGATTGGGCTGTTTGCAATCAAATTTGAACCGGCCTTCTAATGCAAACTAGATGTCAGAATACACAGTCAATGCCCTGTGATTGTTTTAGCTTCTATATGCGTTTGTGACATTCATTCTGCAAAGATGTGTGTGAAAATCTATGATAATTGTTTCATATTAAAAACATCATAAAGCAGTTCAAAATCCAAATTAAATTATGCCAGCTGGAAAGCAGACTGTTTCTCTGTCCAAGTGCCAGATTTGGTCTTGGATCATGAATATCAGCCGTAATATTTTAGTCCAACAGAGCCAATGACAGGTATTCAATTTTAAAACCAATTCTATGTAATCCAAAACATGCTGAATCCAAAACAAATACCAATTAAATACCTGCGCATTTTACAAACTGGTAGAAAGATAACTAGATATATTAAATATAAAATAAAATAAACACAAAAATACAAAATAATATTAATTTTAAAAAGAAATTGTATATCAATAAAAAAAAACAAATTATATATATATATATTTATTTTTGTATTTATTTTTTTGCATCAATTTTAAAGGTGCTCTATTGTTTTTCTGACGGTGGGTCTCTATGGAGATATTGTCGCTTTGCCTGGAATGTTCCACAGTATGACACCATTGGGCCCAGTTACAGGTCGGGTGTCTCGTTTACAAACCTTTACGAGTAATTCAGACTAAAAGTGTGCGTACGAACAAAACACAAACTCCGTCAAACTAACTGACATAATATGTGAAAATCTGGCTTCATATATGTTTGAAATATATTTAAAACTCCCCTCGTGCAAAGTTCATAGTTTTGGGATTTAATTTAAATGGTCTTTTTATAGATTATATACTAAGTAAGAATCAGAAAGCATATTTTTTTAAGCAATGAAAATGCCTGGATAGTTTAATGCCACACTGGCCATTCTAGGCAAAGCAGTAACATCTCCGTGAAGACAAGCTGGTGACAGACCCTCATAAGTTACAGAGTGCACCTTTTAAACTTCTGATACGACCACAGTTTCTCACAACATGCCTCCCACATGTTGCCATTTCCGCGTGCCAAGCTCTCTGCGGCACATGTGAAAACTATGAAGTGTACTTTGACAATGAAGACTTGGCATTGTCTAGATGTGTTTTGTTGCATAAGAGCGTCAGAGCGTTGATCCGAGCGGAGGTGTGGACATACGGGTTCCTCAGCAGACACATGTGTACACTGTGTTCTCTCATTGAGCACGCCTCCTTCACTGGCAACACACACACATACACACACACACACACACACACAACAGTTATGTGGCCTGGACATGTGTGGACGAGAAGAGGAGACAGACAGCTTTCACAGTGGTGCTATCATATGCTAATGTATTTAGCCAGGTCTGGAGCTCACGGGTGAAAGTGGGGGGGTTTGAGCGGCGGGTGCACCTGATGCCTCGGTCTGCAGATTCACTTGGTGTAGTTGTGATGGGTGTCACTTATTTTCTTTCCAAATGTGTTGAGTAAGAAGAACACTTATGGAAGCCTGGGACTTATTATAGAAAATGTTATGCTGCAATCATGGTGTTTTGATTAATGTGAAAATAAATAAATTAAAAAAAACACTTTACAATGATCCGCGCCCTGTACCGGACTTTCATTTCCTCTACAGAAAATGTGGTAGAAAAGATTTCAAACACGGTTTTACAAAATCAAGACGTTTTGACGTCCTTCTGAAAGTAATTTTCAATCTGATGGAAGTGGTTTGCTCTGTTAAGAGTTTATACTCTCTGGAGCTCAAACTGGTCCTTCCCTAATGGAGGAGTTATACCTGAAAATTGCCCCGCCCTAATTTACAAGACTAACTATTTCACTCATCGTTTGGGTCATTAAGGCCTATTGAGGTCTGGCCAACTCTACCTCAGAGATGTCAAATACCGCATTAGCATTGGTTTGATTTCAGCCTAGATCTTATGAGGCAATTGTAGACTGAGGGGAGGTTTGTATCTCAGACCATCATTCCTATACAAACGATGATTATATTTCTACCATGGACCACTCCTGAATAAATGAAGCATTACATTGACCCCTATATATTTTAAAAGTAGGTATTTGTGCAAAAATGAGACGGAATGTTAGTACTCATTCATTTAAAAAAAGGTATTTTCTTGGATGAGAAGCATAAATAGGACATTGCCAGGGACAGACAATGTTATTGTTAAATTGAGGCACTGTTGGATGACAGATAGAAAACAACTACTCCATTCTGAAACATTCATTCACTCATAGTTCAACAGTGGGCACTGGATAGGCCCTTTCATTCACTTGCGTATTGTTCAGTCCATTGACAAGATATCTGTATTCTTTCGTTTGACTAATATACAGTTTAATCTTGACAATCAAACATACTTTATACAATAATAATTCACTCCCCTCTTACAAAGACTTACCTCCCAGTCAACCCAAAACATGCACAATAGGTAAAAGTCCAGTCCTGACCAAGCCTAGCCCACGATCTGGCGATGGGCCCCTGAGTGCTGCACTGCAATGCCCCGGTGACATTGAAGAATGAGTTGGATGGAGGGGACATATTTTCCTACAGGAACAATAAAGTGTACGTTAACCTTAAAGGGCACATAGTATGCAAAAGTGACTTATTTGAGCTTACATTGTCCCCTCATCAAAAACATACCTGGAGTAGCCTTTATCTTCATTCACACTAGTTAGAGGAATGCTGACGTTTCATTGATGATCGATGACATAGCTCTGAGAATCTTCTGTGCTGTTCATAAGCCCATACAACATCGCCAGACTCGTTCTGTGAATTTCTCCCGTCTAATCATGATCAGTGAAACTGCGGTCCAAGACTAGGAAGTGAGAGGCCATGCTGTATGCAGTGACATTTGTATCCTAAATCATGAGTGTTGGGGATACAGAAGGAATTACACAGTAAGTCCAATGTGAAACAGCAGAGATCCTAAAGTAATTTTGTTTATTCTAAAACATACGATGCCAAACTAAAGGTATTCAAGAGCATGTTTAAAGGCTAATACTACAAATAATGCATAATATTTAACCTTTAATATGTAGGTAGATGTGTGCAGTAGCTTGTGGACAGATCTTCTAGACTAAACAGGCACATTAACAATATTCCTTTTGAGTCACTTATTTTGGCCAAGCGGATCAATCAATGAAGTCCTTTAGTTGTTAATCGATTGTCAATGGTCAAAGTTGACTTGTTATTAGTCAACAATTTTTTTTTTCAGATTATAAGGATTTATGTGGACCATAGCAGAAAGGAGAAAGCATGGAGTGAGATAACTGGAGTTTTGGAACCGGACAGTTTAATCTATTGTTTATTGCTGTGTACTTCTCTATATACAGAGTCGTTTTCAAGAGCTTTTGCCAGTGCCACATCAGTTAATCAATACTCAGGGTATGTTTTTAGTTGTCCAAGCATTTCTTTAGTCCACTACATCCCTAGTTCAATGGTACCCTAAGATCTGCAAAACACGGGTGGATAAGTAGGTAAGCAGCCTGGAATACCTAGTTGTGAGCCATCTGATTTATCCTTTTCCAGCATTGCTATTGTATTTTATTACATACATATTGTTCTTTCCATCCAGATGTGATGATGTACTTTCAGTCTTGTATCATAACCATTTATCATAACCACTGTTGTCCACCCTCAGTGCGCAGGCTCTTGCGGCTCCCACAATGAAGTTGCGTATTTTGGGCCTCGTCCCGGTGGTGGCGCTGTGGTTAGACCCGTCATTGGACAGAGTCAGAGGTTCCAACTGCTCTCAAGTAGAACGAACGGGCAGCAGATTTAGATTTTTGAATGCAAAGTAACTCCAACACACTGAGAAACTGAGAATTCTCTTGTGCAAGTATGTCATGTGTTCGCTGACATGTATCCAGCTTCAGAGATGAATCACTCAAGTCTATAGGGTTCAATGTATTGTTTCCAGATTTGATCAAGGAAGATTTAATGACTAGCTTTCGTTGTAGCTATTGATGTGGTCTCATTGAGAGTAACCAGAAAGGGGATGAAAGCATAGATGGGGCGTGTGGTATATAGGCTACTCCCATGGACTACCTCACTGGGTTCCAGGGGTAACCAAGGCAGCGCTCTGTGGCATCTGTGTCCAAACCATGTGTGATTGGTGGCTCATAAATCAAAGCACAGGCCAACATAAGACTGGGAAAATACACACAGTCCACATCTCGGCTAAGATCTTGTTTAAGATGATATAATGTCTGTAAAGTATAGTTTGTCAGCTTGAGTCAACTAAGCCAAGTTTTGGTGCAGTTTTAATTGGCTTCAAATAAACACTTCTTGTGTAAAGTTTTTCCACATTCCCACTGTCACAGCACTTGCTGGATACATTTCTCAACTCAGGTCTGTGATAGATTAAGTTAGATAGATAAATTTTATTGTACAATTTGTCCTCTGTCTTTTACACAGTCTGCAGTCATTCTGCGTACAACCTGTCAGGAGCACAGAGCAACATGCAGTGCACAGGGAGCAGTCTCATTGTCAGGAGTACCTAGCTTGAGGATTAGACTATCGATCGTTCACCTTTAAAACTGATGGGTGAAACCTGAGCACTCAAAGAAAACCCAGAGATACAGAGAGAGACATGAAAACTCCTCACAGAAATGACCCTCTAGGTCCAAGAATCAAATCCGTGTGTATAATATATATATATATATACATATACATACATACATACATACATACATACATACATATATATATATATATATATATATATAATATATATATAATATATATAATATATAATATATATATATATTATATATATATATATATATATATATATATATATATATATATAATATATATATATATACATATATATATATACATTACATTACAACTACACTTTTTTAAAGACACTATCAAAAATCTATTTTTGAACAATCTCATTATGAAGGTGGGAGCATAATGCTGTTCTGACCATTTTAGGAAAAAAATATGTAATTGTGATTTTATTTTTATTTTTTCTGACAAGAATTAGATTCGTGATGTATGTTTTAATAGTAGGATTCTGATCTAAGTTAACATTTTGAAAATGTCCAGGAGCATTAACATTTGAGTGAAAACTGAAATATGGGTCGCTAAACTAATACAATACATACATTTCGGTTGTTGAGGTCAGTCCTTGTGATTAGCTAAATGTGACAACATCCATTCTGTACTTATCTTGCAATTACTTAATATGACGGGAAATGTACCCATGTGATCACAATCATCTCCAATAAATGTGGCTTTTCCTTGTTTCTGTGTTCTGCATTACACCAACCACCATGAACCAAGACAAGTGGGGATATTCTGCTCAGAAAGTGCCCTGTAAACCTCTGAGGTCATCTTTGGCTGTGACACGAGTCTGCTGCCGGTTTTTAGAGCCTCTTAAATGAATGTTTGCAGGTTTGTGTGCTTATGTTTGTGGAAGAGAGTTATTGCAGACTCTGTGGAATAGAACTATCCTTGGTGAATAGTAAAACTGTCTAATGACAAATCTTAATAGTTATAAGGAAACAAATAACACAAAGCATCAGAATTTCCGTAGAACTTGAGTTTGGAGGATTAATAATGCTAAATAAAGTTTTTGCATATTGTGCCAGAAAATTGTTTTTATAATGTTTTAAATAAACTAAATTATGAAAAGTTGAGTTATGGCCACTCATTGTCTGTAATATAGTTGTCTGTTTGTCTTCTTAACACCGCTAAACTACTTCCTCCTCTTAGTGATTTCTCAACAAATCATCATTCTGTACTCTCCGGAAAACGCTGCCAGGACTTAATGAGTGGCAGGGAAACTTATTCTGTCTGTATTTATAACCTTTCACTTTCACAAGAGTTTGTAGTTGACAGTAAATCTTCTGTGGCATTTATTAGTTGATAAACACATGTTGTATAGTTCAACATTGCTGGATTAATGCACAAGTGTTCCAGATCATTTTAAATAAAAATTGCTGCATTGTGCCATTATTGCTCAGACAACTTCAATAACTTCTACATTACTGCTCTTTCTTCTATACAGTTTTTGATACAAGCCTAGAGGATATTTTTTACACTGCAATACCATCAGATTCTTCACCTGGTCATTCAAAGGCTAAGCAAATACATTTCAATACAGGAAAGTAATACATAATTGAATTCATAAAGCACTTTTCAAGAACTACAATGTTTCACAATCTAGTCAATTTAATGTAAAAAAAAAAACACTCCAGGCTTGGTAATGGGGATATTCTGCATTCTGTTGGTACTTCTCTACTTCCCCACAGCTGTTCTGGGGAAGATTGACGGAAGCGAGGTTGTATATCTGTGCCATCGGCTCCAGCACTGACACTCATTTACACATAGTTAAGTTAAGCGAAATTAAAGTATCAAGCGTTTTCAAATGCCCTATCAATCACTTTATTTTACGTATTCATATTTGTGAATTATTATGATTTTATTTCTACTTTTGGCTTGTATTTACTCTTGATATTTAATTTCAACAATTAACAATGATGTTTTGCAGTAGAATGACTGACAGATCAGATCCTTGGATTGCAGTGTCCACTGAATTATGTCATAAATTCCAGCTGGTACTTTTACTTTGGCGTTTTTGTGCTGCTGTGTTTGTATGTGGGTTTGTTTTTGGACCAGACTTCCCCAAGTTCTTTGGCTGAGATCAGAATTCAAGTTTTGTTCCAGACCAACTCGAGGAAACAGCAGGCCAGAACTGAAAGAACTGGAGAGCGCTCAATTAACCACAGAGACTGGTTTTTAATCGGAGCATGATTTTAGAGAATATTTAGCAGAATATAAAAAATGTCTTACCTCTGTGTCAAAGCCAACTCAATCTGGACACGACTATCTTAAGGTTCAGGTATATTTTATTGTTTGCATGGAAATTTGTCCTCCAGTGCCACTAGGGCAACCAGTCAGGAGCAGCAATACCACCTGTGCAGTGTATGAGGGCGTATCATCAGATTTTGGGCTAAGCTTGGTCAGGGCTACCTTCTTGGAGGGTTGTGTATATGGGGAAACCTGGAGAACCCAAAGGAAACCCATTCACAAAGGCACAAACACAAAGGCCACATTTCTAACCAATCAGCAACTGTGAAGTCGTCTTCATCAACATTTATCTGTCTAATTCATAATTCAGCTTTGTAACTGTCAAAATTATAGCTCATCCACCCATAAAAGCATGTTACATATTCAACCAGTGGTACACCTCAATTTTAATTTGTTGACTATATTCTTATATTGTATTGAAGTGTTTTTCTAGACTGAGTTGATCTGTTCTCTAAAATAAACGGTGATTATTTCATTTTCACTGGGGCTTTAGTCAAAGCTGTGAAAGTTCTATTTCTTCTGCCGGTCATCTGCGTGTCAGGAACAAAAATAATTTCCCCTTGAGGATGAATCAAAGTCATTCTTATGCTGATTCTGGACTTCAGACTGTGCTGAGAGGTAATGAAATGGAAAGAGTGTTGTGTTAACCCTGTGACTCGGCTACTGTGACAGGAAGAGAGAATTAAGATGAAGCTAAATTAAATAATTAAAAGGTTTATTGGCTATTGGGGACACTCAAGAATCCTAAATTTATGCAAAACAAACATTCCAAACATTTTTATATGGATTGGGTGAAGATAAAGTGGTCACCAAAAGTATAAACTCCAGAACTAAGGACTAAGGACTGTGTAGCTTAAATTCCTTTTCCCCCATAGAATATAAAAAAGTAAGTAAAAGTTACTTGTATATATGGTGAGAAGCAGGCGCCCCCAAAGTCAGAGAGGCAAAACTGCTCATAGTAAGGAAAGATTATTTTTGAGAAGTACAAATAAATACCCAAAACTATATGCTTGACAAATATCTTTTATGCCGTAATGTGGAACATTCCAGGCAAAGCATATCCTCTCCAAAGAGACAAGCTGGTTAGGAGATTCAGGAGGTCTTGCAGAGCCACAACTACGATTATTAATTCATCTTTGTAAAATATCCACTTTCTACAATATATTTCAATGAGCTGTAAGGTTCTGAAAGTGCATGTTCTCCACCACTCACTGACAGCACCACTTTGCCAAAACATTTTAAACCCCTTGTCTCACCAAACTATGCATGCTGTTGACCAAAAAATGCCAATGAACTTCTGGATCTAGTCTTTTACTAGCACAAAATGTCTTCTCTTTGCTGTAAACATTTTGACTAAATGATAGGTGTGTATGGCTGGTTGGGTTTGTACTTAGCTTTTCCCTGACAGATGAAAGTGCATGGGGATCGAGGAGAGGGTGGTGGCTCTGCAAGCTTTGGGTGGGGTTCGAACGTGGGTCACATGTGGACTGCATGTCACATATTTACACTGGCTCATTGATGTTGTGGAGATTAATGGTTGAAACATGCTGTGAACAGCTATGTAATCACTATACACGGATACCGGTCATGTATGAGGAGAAAGTGCATGTTCTCACTTTGGGCTGAGGGTTTGCAGAGGGTGGGGGTCATTTCAATCTTTTCACCAAGTTTATTGGCATGGTGGAAGAATGTGGGCCAGTAATAACATAGTAACATAGACATGTGTCCCTGTAATAATGGCAGGGCTTTCCTTAATCCATGACTTATTCATTCCTTATTTATACTCTGTCAACTAGTATATTGTGTTTTGTGCTTCACAGAGACATGGCTCAGATCCCCAACTGCTCCCTTTACCTGGAAGGATTCCAGCTATTCCGCACTGATTATCAAAGGAAACTCACCACAGTAAAACAAAAGGGGTAGGTGTCTTTTTCTACATCAACAGCACCTGGTGTTCTAATGTATCTGCAATCTCCTACCACTGGTCGCCTCCTCTTGACTATCTCTTCATAAACTGTATATAGATAGATATAGATATAGATATTTTACTCCAACGTGAGTTCACTCCATTCATCCATTCAGCTCAGCGTGGACTCTGAGATCACGTCATGGTCCACCTGATCACCTCTTACAGACAGAAGCTTCAGAAACTGCTTCAGAAACTGCTTCAGAAACTGTTTCAGAAACTGCTTCAGAAACTGCTCTCTAAACCTGCTTTAAGAACTTCTAGGAAGTGGACCCGTGAGGCTCTGAAGGAGCTCCACGAATGTTATTATTCTAACACACACCCGGGTGAATTATAACAATGACAAGCCTGGATTCACAGTCTCACTTCCTCCTCCTGAACTGTTGAACCTTGAGACACTGTGCTAATGCACTGGCTACTGTCTTCACAGACATCTGTAACACCCCCTTGGAGTCATACCATGTCCCTGTCTGCTTCAAGAGGTCCATCATTGTTCTTCTCCACAAAAAGCCTGGATCACTGGACTTAATGGGTGCAAGCCTGTGGTAAGCGTTTGGTACTGTCCCACCTCAAGTTCATCATCCCCTCCCTCCTGGACTCCCGTGCAATTCATCCACAGAGCCAACAGGCGTGTAAACGAGGTCATCAACCTGGCCCTCCACTTCCTTCTGCAGCATCAGGACTACCCGGTAGCCCACTCCAGGATCCTGTTTGCATGTTGTTTGCGTTCAACACCATCCTCCCTCAACCACAAGCCCTCTAAACCTAATGTACCTGGCTCCACCTGCAGATGAATCACCGACTTTCTGACATTTGGAGGCAGTGGGTGCAGCTGAGGAAGAATCTCAGACACTTGGACCATCACAGTACTCCACAGGGTTGTGTTCTTTCTCCCCGGCTCTTCTCTCTGTCCACCAACTGCTGCCTACGGGAGGGAGATGGACTGGTGAGACAGGGAGAGCATAATAACAATGCTCAAAATGTCACTATGCAGTTCCAAAAGGTCAAATGCTCAACATCATTTACAGGAAAAGAGATGTGAAACTCATGACATACATAACAAGACGAGAAAGAAGGAATTATAACTAACTAACTAACTAACTATTACACTAACTGAATGTAAACTTACTGAAAGGCCAAGCATTTACACATTTTATTTACTGGTGCAATGTTTTTAAAATATTGTTCATAGGTCTGGACAGCTTAAGTCTTCATGTGTAATGCATATGAAGCCCATGTGCACATGTTTGGGTCTGGCTGTTTATAAGCTAGTTTGGCATTTGTCCTAAATATGTTACTCTGGCTATTACTAATATACTTGGATATTTCTATGATGGACTGTCTACACCAGAGTCCAGTTATGTGCCCTTCCCAGAGCCATAAACAGAACCAGCACAGTTCAAAGCCATGGTAATAAGAAGAACCACTAAGTGCACGTTTAACAGAGCGCACTGCAGGGACACTGGAAGCGTTCATGACTTCTGTGGGAGACGTGGATTCTACTTGTTCATTGTACCCAATGTCTTTAGTTTTAGTGGTTACACCATACACTTAAATGTCTAATTTAGACACACAAAACGTTTAATTGCAAAATTTGATTACTGTGCTTCAGGTTCATTCAGATCATTGGTTCTCAAAATTGGGTGCTCAAGAGGATGTTAATTTGTTGTTGAAGATGACACAAATTTTACACAACTGCATAAAAATGCCTTCATTAATTCATAAATTAATTTATCATCACAAAGACTGCAAATATATAGGCAATGGAATGACCTTTACAAACAGTTTGTTCAGCCGTTGCATCTTTAAATTGTGGACGTCAGTTTATTCTTGATTTATAAAAGAAATCAGAAAATGTGGGTTAATTCTATCTAAGGCCTGGTTAAGTCTTATCTAGACCAGTATACTTCAAGCTAAAATGCCTGTACGTACCAGTATCTTATAACAACTTAACTTTTGACCAGACTGCTGCATCATAATCAGTGGGTGGCCTAACTAACATGTGCCGGAGGGAGCTGCAACAACCACATCATTTGCACAGTCAACCCACAGACACACTCTCTCATTCAGCACACAGCAGGACCCCAGGGGGCGCTGTGATGAGGGCCCCGAGTGTAATTACTATGCCCTCACTGTGGAATAACAGTGATGGGATGCTGACTTGGCATTCCTACAGTGTCAGAACCTAGATTTGTATAATTGCTTGATAATGCCAGAGTTCTGTTTTTCACATGTTTTTATTTTTTTTCCTTTCTAAAAATACAGATACAGAAGTAAATAAGCCATTTCCGTTAAGAACAATTTCTGGAAAGTCCTCTGTGCTGCTGTTGGGCTATATGCAAAATATTATTTAACCTTTGGAATTAGTTGTGGTATCATCACTTCCACATTCTCTTTACTGAAGTAATAACAAAGGGTACTTTTGCGTTTTAGAATTAGCAATCTGTATATACTTACTTAAATTTGGATTAGGTTATTTTTCTACAAAGCCATGAATCATAAAACTCATTAGGATCATTAAAATCACCCCCATTAAAATCCCAGGAGCTAAGCATGACAGAGCCTGGTTAGTACTTGGATGGGAGACCTCTGGAACACCAGCTGCCAGTGACTATAGGAAATGCTGTTGTGTCCTTAGTCAAGACACTTCACGCCCATAGCCTTGTGTGTGAATGGTCGGTGGTGGTTGGAGCAGAGTAACCGATGTTGCAGTTTGGCCGCCTCACTTACAGGAGTGTGTCCCAGGGCAGCTGTGGCTGTAATAGTATCTTAACACCATGGAGTGAATGAAGAATGCCATGTGCAGCAACTGTGAGTGTCCAAAAAAACATTATAAGTATGATGCATTATTATTATTATTATTATTATTATTATTATTATTATTATTATTATTATTATTATTATTATTATTATTATTATTATTATTATTATTAAAACTCGATTTTTATTTTCTTTTTTATGCAGTCCATGTTACTGTACCCATTTTTAAGATGGTTTTGGAGTGGAGGTTATGGACCACGTCTCTTGTTCGGTCTTTAAACTTGACAGATAATACATTTTACGTTATCCAACACTGAAAGCTGAAATAACTGTTCCTTTGTCTGACCGTACAGTCCGTGAACTCAGCGGTGCTGGAGTCAGCGAAGGAGGCGTGACGTCATGGCACGGTGCCACAGTGCTCCGTGTTCAGCGGAGAGAAGTTTGTGCAGCGTCGACCAGCACTTTTACGCACCGCTTTGGAGGGCTGCAACCACATTTTTCAACCAGAACAACAAGTGGTTTCAAGTTTTATTTTGTTGGGGAACAACCTTGCCTGGCAAGCTTACGTTTTGTTTCCGGAGATATTCACGTGTATTGTCGTTAGTCACCAAACGGGTTGTTCATCCGTTTTTTTTTCTTCATCTTAGCCAACTCGAATAGGCTGAATGCGTGGTTGCCAGTGCGTAATCGCCATGACTTTATAACTGTCATCACTGGATCATTGTCCTCTGGCGTTTTTTCGCATGAAGTTGTCTCGTATGAACCCGTGCGAAGTAACGGAGAGGGGTCGGGGGCAGAGCCGGGCTTCACCATGAGGATGCCCAGGGGAGGACTCCTGTTCCTGGCCACGCTCCTCTGCTCGCTCTTTCTGCTCGTGCTTTACTTCCAGAGCGTCACCAAACCAGGTAAGCTCGTCTGCTAGTTATTATAGAGTGTGTGTCGTATTTGTTTTTGGTTTTTTTGTGGGTTTTTTTTGCCTCACGTGTGATCTGTTCTGTCCCAAATCCAAAAGAAGCTGAGGTTGTGGCTGCAGTTCGGACTGAAACGGTGTAATCTAGTCTAGAATGTATTCTCTGGCAGCAGAAATGCTCAAATGAAATTGAAAGTGCCCAATTGCTTTTTAATCATTTCCTGGCATAGTCTGGTGGATTCCCTTTTACCTGTTCGGATAAGGTTAATTTGGAGCTTACTGGGTCTATGTGTCTATGAATACGTTAGTCCTTAATACATGGAAAGTCATTTATTTTCTATTATGAGGTGATATTGAACCAATTTGGAGATGACACGTTCAAAACCCTTAATTGAATAGTAGTTACGTTGTTTTGCGCAATGGACGTCTTACACTATAGTTTAAAACACTGTTCCTTTTGAAATGTAAGTCTTTTCATTTGTTTGGCTAAATGGCTCATTGCATTAAGATGTCAGGGAATGCATGCTGTGCCTGTAGGTCAGTGTTTTCCAAACCAGGGGTGCAGGACCCCTGGGGTACATGAGCACTTAGCAGAGGGTACTTGGAATGGTTCCAGATTTTAAAGGAAGTTGAATGTATTTGACAATATCACGTATTTTGAGGTAAATGTTACATTTTAAAGACCATTTTGAAGGATTTTGTATGTCAATATTATTAAGACAAGAAAATATAGGCTAATACAATAAGATACTAAACAACACAACATAAAATATTGTATCAGCACAGAAGACTCTGCAATCTGCAGTCCATCTCCATCTAAAAGCAACGAATCACACTTTTTAGGACAGTGAGGTTAAACTGTTAAGCTGGGAGAAAGGATGGTTTGAAAGAGGAGTGAAGGAGGCCATTTTTGTTGAGAAGGAAAATCCCTCTTTGAACAGAAATGGAGGTTAGAGGTACAACCTCCGAGAAGTGTCAGTGCTAATGAGATACTTGACAGCCCTCCCTCCGACACAATGAATAGGCCATAACGACCCAATGTGAAGGTGAGGCAGAGCTCCTCCCTATGGGCGGGACTATTTCGAGGTCAGAAGAGCATCAATGATAGCTTCTCAAACCATTTTCCTCAGATTGAGAATGACTTTCAGATGGAAGTGTCCGGATGGCGACATATGAAACTTTTCTTACCAAATCAATATACTATGAAATATTTGCCTAGTACTCAAGTTGGGGGATAATACAGTGGTTTGACTTAGTTACTAATGCTTAGTTACTGCTATGTAGCCTATTGCCGTTTTTAAAACATTTAACACATTAAAATAAATACTTACATTGAATTAAATTATAGTTAGCCTACTCACAAAATACTTATTTGCAACATCACTAACAACAAAAATGCTCACGAAGACAGCATAACTTCCCTCTGCAGCTAACACCTATACAAACCTTAAACTATAAAAACCCCAGACATGACTTCTGCTGTCAGCTAACCGCCTCTGAGCAGAGATAAGCAGTTTGTAGCAGCAGAGTGGACATGTGACTCATTTCTATAATAATAAATAAAATGTATATGGAGTTTTTTGGACACTCAAAGACACTTTACAACAGTAGGGGACATCTGGGGACCCCAGGGGGTGTTTGGGTCCCCCAAAAATTATGATAACACTGATCATTACTTACATTTTACAATTTATTTGTATATATAATCACAAACATACACTGTTTTTGATGGAAACAACACCAATAAAATAAGGACTGTGAAATATGTCTCTTTCATCCAAATTTGGCTATAAACAAGGTTTGAAATTCAGATTTTTTTTGTGATCTCATTGTAGACCTTGGGATATTGTATTACCATTAAAGGGTCCCTGGCCTCAAACAATACAATACAAAAATACAAAAAACAAAGTAAAAAGACCAAAAAATGTGTCGGTGTTATATAATTTGACCCAATTTAAACAATTGTTGTTTAATAAATCATTAAAGCACATAGTTGGCATATTTTATATTGCAAAGAGAAAGCATTGTAACTTTCTTGATTACTTACAAATTGATATAATACAGGATGTTATATTTTTAAAAAGTAAAGTAAAACAGTAATGTGTAATTTATTACTTTATTAAAGTAACTTACCCAATACTGCGTTTAACTGACAATCATTGACTAAATTGAGGAGAAAAAGAGTGACTTGAAGATTTCCTTTTAGCTCAACATCTTGCTTAACAAGCGTCTCTGGCTCTGTTCACCCTTTCAGCTGTTACAAATAAACATTTTGCGAACGTTTCAGCCATTTCTAAAGCTACATGTGATAATGCTCAGACATGCTGGGCGTTTAAAAAGTCACATTTTCCACTGTGGCAAACGCAAACAATTAGCTTAGTTTAACGGCTGTGCAGCGTGGGGCTTTAAACTTATCATACTGCCAGACTGTGTTTGTTAGGGCCCGGACACCTGTAGGCTCGTTTGCCCTTTGTGAAACAGCAGAAACATAATGAAAAGTGAATGAAATGAAGTATGAATGCTCTCACTGTGGCCTGGAATGTTTTCAGAACCCCCTCCTGCTCCTCCCCCTTCTCCCCCTCCACTCGTACAGACCCCCTGCATTCCTCTGGGTTCCCACTCCTCACCTCGCCCCCTCCCTCTCTCACTCTCTCCTGTCCCTTTGTTTGGGAGCTCTGGGTTTGGACGCTGAAAGACAGATCGGTCCTCAGAGAGAACCCAATTCAGGAGGAGTGGAGAGGGCTGATTGATTTGCACTCATCGGGAATGCTTCAAGACGTACTCTGATACAAAGAAACATATATTGTACATTAGCATCGTTGTATTGTGGTTTTAGAATGGTGGTGGGACCGATACCATATAAAGAAATTATCCTCTTACTTAATAGAGGAAGAAGCTGCTTGGATGAGTGACGAAACGTATCCAACTTTGTTGACAGAATTTTACGAAAAGACTTGTTTTTGTTTAGTTTATGTTTTTCATTAAAGTAACACAAGATAAAGGCAGCTAGATTTCATGCAAACTAAATCCTTGATTAAATCTAATTTAATTGGTGGGTTGTGATTTAATTTAAACCGTAATTTTTTGGAACTGTAGCATTAAGCATAGAGCCATTACTATCTCAATTTCTTCAAAGGCTCATATAGTGCCACTTTTAAGCAGGCAAAATTAATCTTATAGGTTGCGTTCGAATTCTAGAATGTTATGATGGCATATTCTTAGATGGAGGGCAAGTACATACAATTTATTTGGAGATCAACAGTTTTTGAAAGAAATATCTATAATTAAAATCCAGGATTGTTGAACCTCATCATTATTTGTTAGTCATTAGCTCCACAAACGTGTCATATTAAAGCCTTCAAGTCTTTTCAACTCATTTATGCAAGCAGAAGATGTTGAACTTTGTGATTACTAGATTTATTCACATGAAACAAAAGCTGGCACAGAGACATGAACCATAAACCGGGTCAAAACCATTTTTAGCATAACAACCAAAAGCACTTTCAAAATCACTCCTGGTTTTAATCCAAGACGTTGCAGATTATGACCGTTGCGACACCTGCTGCCATACACACCCAATGGTAAAATGGTTACTGTAAATCTCATTGTTCCGACCCGCTCCACATGCTCTCAGCTCGCCCGTCCCCCTGACCCTCACCCCACCCTGCAGTTTAATAGCTCTAGCCTCCTGCTGCCTGTCGTGTCTTGCCTGTTGGCCGATATTACAGTTTCACCCGCAGCAGACAGCAGGCCACATGAAAAGAGCAGCAGGACCACATTAAAGGGGGCTAATTCACAGGATGGCAACAAAGCACCCGGCTTGTGTAATTGCCAAGTAAGTGGTTAAGAGACTTCTTAAAATCATACATTTATTTATTTGATTATATTATTATCAACTTTGAAAGTGTTTATTATTGGTTGTCAACAAGAAAAACACAATGGTATTTTGTCGCTGTCTAGTTAAGTTCCGTTCTGCCAGACGAAAAAAATCACTTCTTCTTTGGTAGTGTTTTATGGCGGTTGGTTTCATAGTATCCTTTAGACCAGGCATGTCCAAACTACGGCTCGGGGGCCAAATGCGGCCCTCGGACCAATTATTGTTGGCCCTCAGGCTTCCTGCTAAATTGGTCCAAACAACAAATAGTAGTACTTTTTACTGTAAATTTGAAAAAATTCAAGCATTATGATGTCATACCAACTTAATATTAATGTTCCAAGTCTTATTAAAGTTGTGGAGGCCCAGTGAAACTATGTCAAAGGCAACATTTAGAATGATTCACTTCATTGTCGGGTTGTCTGTGGCCCTCTGCTCCGTACAAGTTTAAAAATGCGGCCCTCTGTGAAAAAAGTTTGGACACCCCTGCTTTAGTTAGACTTTATCCTTTAGACTTTATCCTTTAGACTTTATCCTTTAGACTTTATCCTTTAGACTTTATCCTTTAGACTTTATCCTTTAGACTTTATCCTTTAGACTTTATCCTTTAGACTTTATCCTTCAGACTTTATCCTTCAGACTTTATCCTTCAGACTCCATTTAGACTCCATCCTTTAGACTTTATTCTAAAGTAGAGAAAGATACAGATAAGAGAGAAAGAAAGAAAGAAAGAAAGAAAGAGAGAAAAGCAAGTTTCTAATTTATGTTCTTTGTTGCTCATCATCAAGAGATTAAGTCAAAATAAAGTCTAAATAATGCTGGTAATGTAACACTATGGATACCAACCGCCATAAAACACCATCAAAGAAGAAGCAGAAGGTGAATGTACAGTATGTGAATGTACAGTATATGGAATTCAAAAACATAACGGAGCACTTCCTGGATTACCTCCAGATCATGTACACCAGTAGAAGGAAGTGTTTTCAGGTGTGGAGAGGGAAATGGAGTAAATATGCAAGTGAAATGAACCAAAACTCCAGGCTTTAGATTTGGGTGGCGCAGTGGTCTAAGAAACATCCTGGGATTCTCTCTCAGACCTTTCATGTTTACAGTATCCCTATGTTGGGCTGCATGATCTATTTGCGACTTATGTTTAAAAGTATGATTCTGTTTATCATGTATATCCGAGTGTTAATTTCAAACATGTCCAGGAGCAGTAACATTTGAGAGAAGACTGAAATATGAACTGCTAAAGTCATACAAGAATCACATGAATTTCAACACGTTTGTTGAGGATTTATTTATTTATCGGTCAATAGAGGGCATTATATCACATAAATAATTGTCTTTGCAAATGAATAATTGCACCTACTCAAATTGTGATTTACATTTGATTGCGATATATTGTGCAGGCGTATCCGCATGTGTTTCTGGTGGTTTATTCCTTGTCAGTTGAGGCACAACTATAATGTATTCTGTGTACAACAGTGTGTTCGAACATGTGGACTGGATCTGAAAGTCAGTAACGTAAACACAGGCTAAATCCAGGACAGACTGCTTTTTTTTTTTTTTTTTTTTTTAAACTATGTAACATATGTCTCAGAGTGAAGAAGGAATATGGATGTTTTCTACTCTCTATTCTTTAGTCTATGTACAACATGTTGTCAAACGTAACCTTTTCGTGAAGTTCCTGGGTCAGTTTCTTAGAGAAGGCATCAGAGCATGACAGTAAGAGCAGTGTGTGCAGGTAAAACGTTATTTACTTTTCCAAAGATATCTTATTTATCGGCTCAGTTGGACTGATCTAATGCTTGGGTTGAGAGAGGCCCAGAGGAACAGACAGGGCTCTGTATATCACATGGGAAGTACAGAACGATGGCTTTCATATCTGCACATCTGCGGCAAATCCTCCCAGTATTAGACTGTCTTCCACTATGAAGAATACTTTTCTTTGAAGGCACTGGACTGACGAGTCAATGGAACTACTTAATATGACTCTCATGTCGTCATATATAGGGTCGATTGTCAAGGGTCATCCTATGTCCTATGATCTTTTGAAATTTTAGTCTAACGATTATTGGGCGAATAAACGATTTAACAATTATCCGCGATTATGACAATCAAAATAAAAATCAAATCCAAAATGCTCTCGTTACCTACCGCTCCTCAATATGTGACTTGCTTTATGAAATCATAAACTTTCTGAATGAGCAATTTGACATAAACAGCAAGATAAAAAAAAAAGCACTTTACATTTAGATTTACTTTTTTGAGGAAAGGGTTATCAGAAAGGACTTAATTTTGCTTCTAAAACAGTTTTCCTGGCTTTATAATGTAGCGCCTATATTTTTCATTAGGTCTGTTTTTGTTCTGATAAAATTCCTTTCTGCACACACTCAAATCCTTTTTGAACCGCAGTGTGTACCTTCCTCCCCTGTCAGAGCCATTTGTCCTAATTAAGTGTACTGTCACTCCCATTGGACAGGAAGTTCTGAGCGTATTATTGTTGCTCTCCTATTCTCTCACTTCCCGTGACACCACCCTGAACCAGGAAACACCCACAGCCTCTCATTAGAAAACCATTACAGCAACAAGGGCAGATTAATGTACAGGACCATGAATAAAAGCTATACAATATAATTATGACAATACATTCAAATATAGTATATAACGGCACAAATACATGAACATACACTTGATCTGCTTTATTCAGACAAAGTAAAATCAGCTTTTATGGTCAAAATCAGCCCACTATGTGCTGTCTGCAACTAATTCTAAATATTTTGTATCGTTCCAAAACCAGAAAGTAACGCTGTAGTGCACAATAGGGTACATTGATAAGAGGCAGTAGCATGAGACCCTTGCACACGAGCACTGCAAGAATCCATACAGTGCATTTGCTACGCGTTCAGTCTTGTCTGTACTGTAGGTTCCACTCATTATTTAGCTTTCACTCTTGCTTAAAACCCCCCTCAAGCCGATGTATTGAACATTTCTGGACATGAAGTGGAAGTTTTCTTTGCTACTTTAACACAGATGAACTAGTAGTTTACAGTAGCAATATCAGAATGTACTTTTGAGGGGTGAAAAGGTCAGCATTTAGAATAAAAAGTGACAGATTTAAAGTGGCTCTTGTAATACCCATCAAAAGAAACGGTCTTAAGTTATTAACATGTAGTTTCATTTTTTTCTAGATTCTCTCAGATCAGTATTTTGGATTGAAGCAAACATGATCAGACTTCAGATGATACTGCTGACATTTATAGGACACATTTAGCATCATGCCAGAGGACAATGGTAGTATAATGTAAAGTCATCCTGTTAATTGTTGTGCTTTACAAAAATAAAGCACAGATCATGGAGGAACCCTTTGAAGTAAGAGAATAAATGCCTAAATTGTACAGCTTTAGTAAATAGTGTAATTATGTCATTACATTTGATTTGTTTACCCTTTAGACATGTCTTCAATATAATGTGTGTCAGACACAGAATAGCCTGTTCTGCCCAAACATGACTGCATATTGTCTAACAGATTGGCACTCCCGATAGACCACTCACAGTAGGAAGGTCCCTAGTTTGACTCACAAGCTAGACCTGGACCAGACTCTTTCGTCCGGGTTTGTGATAACTAAAATGTTGTCTTCCACTAGATGTACCAGACAAGTGTACACTCTTTTGGATAAGGCAGCCGTCGGCCCATTATGTCTAATTACTCCCATGCAGCTGAAGCCCTCATTTAAACCACTGTCTGTCATCACAGCCTCTCTGTTACTGCTGTCTGCAGCCATGTCTGAACACAGGGTTTCACAGTGACACATGTCTGCCAGCTCTGAGTCAGCTGCTTCTGTTTGGATCTGACCACACTGCACCTCTGACCGTTAGAGCGCAGTCTGGGAGGAAGTGGACTCTAGCTCGGAAAAGCACAGTCATATTTTTTTCAACACTGTTTTGTCATATTCTTCTGAAAATAAATACTAACCCCATAGTCAGCCATTTTAGCAGTTATATTTACTGCATTTATTGTAGTGGACAGGAAGATAAAGCACATCCTCACTTTGTGTAACTCAAGTCAAACTGGACACATGACGTTCTGTGAAGGCTTTGAATACATCAGTCCAACAGAAATGTGTTAAAACATGTCTTTAAATGTATTAGTTGAGGTTTAATTATCAGAAAAAAATTAAATGTCAGTAAAATTAATCACACAAATTCAGAAGTATCACCATATACACTTTTTTTTGAATAAAGAAAAAAAATGCTATAAACTACATGCTCAATATTCAGATTTTGCAGTTTCAAAAGAACATTCAGAATATTTTCTAAATGTTTTATATATTGCCAACCTCTAGTTCTGCATTGAATGAAGAAATGAATAGTATCATTGTTGCACTGTGGCACTTTCTTTAGCTGTCTTCATGTACATAAGGTGTTTTAATCCTGTGATGCTCTGGGTGCGATTCTTAATAAAGGGATGCGTATGTGTCACTGATCAGCGCTTGTGAAGCTGCCACATCTTGTTCTTGTAATTAGCAGCTCATGTAGCAGGCGCTTATCTCAGAGCATGTGGCTAATGTAACGCCTCCTCATCTCACAGAGCCACATCCTGTTACTAGCAACTAGCCCATCTATCTTTTCCTGTCTTTAACTGTTAATGTTCACATACACAGAATCCTTTTCTTTTGGACTCACTTTCAGTTGTACAGGAAAGTAAACCAGCCTCATTGGACTCCCGTCAAATGAGATGACGTTTCACAAATTTGACCCCAGTTTGAATAGACACAGAACCAGACCGTGGTCTCGAACATCTTATGAACAATATATGTTGTTTTATTATTGCTCAGTGTTCTATGTTGCACCTTAAGGCCAAGACAAGTTCCTATGTTTGTGAATTTTGTTCATTGACAATGGCAATAAACTCTTTCTGAAACTCTGAAACTGAAAATCTTGTTTGGCAATTGAGGAAATGAATGTGCTAAACCTCTCCAGTACATCTGATATGTAAATGAGAGAATACAATGGGTGCAAACAGTAAGTGTCAGTGTGCACTTCTGCTCCTATTGTAACTAGGGAATTTACACCTGGAGCTACAGCGACATGTAATGTGTATGCGCAAATATTTAGAAGCATCAATCTGCACCAGAGACGTCAGAGCTGCCCCTTAGTCTGTGTATCTACATGCCGTTTAAAGACCAAACTGTTTTGTATCACTTATTAATTGTAGGTCAGATGAAGTCGGTTTTAAAACTTTACAAAAAGGTAATCAAGAGGGACGACACTTTTCAAAGAGCAATAACGAGCCATGGCTGCTGTGCTTGTATTGACCATCAAAATGTTGGCTATTTCACACCATGTCTTCTCTTTCTTAAGTTGTCCATGTAAAATGAGTGTTTGACATGTTATATTTCTCCAATTTGACAATAAACTTGTCCTCGTCCTTCATGAACACTCCCTAACCTGGACGCGATGCACGTTTTTGATAATGACGCTCCGTTGATGCTGAAAAATTATACTGCACAAACATTTAAACGTAACACTTTTGTTTATGCTCACATGAATATTGCATATCTAGTTATGATACTCTTTATTAGTAACAATTAGTATCTGATTTTCTTTTGACGATTCTAGACCCTGGTGAAGATGACATTTTTATCGGAACAGAAACAGTAACCGTGCAACATTAACCCAGTTCTAACTAGGTCTTGTATGTTTTCATTTGCTAACGCCGAGTAAATTGTGTCACTTCCTGAGTCTAACTGAACATGCGGTTTTGTGGTCTCTGTGATGGAACACACAACAAAGATACAAACGCTTTCAAGTTCTTAGATTCTCTTTTGTCATACAAAATACTGGAATACAAACACACAAAGAACGTGCTATTCCTCCTCCTTGGTGTCTCCGTTTTGATGTCAAACTACAAAGACTACACAGTATCTACACAGTATTTATACAGTATATAATTGCACATTGTTGACATCCTTAAAGCGGGACCAAACACCTAACCTCCGCCCACAACCACAGTCCAAACGAGCTGATAAACAGGGCAGTGCCTGGAGGACAAAAGGGGAGAGAGTGATGGGCGGTGTCTGGACCAATGAGGAACAGCTTGACTTGCACCTCTGCAGGTGTGAGATAACAAATTTAGACCATTCATGAGATCAACTCGAAAAAGATACGAGCAATAGTAAAAATTGACATACATTAACAGATACGCATAAGCTCTTGATCGGAAAGTTATGTAGAAACCCGATACTGTCGCGATAGGATAGTTAGCGTGAGGAGATTTCGTGCTCACAAGAAATTTAGTGATGATTAACATTAACGTTGAATGATTAACATTTCACAAAACTGTTTTGGTGACTAATTCATTGATTAAGCTGAATTTTGGCTAAAATTTGTGAGGTAGAAAGGTCGTATTGGTGTAAAAGTTTAGCCCCTCATTGGCCAACTGAAGCAACAGAACATCTGCCAGTACAACATCCGTTAGTGGTGGACTCTTAAAAGTCTTGAGGGGTAAATCCTTGTTTGATGCTCTGTTTGGGTTTATAAGCCAAGTGTGCACTCGGCTTTACACAAATACAGACCACCCACATCCTCCCGCGCATTTATCCAAGTGAGCAGTTTTCAGAATTACACCACAGGTCGCTTAAAAAGTAGCGTAGCCATTTCTCTCCATTTTAAACGTATTTTAAAAATGGCTGAGATGGTTTTTTGCTTGACCTCCTCCTGCTTCCTGTAGAGTCTTACCTGGTTTGCATAGGGCTTTCATCAGGCAAATACAGTTGTGTTTATCTTGAATTTAGAGTCCCCATTAATTACTCAACATTCCACCAAGAATGCCTTTTAAGTTGGCTTTATGCGTGTCGCAAATAGTGTTGGCCTACTGTAGTTTGATGTCTTGAAAGGCCTTATTGTTTTTTCCTTTATCACATCATTGCGATCATTTCCTTTAATCTGAGATGAGACGTTTAATGAAACCAATGCAAAATTCAGCACTAATGGGGGACTTCATATTGTGTCTTTGTTAAACCTGATAAAGCAAGAATAATCCACTGAAGTTAAATTATTATTTACCGTATTTTCCGGACTTTTAGCCGCTCCCCTATATAAGCCGCATTTGCTCTATTTTAAAAAAAAACGATAATAAAACAATACATAGGCCGCACCTTTTGTATAGGCCGCAGAACATAGCCGCAGAACTCTTTCCTTGACTTTTGGCATCGCAATGAGCTCGTCCCGCTCTGTCCCTCCAGCGTCTCACCGTACATTCATTGATGTTAAGCTTGCGTGCAGCCGCGCGTTTCCGAGCAAGATCGATGGCCTTCATCTTAAAACTTGCTTCATACGAACTTCTTCGTTTGGGTTCCATAATGATGGGGCAAGAATTTGAAAATAATTTATAGTTGGTAATTTGTCGTCCGTGTTCTATTTGCTAGCTGAATAAAAAAGCAACATCTGCTTCTTTGCTTAACTTTTCTGTAGTTTTGATTCTAATTCCGGTTAGTGCGCCCCTAGCGGAGAAAGGAAAAAACCACAGAAAAGCCGCAGCCTCTAAATAAGCCGCATGGCTCAAAACATCTGACAAAAGTAGCGGCTAATAGTCCGCAAAATACGGTAATCCAACCGTAGTCAGAAGCTTTTAGATGACCAGAATCGACAATTGGGAGCAATAAGTGAAACTAAACTATGATGAGAAATAAGCAAGTCAAGTTGACTAAAGTTAAGAGTTAGTCACTAAAATACAGTCATTTGGATGTTAGTCAAGACTCAGTTAAAGGTCAATGGAACACAATTAATGATTAAGAACTAGACCTTCTAAATCTATTTTTCCATCGTAGCTTTTAATGAATTAGACATTGAAATAACATGAAACCATTGATGAGGTGATGTGGCATCATTTAGAGGAGGTTTGGGGCTTTGCTTTGGTCACGTTTGGGTAATGCAAACAGAACTTGTCGTTTTGCTTACTCACCAGTTCCAGGTTCTTCCATTCTATACTCGGATTACTCCAAATTAGAGGAAGTAGATGCGGTTTAGAGTTTGATTACTAACATTTTGATAAACGAATGTACTATTGCATGCTAAAATGGGTTGGGCTTTCCAAAGTTATAATTATCACAAACCTCGCACTTCACTTTGCCGTGAGTAAAGCAACCACCAGAAGAGACTTAAAAATAAGTATGGAAGTTGAATATCCTTGGACAAGATAAGAAAGGGCTTTATTTAGTTTGTATGGTTGTTAACCCTTCACTCATTTGATAGGAGGTTTGTGTTTTTACCACTAATCCTTGGGTTGCTGGTTCAAACCTTGTTATGTCCCTAGGCTAGACACTCCCACATTGCCATCTGGCACAGTACAATATGAGTGGTTATAATAGGAGGGACGTCCAGTTTAAAAACTTGCCAAAATCACTCCGCGACTACTTCACAGGCAGCTCATGGCCAAACGTGGGCTTTTATACACAAAGTCTGCACAATATCCATATCCATTTGTTTTCAACTTGTTTGTTTCATGTAAATCTGCAGAGACAGCCTTGCCTGGACCACATTCTTCCTGGCTGTACCCATTGCTCCAGCCTTTCACTGTTTCCTGATGTGCTTTCCATATGAGCCATACGTGTTTTCCCCACTTGCCATAAGCTTCATTTGGAGGCTGGGTGTATCATGGACATTCCCACCCCAGTCAATGTTTCTCTTCGCCTCTAACTGTTGAATAAAGCAGTACAATATATCACGATTGAATCAAAATCACAATTTGAGTTGGCACAATTATCAACCCGCAAATGCTTCAGTTATTTACAGTAGGTTATAGGATATCCTCTGCAAAGCACATAATACCCTTGTTCTTGTTCTGGAATTCTTATATCAGATCACACTAGTCTTCTCTCAAATGTTTGGCAGCGGGAGACTTAAACAGTATGCACTCTGAACAGAAACATACGGTACATCTAATTGCAATTAAACACATTACAAAATTGTGCCGCCCTACTGTGAAAGATAATGTCTGCTGGAGGTGCAATCTATTTCCTGGTACCAGAGCTTGTCTAAAGGATAATGGGAGAGATAGAGGGATGGTGTATAACAATATAACAGATGTGACTTGGGACTCATTTAGGAAGGAATAAAACAGTGTCATATTCAAGTACATGCATGCTGGAATTAGAACTTCTCAGTTGAGAGTGATTTTGGAACAAAATACATGGATTAGAAATCCAATACCTGTTACTTAAGGTAATGTAGCTGAGGTGTTAAAATATATATTTTACAAGTCCTTCTTGTAGTCTTTTTTAAAAAAGAATTATGTTATATGTGTGTGAGCTTTTTGTGTGAGCTCATAGCAGTCGAATTCGATCAGGAAAATCCTTTACATTTGGCCCCAGGCCAGCCCTAGAAGCTCAGATCGAATCTAAGGGTGCATGGCACTTGGCATTAACAGTGGACTCAAAAGTGTCTGTTGCTAGCTCATTTTGCTTATTGAAGCAGCGGAACATATGGAGGGCCATACGTTTGGATGTCACAGTCACAGAAGGCTCAGAAGTGTGTGAGGAGTTCCAGATAAAGCAACACAGGAACATTGTGTTCCTATAGTCTATAATGAGAAGAGGAGGGCCTTCAGACTGAGAGGCAGGGCAGACACGGAAAGTTGGCTCTCACTTCACTCGCCCAGAACTCTGTATGGTCATCTTTACAGGAGTAATTTAAGCCGCACAGCAAATGCATGACACATAGTAAAATGTGTTTCTCATTTCTGATCACTCTGTGGACTTCCTGAGAAAATGTTGTATTCATGAGTCTGCATACGTGCTCACATGCCTGCTTAAGATATCATGTCACATCTTATGTCTGATCTTGTCCCGCTTGAACTCTTCTGTTCTGTCCTCTTGCAGATGCTGGTGCGAAGACTAGCAAAAGGGTGGCGGGAAAAAGCAGAAGGAGTCCACTCCAGACTCTGTACAATGGAGATCAGGTGAGAACAAAACACTAATCAATATTTACAATTAATATTCATATTCCCCATCTGTTATTTATAAGCCCAGTGCACTCAAAATCAAGTAAATAGACTTTGTACCGCAATCTGCAGATACATTATGTCATACAACTTTAAAAGAGTGATTATAGGGCAGCAATGAATCAGTCTTAATAAACTGGAAAATTGAACTCTCCTCCAGCTCTGAGTCCAGGGAATTACCATTTCTTTCTCATTTTAGTTGATAGTTGTAGACTGCTTATTTGACTGCACTGTTTCTATCCAACAAATCTTGCTGATTCAGTTATTGCCTAATGTTCTTTACTTTGTGCCATTTATTATATGTTGTCTCTAACCTATAATTTAAGTTTTTATACAGCCAAACTTACCATACACTAGGCATGGTCAGTTATGAGGTTAGGCCGAAGTTATTAAAAAAAGTTACAAGTTGAAGGAAAAAAACAGGAAAGATTTATAAAAAATTCCAATTTGTTTTAACACATTGCATTTACAGCATAACGCTGTGTATGTTTTGACTCATAGTTTTTGTTTGCTCCACCCTTGCGCAGTCGGAGATTCTGACCGCTCAGAGGTCCCTCCAAGGGCGTCGGGAGCTGCTGGAGCAGGCCTGTCTGAGCCATACCAAGAAACGCAGAGTGCTCTCACCCAGCGATCTCAAACACCTCATTGTGGACGACAAACACAGCCTTATATACTGCTATGTGCCCAAGGTGAGTTCAGGCCAGGTGAAACTGTGCGCTCTTCCAAATCCAGCCAATGTTTAAGCGGTTTCCATGGCTATAGAACAAATATATTGGGTTATAGCTTCTATAAGGCTCCTTAAATATATGTGCGGAAAAAGCTGTCATTAGAACCTTTGAGAAATGTACTTATACACGTCAACCTCTGGTTGGAATACACCAAAATGAACAAAATCATTGACACATGACACATTAAACATCTGTATAGGAAAGAAATGTCCTTTTTTAGAGGACCTAACATTTAATAAATAGCTTGTTTTTGTATACTTTCTAACGTGTGTCTTTTGGATACCGTCTTAACTAGTATCTTGCTGTGTAGGGTTGAGTGATATGGCTATCAGAGACGATCTACTGTTTTGGTGATATTGTGATTCTCTATTTCTCTATTTAATGCAGCTGTCTGCAGAAACACTCTTTTTTTCCACCCATTCCTCCTATTGGTCAGCCTCTGTAAGGCTCTGAGTGAGTGACAGCTTGATTTAACCAATCACAGTTAAGTATAAACTTTCAGATGAAGAGATTACTTTATTTACTTCGTAATTAAAATTAAAAATACAAATGGTACATGAATTGTGATCAAATCAAAATCGTGATCTGGCTCCAAGAAAATTGAGATAATAATTTTTCATCATATTGCCCACCTCTATTCCTGTGTACTGTACATTATGACTTTGTATGGTAAATCATGTCGGTGTGATCCCTCATTCGTCCAGGAGTGTTCCATCGTTGAAAAAGATTCAAATGTAGTCATCTGGACACTGTTTTTGAAAGAAATATAGGCTCGGGTGAAATTTAGGATGGGCAAACAGATTAGATTAACGAAACAGACTTATATCTGGAGGTCCCGCCCTGTGGGTTTACACAGCTCAAAGTAGGATAAATATCTAAATTCCCAGATCAGATCCAGATTAAGAATGACTCTTGAATGCGTCGAAATGTCTGATTTTTCAACAGCGTCCAGATGACTTCAATCTTTTTCTAACTATCATCATGTTTTTGTGAGGCCCAGGCCAACATTGTAAATAATCTGTTCTTAATGTTTTGCCTGCTACAATAAATATATATAGATATAGCCAACGACAACATGTTTATCAGAAGCACACCGTCATGTTGTAAAAAAAAAAAAAACATGGGATCATTATTGTGAAGTGCTACTGTTAGATTTTGGAATCACTATATCAACAAAATAAATATGTAAAGCGAAAAACCTAAGTCTTATTCAGAATCCCCAGCTTCTCTTCACTTGAACCTTTAACGTTTCCTCGAGTGCAGCCTTTAATTGTGTCCCTCCTTCCAATTGTACGATTTTGCATAGGGCTGCCAATCTTGACAACAAATTTGTTTTATACAGATTACAAAGCCGTTTTAAAGCCACAGAGAAACTTGTTGGCACACATGAACATTGAACTTTTTCCACAAATTAAATTAATATTTTAGAGGTGAGACAGTGCCAATGTCAGAAGTAAAAGTTGACTGGGCGGAATAAGGTGAATAATATTTGTACTCATCCACAGGTAGCATGCACCAACTGGAAGCGTGTCCTGATGGTCCTCAGCAGTGATGGCCGTTACACAGACCCCCTGTCCATCCCAGCCAGCGAGGCCCACGTACCGGGAAACCTGCGGCGCATGTCCGACCTCTCTGTCTCCGAGATCAACCACCGCCTCCGCTCCTACCTCAAGTTCCTCTTCGTGCGCGAGCCTTTCGAGCGCCTGGTGTCCGCTTACCGCAACAAGTTCACCCGCAGCTACAACACCGCCTTCCACAAACGCTACGGCACCAAAATTATCCGCCGGCACAGACCGAACCCCGAACAGGAAGCTCTGGAAAAGGGGAATGATGTGTCGTTTTTAGAATTTGTCCAATATCTTGTGGACCCTCGAACGCAGAGGGAAGACTCCTATAACGAGCACTGGGAGCGGGTGCACTCTCTCTGCCATCCCTGTTTGATTCACTATGACATTGTGGGGAAGTACGAGACGTTAGAGCCAGATGCCCAGGCCGTGCTTAAACTGGCTGGAGTCGATCAGACAATCCAATTTCCCACGTCTCATAAAAGCACTCGAACGGACGGAAACATGGCCGCCGGCTTCTTTCAGCACGTAAGCCCCTTTTACCAAAAAAAACTGTTTAACTTGTACCGCATGGACTATATGCTCTTTAATTACTCCACTCCAGGGTATCTCAGAACTAGATGATGGAAATACGAACATTGAGAATTGCGTGATCATTATGGACTGAAATGTTGCACTATTGTTTGTTGTCAGACTTTTTTTATCTGCTGTTTTACAGACTGAACTTTTGTAATGGAGCCATTTAAAAAAAAAAGATCTGTCAAATGCAGTAACAGGGTTTTAAACTGCAAGTGGAATATAGTTTCTCATCGTTTTTCTTTTCTCTTTTTATTATGGGACACAGTGTTCACATAATTTGTCACTAATGTGTAAAACGTTTAACTTATATACAGTTTAGATCAGGGCTATTCAACTTAAGGCCCGGAGACCAGATCAGGCCCGCCAAACGATCTGATCCGGATCATCTTCCAAATATTATTATTATAAAACATTTTTCTTGTTTTCTGGTTTCATTCTGGGTTCGTACAAGTTTAAAACTGGTTTGCTGTTTTTTCTGGCTTAGTCCTTATTGAATTCTGCTTTAGACCTGGTTTGGACCTGGTTTAGACCTGATTTCATTTTGGGTTAGTCTTGGTTCCGACCTGGGTTGTAGCCTATCCGGCCCCGAGGCCATACCCCCCCGAGAATCTGGCCCTCAGGAAAATTAAGTTGAATAGCCCTAGTTTAGATTCTGAAATAGTGTCTTAGGCAGTTTGTAATTCTGAAACTAGCCTTGGTGTTCTTCTTACTGCACAATTTGTTTGCTATAGATGCAATAATAACTCGTGCATCATTTTACTTGCAGGCAAAAATGACATTTAAGGGCTGGGCATTATGAAACAACACGCATTATGAAACAACAATATTTTCCATAGTTTATATATGGGCTCCAGGAATAGTTTAGTTTGTTCCATTCCTCTTCTAAATCTGCTGTTTTTCTGTAGAAGACGAGGATTGCCGTTGTGGTGATGAGCGAGATCAACTGTACTCTTACTGTGAATTAGGGCTGCAACTGTTAATCAACTATGCAAAAAAACATAGGTTCTTTTCAAAGACAAAAACGTAAGCGATGTAATGACCTTGTTGATATGTTTCGGCTGCTACAGTATCGGCAAGCCATCTTCATAACTGTTACCGCGCCAGTAAATTTTAATCTTTAAAAAGAACATACATTCTTGGATAAATTAAAACCAGACAAAATGAACATTGTTGAAGCAATTAATCGACTAATTGTGACTTTTTGACTATAAAAATATACTGATCGTAGACTTCTTATAACCTAAACTATAAGACAAGTATTATTAAGCCTGATTTTCACACAGCAAATCCAGAAGTAACAATTAAAATCTGTCTAACTGGTGCCTAGCTCTAGCAAACCCTTTGTCATATCATTAATAGTCATTTTCAGGCACGTGCACGGCTTTAAAACAGCTTTTTTCAGACGGTGAAGTGAAACTGAGGTGGTCCGCCCAAGCACAGCCAATGAAAGCGCTGCGTTCGGCCCTTGATGAGAAATGTAATGCTTTATTATTAGCGGCAAACAATGCACAGTTGTCTTAATTTTGCTTTTCCAAGATAGTCCTTGGTGGAAAACACAAAATGTACTCATAAACAACAACAAAAAGTTGGGTACTTCAGCTTTAATACACTTAAATCGTAAATATGCACTATCTAGAAGCTATCTAGAAGCTGTCGCAATGTTTCAACCTTAACTGGTTAAAAATGTATTCTTTCAATGTATATAGACTACTCAACTAATGAAAAAATAAAAAATGCTGACTAGTCGACTACTAAAATAACTGTTTTGCAAATTGCAGCACTACTGTGAATGGAGCAAACCAAACCAACAAAAAAGGCAAATGTCTCAAGTTGGACCCCAAATTGCTTTCATTGCTCAGCCCTAATCTGCATGTTCACAAATGTGTCTTAAATGTTCCATCTCCTTTTGTCCACATTGCAGTTGATAGTCCATTGACTTATCTTACAGCAGTGCCCACTACAGTAAACATTTTTATTCTTAATTTTTTTGCCCAGAGACACTCAAAGTCTTTACAGAGTGCCAGAGAAGCAGGCTCTTCTCTTTCTGAGCACACAGGTGAATGTCCAGACTGTGAATACTACCACCTCTCACCATCTTTACTGTCTCCTATTTATGTATGTCATGTTGTGGCTGATTATTTATTTGTATGGGCTTGTTGTAAACCAGATGAGGGATAAATATTTGTGACGGTTTGTGAGAAATGACTTGTTTTTTCTGTTACAGATTGTAACAAATACCACACAAGGACATGGATTTTTTTGTTTCTGTATGTTCAATAAATTACTAAATGATTTTCAATAGAATAATTTACAGCATTCCATTTAGTTTTGTGTTTAATTTCTCATAAGCGCCCACGCCATGTTAGAGGCTAATGAAAACATTCCATCTTATCCTGTTTTAGCTGTGGTCTGTTGGCTCTACACTGAACAAACAGCGGCATAGCTGTGGTCAGGCCGGTCCAGCACTGCACTTTCCCAGGTCAGAGGCTCCGTTGTTGGGATGGACACTGGCTCTTCAGGGGTTAACCATGTAGACCTAGATGTTTGCTACCAACGTATGGCTTTGGTTTTAGCAGTTAAGAGCACACACCTAAAGCTTACTAGATTAGATTGCCGTTGTTTAATAATGTCACTTTTTACAAGAATACTGTGAAATTGTAAATCAAATCATTCACTACTATTGATGTCCAAAGTATGCCCTCGAGTAAAGACTTGATTGGCCCAAAGGTGCAAATTTAGTGGTGACGGCTTGTGAATATTGTGAATACTAACACCAATATTTTTTGGTGGTGCCTTTGTGTTTATCCCCAGAGTACATCAGTACATCAGATTTGTCTTTTTTGAACAGAATAATGAGTACAATTTGTGGAACTTGCTGTGGATTTTAAAATGTAAATATCGGTATTGGCAAATTTTGGTTATCGGCCACAGCAGCAAGGCAAATATTTGCATGTATCGGTATCGGCTCAAACCTATGGCATCTTTCTCTACTATAGACCATTCTCAGTGGCATTATTTATGTACTGAGCGGCAAAAAGCTATCAATTATACAGCAGATTCTCTCATTTAGAACTGAGGACACAATGTTAGCCTGATTTTCAGTCGTGCCCAGTCATCTCTAGTTGAAATCCGTTGCAGCTGCTTCAGTGTGTGGAGGTGTTACTCGCATCTGAATCACAAAGTGTGCGCCGCAGAAAGACATGACGAGACCCAGTAACAGGGATTTAATCATGTAATAAAGACGCTTTTGGCCGTGCTCTGGTCATGGATCTATTTTAATAGTACAGCTGACTGTTTACTGACACTTCCGCAAACAAGAAGCCCAGCGGCCAATGAAAATACGCTATTTAATATTTTAAGAAGAGAGATGCACAAACAATGGCATTAGCGAGGCACATAGTGATATTTCTGCCTAAACACCAAATGTATAATGTGAAAAATGCAGACACAAACTACTTTTACACTTACAATCAAAACGAAAGCACATCACACATAAATTATGGCACTCACTGTGTTGATCGGCCTCCTTTTTTACTCTGTTTGGACACAGCACCAAATGACACGGGTTTTCCTTAGATAAATCGATGGGAATTTGCCCAACTTCTTGACCTCTGCCAACACTTTTAAAGTCCATTTTAGAGACTCCTGGGTGAGTTAGCATCACAGCTGAGTGAGTTAGCATCATAGCTAACGTTAGCTTAGCGCCGAAACTGCTTTGGTCGGCAAGTGTTTTTGTTGTTGTTGTTGTTTTTTTTTTTTTTAAATAACCGAACAGAAAAAAAGCATTACAGAGAGATGTCATAAATAAATAAATACACAAATGAGCATCACAATAACATCTATTTATATAAAAATAAGGTTGTTATGGGACAACCCATATGTGTCCCAAAATGGGACACATAAATGTCCCATTTTGTCCAAAGTTTGTTAAATTCGTCACTTCTCAAATTGAGTCCGAATGTCATTTTTTTTCTCTCCCATTTTTCTAATGTCCATTATTATGTTAGTCCAGTCCTTAATCATAGGTTCATCTTGTGTCATCCATTTTTTTTTGTGATGGATTTTTTTTTTTTTTTGCTGCAGCCAGAAGTATGCTCAGAGGTATCAATTCACAGCGTCCATGTCAGGGGTTTTGAGTCCCAAATACATATTCTAGATTTGAAGTTGGGGCAGCAAAAAAATCTAAGGCTGCCACAAATATTCAACTAATCATGACTAGTTGACATTAAAAAGTAATCGTTATCGTATGTTGATCATCGTAATTGTTATTTGGACAGTACAGACTCATGTCTATAAGACATATGTAAAGATCTTTTTATAACAATGGCACTATTGAATAAAAATGTAAAAAAAAAAAATTTTAGATTTTAATCAATATACTTTATTTGTAAAAAAAATAAATAAAAATCTTTATCTAGAAGTCATCATATTTCAACCCTTATGTGATTGATAATATACTTGTAAAAGTCCCAATGTACAATATAAGACTTATGTCTTATACTGTACATTGAGACTTTTACAAGTGAAAGAACATGAAAAAATGCATTTGTGGAAGCAGGAATTAAATCATTGAGCATTACATCTGTAGATCAACACAACCAAATGACCTACTATTAGTTTTGTACTTACATTTTATGTTGATACTTCCACTTCTCCAATTCTGATTTTGTCTGCAGCTTATATAACTTTCTATAACTTTCGTCATGACCAGGAACCACACCCTTTTAACCACCGCATGATTTAACCTTTAACTCTCCTTTCACTTGTGTGTGCCGCCCTCCCACTCTCCAGATGGTTTCTCCTCAGGGCTCTGACTGAACTTGACACAAATGAGACAAACTACTGCAGACAGGAGCAGACGCTGAAAATCCTATGAAGGTTTACAGGTCGAGACAAAAGGCAGTGTCTGAGTTATGTCTTACAGAAGCCTCACTGTCAACAAGTTTAAATCTACACTGCAGGATTAAACAAACATGTATCTGCACAATCATGTTTAAGTGGCAGTTATTTTTAAGAACTGCAGTAAAGCTGGTTTCTCTTCATGGTAGGCCTGTTAAAATGGGATATATCGCTACAGAAAAATGTTACAATAAACTAAAATATTGTAACTTGACACAACACTGACGTAACACTGACACAATAACTCTAAAGCAGAACAATTCCAGTAAAACCATTGTCTAAATTTAAAATATATATAATAAATAAAGCTTGAGTTGCAAATAATTACTAAAAAGGTGCTAATACGAATAAGTAGAAGTTACTTAATTGACTCTGCGGCTCAAATCTGATTGTAAAACAAATAAAACAATACTTATATATCTCCCCACAAAATACCAAGAAAATGTACACGCAATGAAGATCTCTGACCGTAGCGGCTCACACAGGTTTGGGGCGAAAAGTTCAGACCGTTTTACACAAGCGAGGGGAAGTGAAATTAAAGAACCACCTGCTCTCGCTCACCTACTCAGTGGTTATGGCACAAACTAAATGTTTGGGGACTTTAACTGTGTGGGAACCAGTCCAATTGAGACTCACCCACATCTCAGTCTAGACTGACGCTACACTGCAGCTCCAACTACTCACTGCTCCTGTTCCTACTTATAGAAATATTTCTCTTAATTTTACTATTTTTCCCAGAATTATTATTCCTTCAACAAATGTTCCTTTGCAGTTTTACAGAGGCACCCGCAGAGGCCTGCAAGGTAGAAAAGCCTGTGACTATCCTTGGGCCTAGCACAGAGTTATTATTGTGTTCACTACTAGAAGTAGAAAAGACAATGCAGCATTAGGGTTTTCCAATAGTTTATGGTTTGGCATTAACATATTTTTGCCACAGGGGCGTTCTTCCCCTTGACCAAAACAGATTTTAAAAAACAGAAAATCAAATAACGATCATTTTTCTGCCTGTTTTTTGCTTATCTTGTATGCTGAGTAAAAATATAAATTCAGGTTGTTTTTTTTAAATAATTATATGATCTACTTGAATATTAAAACTAGATACAGTATGTCTGATATTTCTTTTCTGATGTTTAGTATTTTGCAATCATATTTTAAGTAAGACTTAATATTTGATTTTCCATTGTGAATTCTGAAATGAAAATCCAAATATCCATATTTACACTGACCTGTCACGATACTAGTTAATACAGATTTACACTGATTATAACAATCAATCTTCTTTTGCGTTGTCATGTTACGTCGTAAACTAGTTCTGATACAGCTCAAGATAAAATCGTTTTCATTTTTTTTTTAATCTATGCTTTCTAAAGATTAGTATCTAGTTTTAATATAGATTAGTATTCGATTTAATTACAAAAAGTCCTATATGTGCAAGGAAACCTCTAACGATGGTAGTCATCATAGTTGTTTTATAGTTGTCATTGTTATTTTTTAGCATAAAACAATCCCACCAAAAAAATGCAGCTTTTACGTTTGGTTTTTAATAAAATAGTATTTGATGCCACAAAACACAGAATTACATTATACCAAACATCGAAAGACCACACATACAGTAGTTAGTGCTTCCATTAGATATGACACTGTATGGCAGCCTCAAATGGCAGTAAATGACTATCTTTTAGACAATGGCATGGTTCTTGTTCTGAGATGAGAAGGACATTAACAGATATTCACTTATGGTATTTTACTTTACCTCAGAATTAACAATATGCCTTGGTATTGAATCCAAGGAAGCACAGTGTCAAAAGTATTAGTTGAAAATTATGTGTAAACTAAAAAAAATGCTAACATTCCGTTTTGAACAGATGAGGCTTAATGGTTCAGACATTAGCAGAATGAACAGTAAGGCTGTGTCCTGTTCACGGACGGTTCACTCAAGTAATGATGGTTTACTGCAAAAAACAACAGCAAAAAAACTGATCACAGTATCTTCAAAGCATGAGAAACCCATGAAGTCAGATTTTAGCAGTGCTTTATGAAGTGGGTAAAGTGGAGTAGAGAGCGTGTTACGTCACTTTACTCGGTGCAATATTGTTATCGCTTCATCAAAATAATTACTACAGTCATTGTCCACAAAGACAGTAAATAGATTGCACAGAAAAAACAGTGCTAGTGCAATTCATCATTCAATTGCTTATTTTTTTTTCAATTGCTAAAAACTATAACTTCTCGACTTGCCAGACAAAGCGCTTCACTGTGTGTGCCACTGGGGAAAATACAAACATCCAACACCAATTCATTATTCGGGTGAGTTAGCCAATTATGAGAATGTTTAATTGTTTTGATTCCAGTCAGTATTAAAATTCAGTGTTCAAACCATTCCAGTCGTAGATACAGATGTCGCAATATCACATTTTAGCGTTATGATTATAGTGAGAAGAAACATCGCAATTTTACGATTACTCACAATTTTTGGCGCCGTGACATACAACAATGAAATCCTTTTTGGTTTTTTTCACAAGTCTTAACTCTTTAGACTGAATGAAAAAGTAATGTTAATGGCGCATAAACAGACAGATTAAAAACGGTACTTAGTTTCAGTTACAGTTTTACCATTTTAAAAGAATAAGTGAACAAATACTCATTGTTTCTGCCTACAATTCTCACGATTATTATAATTATTTTTACCTCTTGTGATTATATTTACGGATAAACGGTATAATCTTGATAAACATAGTCGAAGACCAGAGCTATTCAATGTAAGGCCCTCCCAGTGATGAATCCGGCCTGAGGCCATGAGTCCTTGTTTAAGTCTGCTTTAGACGTGTTTTGATTCTGGGTTAGTTCAGATTTGGTTAGTACTATTCTAGTCCTAGTTTAAATCTGGTTCAGGACTGTTGTAAAAGACTGTTGTGATCTCTGTGTCAGTCGTTTCTCACAAAAAATTCTAATCTACCAGCAGTTATTATATTGTATTTACTCAATTTCTTGAAACAGTTTTGGGGATATTTTGTGCGACCCAAAATGTTGTTGCAGTAGTGGACCTCCGACCCTTGACCCTCCCAAAATCTGGCCCTCGAAATAATTAAGTTGAATAGCGCTGTCGTAGATCAATAGCTTTTTTTTTTTAAACAATTCACAAAACAACATACTGTATTTCCCTTTTTCACAAAGAGAAAACAAGTCTAAAACATTAATGCTAGGTAGAACGTTATTATTGGCTAAAAACTGTTTGGGGACAATAATGGTTAATGACAAGGAATGACTCCAGGCTAACAATTTCCTCAAAACCGATCTGAAGATGTAACTGATGTGCTTAGAATGTGTCACAATCAGACTGTTATGTGCGATCCTTTATGGTGACTGTACTGGCCCGTTAAATAAAGACAGACGATGCTTTATTGTGCAGTCCAAAGCATCTCTGTGTGGCGTGAACATGACGGCGTGGTGCGCGTTCAGAGGCCGAGGCCGTGGGCGAGGGACACGCCGCGGAAGCACAGGGCCAAGAAGCCGGTGCCGAGCAGGTCCCCCAGAGCGGTGAGGTACGGGATGGAGAAGTTGTCGGGGTCCAGGCTGCGCCGCCACATCATCCGCACGATCAGGTCAGCCACGTACAGGAGGATGCTCACCTGAAAGGACAAGACGGGGGGGGGGAAATTGTCACAATTAGCATGCGACAAAGGGTTTGTGCATCCAATTTGACGCTGTGGAATCTAGACTGAAGAGGTCATTTTCGGTCAAAATCTAAAACGCACACGCTCAATGCAACTTGTCATAGTTAATATTTACTTTAACTTTGTTCTAGGGGAAGCGGGCCGCACATAAATGCACAGGAGAAGCTCATTTTAATTGTGCATGTTTGAGTATGAGTAAAAAAGGATTTAGGTTAACAAAACCTCAAGTAAGCAAAACTGTCAGAAAAATTCAAATTTTAAATCCCGCCTAGATTTTCTTTGTTAAATATATGAATGAGTAAAGCTGGTGTCTGGAAGTAGGGTCTGATTGACACTAGTTTTAGCATTTATTGACATTGGGTTTTGACAATTCTCTTTTAAAGGTGAAGGTAAATTCCCTAAAATTAGTTTTAGGGACTTGTAATAAAGCAAAAATGTCCAGGCAGAATCCATATAAAAGTCCTATTAATTATTTTTGGGTTTGGAGTACAAACAGAATGATTGATTTCACAGAATGATTGATTTGACTGGAAATAAGAGGGTTACAGCTTAATTTTTATGTACAGTATAACGAGCAGCTTGAGAGTTTTCTCAAGGACAAAATGGAATAAATAAAGAAAATAGGGGGTTAATGTAATTTGAAGAACAAAACATTAAATAATGCAAAGACTCTGGAGACATGAGAAAAACTAAATATCTGAAGGAGAGGCGCAAGAAAAACAAATGCTAAAATCATTTCATATCGTCAACATAAAGCTTTTGTCACTCTTGTTACTTCAAACTAAATATAATATAAGTAGGAGTAAAAAATGGAGTCCAAAAACTACTAAGAAAAGTACAACTTACTCAAAAAGCATTATGTAACAGAGTACTACCCCCCTCTGCTTGTTTCTATCCAGGAACAAAAGCCTGTACTGTCATATTTCAACCCAAAACATCAAAGAAATGATGAAAAGACTATACTCTGCAGAGCCCGAGGTCAACTCCAAAGAATCCTTACATGTAGACAAATGACAATGGTGCAATGAAGAATGTGTCGTTTATACTATGTAATGTGCCACAGATCCGTTTGTATTCCTAAAGCTGACTTGTGTTAAAATGCTCAGCGGGTGAATGCCATACTTTTAGAACGAATCGTTATCTCACCAGGCTGAAGAGAAACCAAAACCACAGCTATTTAAAACGGCTCAAATGGCACGTCACAGTTTCAGAACTTCTGCAAAAGTGTTCACAACAGTCCTGCCAGCGATCAGAAGTGTGGCATTATAATGGAATAAACATCGTGATAGTTGTGTGATTTGCCAAATATGCGCCCTTGGTAAAACATTAAAGTCGTAAAATGTATTTGAGGAAGGGTGTGTAGCCTGTGCTATTGTGCGTTAACAACAAAAACGATATTAGATTGAACATGTTTACGTTGACTCTGTGGATTCCCTAGCTTTAAGTCAAATTAACTGATATTTTTAATGCAAAGTAAATACAATTGTCATTATTATTTTTTTCAATAACTATGCAATTCAATTCATCTTTATTATTGTACATTTAGGTGACACTAATGCTGTGTTCCAGTTGTCCTCGGAGGTCCGGCTTGTAAATTCACACATCAGCACTGTTACATGTCGGAATTCCTACTTGGAAACGTACATTTCCGACCCCAGCGTTTATTTGAGTTAGCCAATTCAACATGGCTGTGCTCTGCGTTTGGATAAAGTTTAACATCCGACAGTGAAAATATTCATAGTACTTGTGTTATTTTCCCTTTAGCTGCGCTCTACTGTCCACCCACTGTCTGTGAACCTGCTCCTCTGCAGTTATAAAACGTCTACGTGGAGCTGAAGTCAACAAAAGCAGAAATTCCCTCTCAAACAATGCTTTACAAACTCTAAATGTAACAATGTCAGGGTATGGATCAGAATTTTGGCTTAATTGAGGGCTTCCATGGTTTTATTTCTTGTATGAGTCGTTACTATATATGAACTGTAATATGTAATTATCGTTTTTGGAACTAGAACACAGAAAACGTCAATCCAAGGCCCGAGTTCAAAAGCGACACAGCGCCACTTAAGTGTTTTGTTTTTTTTACCTGGAGAACAGCAGCACACAGGTAGCAGATGATGAAGGCTATAGAGATGGGTGCTTCATCTCCCTGCAGCAGAGAAATGGCATAGAGGAAGACCAGGTGTCCCGGGACCACCAGCATCAGCAGCACCCTCGCAGACTTCGAGTTCACCCCTGTGAAGTATGTTTAAAGAATATTTACATGGACAACTTTCTATCAAGAACCAAACGTTTTAAAGATGAAATATGATGCTTTTCTTCTGGTCTTCAGTAATAAACTTTAACAAACTTAGATCCTTAATTTCGGTCCATTTTGTCGCAGTATAGAACTAAAACTGCTTGGTAACAGAAATCCCTCACTTCCTGAACTGAAATTCCACTTTTTATTGTTGATAAACCGTAAGCTAAGCTAGTTTGAAGAGCTTTGGATCAGGACAGAGGAAGATTATTATTTTGGCCCAACAATCCATAACACACACTTAGTACTTTCTTTAAGAGGTAACCATCTATATAGTATTTTTCTGAGATTTCACAGTTCACTCTGATTGATCAGATCTTCCTGTCACTCATTAAGAGCATGGCAAAGCCCGACCAATAGGGGGAGTGGGTAGGAAAAACTACTTTGTCTGTGTTTAAGCATTTCACTTTATTAAAAAGGACTGAATCAAATTAGTTGAACATCACAAGAACAAGATCATTGAGAATTCCATTTGATTACTTCCACCCAGTCCAACTTGGAACAGCTGCATTTACTTTCTTTCTTTTTTTTTTACTTACTAAAATCAGTTGAAGAATGCCATTTGAGAGATATTAAACAAAACTGATGAGCCTAATAATGACAGACGATATTATGTCAAATCGATCCAACAGAAATGTGTTAAAGCATGTATTAGTTGAGGTTTGAGTAAAAATGAATCAGTAAAGAAATAGAAATATCACCTTATAACCATTATTTTAAACTTCACAACAAACTTTTTTATATTTTTTGCATGTCTTCAAAACAACAATCGCTATTATCTACATTTTGACATATTGCCCAGCTTTAAGTGTCATATCATAACGTTTACTGGAACAACTTGACTTGATCAGAGTTTCTAGAGCAGCCGTACCTGAGGAGAAGAATGTGATCGAAGGGTTGGGCCAGTATTGCCTCATTTGATACGGCAGCACACCGGGGATGCTCCAGAAGTGTAGGTACGTGGATATCCTACTGGCCTGGATCGCCACCAGGTTACCCCCGACCCCTGCACAGTGGGACAGCGGGCAATGGCAAAACACACGTTATTTTATTTCAAAACATTATAGAGCAGATCGTAGAACAGGAAGTGTGGACAAGAAACTGCTTCAATTCAGTAACGCTTCTTTCTCTTTTGTGGCTTCATGAATAAATGGCTAAGTTGGTCCTGACGCAGGCCTGGCTCTGTTCAGGATTTAGAGAGGACCATCTGACAGACAGTGGGGCTAAGGAGCAGATAAAAAAAAGCCTGGCGGAGACGGTTGAATAATAAAGTCTGTGATAGGAAAGACCATTATCCCACCGTGTCATGTGGTTCGCATTGTGAACAGTGATTTACGTTGCGCTAAAGCCAATAAGTGCAGTAGCAAAGAGTTTTCATTGCGATAAGGGACGCATTTGAATTCATTGCAGCAACAAATGTAAAATGATGCGCTTTGTACTTTACACTGCTTTACATTTATCAACTATAGAATGTAGAAATCGAAGTGGTTTATACTAAATGCACATGGCCTGGTCCCGTATGTTACCAATGGGCCACTATCGTCTGGTTCATACAAAACACATGTGAAATGGTTGGGACAATTTTCCCATGGAACTTCCAGCGTCTTGAACAGGGTGAATCCTGTTCAATATAAAAACGACATTGTTTCACCAGTGAGGGTGTAAATAAATAAATAAAATGAATGAACTGGAAATGAGTGAGACTGATGTCTAGTCACAAATAGCAGTAATAGATATTTTCTGTTCAACTTTTCTTCCGCGATGTTCCAGCTTTGCCTGGGATGTTCCACAGTTCGGCAATAAACTCAGGTCATAAAGGCTACAAAGCAGGTCCTGTTATAGGTCAGTTCCATGGAGAGGCGACCCTGCTCACATTACAGTAACAATTCATATTCATCATTATTTATTTCCGTTTATTTTTTGCAATTAAAAAACAACTGTAACTGAATAAATGCAAAATAGATAATGCAATATTGTGGAACATTCCAGGCAAAGCAATCATATCTCCATGGAAACAAGCAAGTGGCAGACCCCCTCCCCCCCAGCAGAAAAGTTACATAGTGCGCCTTTAAAGAGTGATGAGTGATAATTGCATGGAATTATACAGGATAGATTACTGGTATGTCCTGTGATTAACGCCTACGAACCTTTACATACACCAGTGAATAATGCAGCGTTAATTGCACAAATTCACCCTGAGTATTTATTTGAATTTCCACAAAGCGCTGAACATCCAGTGTCATTATAAAGAACAATGACTCCTTAAGCTCCAGCCTCATTTATTTAAAAACACATACGCGCATTAACTGACGACTAAACTTATTTGATTGTTGACAGAAATATCGGTGCTTCATTTAAACACAAACACTTATCCTTAAATTTGGCCAAAACAGCACACAAGTTCTTTTGTGAATTGAAAACACTTGGAGGGGAAAAGGAAAATTTAAAGCAGATTGGCGAACGCCGAGGCGAGCCGAGGAGATTTGGACAGTGCCGCAGGACAAGTCCAGATGGGCACAGACTAAATGCACGGCGGAGGCAGTGAGAGTCTCGGCCCATTACAGGCTCGTCAGACGTTAGGGCTCTGGTCTGCACCATTAGTGGTTTATCCCCAGTTTTCCACCGCTCCAAGGCCTACATGCACCACCTCACCGCCACGCCGCTTTGCTCAAGGTGGATTTGGACACGTTTCAGTGGCTTTTCTCAATTCTGGGTTTGTGACTGCAAGTAATCCAGGATTATTACATAGAAATGAGTTCTTTATGAGCATTAAATATAGTGGTTTATTTCATTTCAAGATGGTGACGCTACTTTAAGACCGAGCTGGCACAGTGAAATTAAAAAGTTAGCCATACAGTTTTTTTTCCACACAGGGATTAAATAAGCGTTTACCACCGGAGCGCTGTGTGAAAAACCTCCTGCTGCTTTTGAAAATGCTGCGTTTCAAGCTTCATTTACAATCCTTCGAGCCAGTTTTAGTCCATTTACTGCAAATAACATATACTTCAGTTCAGGTTTAACATTTCTGCAGATGTTCCATATTATGTTGCATTTCAGAAATAAAACTCAGAGAATCCACAGTAATCCTCAGATATCAACAAACGGTATCGATATCATCTACTTCATCACAACTCAATCCTCTTTTAAATATTAGGCTGGTATAAAATAGAAAATAAACTAAAGCAGAATGGATTGTTTTAGATTGTTCGTGAAATGTTCATGATTTTGTAACGATATGGTATTTCATAATGCAAATTAGCTCTTGGCTAGACGGCCTATGGACATGGCATCGGTTGATATTTTAAATGTAACAATGCCCTTTGTTCGGTCACTTTAAAAAAAAAAAAAAAAGAAAAAAAAAGAAGAAAAAAAAAAATAATAATAATAATAATAAAAAAATGTTTCTACCATACACTATCCTAAAAGGTTAATTGTGGTGTACCAATTATACAATAAAGTCATAGACATGGAATACATGGAATCCTACAAAGGTGATATTATATTTAGAGAACAGCAGCTAGGAAAACTCACACACACTAAAAACATGACGTAATTACACTGCACTATCACACTATGTCCGCATGGGGGCGCTGCTGACCGTCGTATTGCTTCATTCACTACAACACTCCGCACACGCTTCATGGCAAATACAATACAAACAAATCTGTCAGATTTGCATTTATGTAGATGGGCAGTTCAATGATAACTGAACCATTTCTTCAGCCAAAATGTCAGTCTCATTTTGTGCGTTTTATATTTTCCTTACCGTTTATAACAGGTGTGAAGACAGCCATTCCCTCAAAGTTTGGATCGCTGACCGTCTTGTCAAGTATAAGGCCTCCAAAACTGTGTAAATATGTATATTGTACAAATGTATCATGAAAGCACAATACGTAGCTACTGCAGATACATTTTGCAGGCTGACAGTTTGTTGACTAATACTCTGCTCTAGGTAAATACTGACCTGCTAATTGACATGGCTACAAGGACAGGCTGCCACCCGGACCTTAGCACCTCTTTGATCTGAGGACTCTGTTGGGCCATGACCACCCAAACAGGGATCAAGGCCAGGAAGAGCAAGCAGACCAAGGGAGACAAGTACCACACATCTGAAGATCAAAACGTAAAACAAATATCACTATATGTATGGACCTATTTGTTTATAAGACAGGAAGAGAGAACAATGGTGAAAGAAAATGGTATGTTCATTTTAGTCCTTACCGACCTGATGTTTGATAGGTTTGCATCACAATAAAAAACATAATAACAAATAAGAAAATACTGATTCGGTCAGGCCTCTGAAATGCACACTTTCAAACTATTATTATTAGCGGGCTACATGTTTGAAATACTCACCAATATATTCATAGAGAGTGCTGCCGACCCCGGCCAGCAGGGACAGCGTGATCAGGTCACCCAGACTGGCAGCTATGGGAGTGGCCACATTGTCTGGGTTGATGCCCACCTTCTTGGAACCAATGATTACTCCAATCATCACCAGACCTGTCCGTACACATTTGAATTTACTCCAGCGTGCATCCACTAGATGGAGCCATTGCACTCCCAGTTTGATGTTGAATGACGATGACAAACGCTAATAGAGATCTATCATAAGTTATGTAAACAAGCATGCCTGACCTAAGGAGAGAGCTGCCACAAATGCAGTGGTGATGCTGCTGGCACACAGAACGGCTGCTTGGTCCAGCTCCACTCCTCCTCTGGAAATGGCACCTAAACAAATGGCAGCCACAGCGGCCAGGAAGCCCACCACTGTGGCCTGGACCTGGAGGCAAAACAACACAAGGACTCCATCAATAATAATCTAATAATACCTGAAAACAAAGAGACTAGTGCACATTATTTCAGTGTTACTTGTATAAGGGCCAGGTTGCTGTACACCATTAGCCACTGCTTTCCAGGATCATCCATCTGACCGGTGTTTGCCTGTGGACACAAATAAAAGCTCTTTTTATTTACCAACAATAGCCAGATCACCTCATATACACCATGTTGAATTTCCTAATATTATTGTCTTGATGCTGTGGCCAATAACCAATATTAAAAAGTGTTGTAGCAGATTTTTAAAACCGTTTGGAGTTTGCCTTTACAATATATCCATACTGAGGAAAAATAATAATTTAGCAAATCAGGTAGAGCTTGATTGAAATGTTTAAATCCATAGAAAAGCCCACAAATATAAATCAAGTTATGATACATTTCACAAGTTTACTTTTCTTTCTTTTATTCTTTTTGTAAGGATTTTTTGGCCCCGTAGGCTTTATTAGAGAGGACAGTAAAGTGTGAAATGGGGATGAGACTGGGGAAGGACATTGCAGCAAACTGTCAAGAGCCTGATTTAAACTCACAACGCTGCGGATTGCTCACATGGAGCGTGCTATCCACTCCACCATTGAGCAGCACACAAGTTAACATTTCACTGTGGTAAAAAATAATTTTAAAATCTATTTATCTGGGATATAAATTCCTTTGTTGTAAGATTGTGTTCCACTGTTTCTCACTACTCAGAGTGCCAGGGACATCTTACAAAAAATATGGTGCCAAATATCGGCTACATTTTCAATATCGGAACAATACCAATATCTATGAAGCAAATATATCACATCCCTAATAAAACCTACACATTTCATGACAACAAACATAGTTAATGTCAAGTCACATGTACAGCAGTTATATGAAGGTGTATGTAATTATACAAATGTAGTGAAGTTTATCTTACAGCAGTGGAAAGGCGGGCAGCCAGGGTCATCTCCAAGTTTCCTTTGAGCCCCACCAAAGCTGGTACCAGGATAAACACTTCAGTGATCACCTTGAATACCTCCCAATGCTGCAACACAAAGAGACAGCAATTTAATCCAAACACGAGTCGGAGCTCAGGGCAGGACATATGAACTCCTTGACATAGCACTTACACAGGAGCCTCATATATTCTAGTCTAACCCAGTAGCCTAGTTTCCACATCTCTGAGTATTGCCTCTCACCAATGCACATCGGGCAGGTTCAGTGGGTTGAACCTCAGACACATGTTTGAAGAAAAAAAATAAAAATGGGGGCTGTTGGGACAGTCAGTACTCAGGAGGTACCAGACTAAAAATGCCTTTACTTAAGCATTCATCAAGAACATTTGCACTGAGGAAGGAGGCATGAACAGAAGACTGTGATAAGACAAAGGACCTTGAAGAGGTTTGGCTTTGATTGCCAAGAAACTCACTTTGCATTTCTAAAACCTTTTAGTTAATTCCCTTGCATGAACTGACAGTATTGGGAAGGGGAAATCAGGTTAAATGGTATGAGAATACAGGTCGAAAGAGGACCGCATATGGTGCATTTGGCAACTGGCAAAACAAAAATATGTGCAGTACTCGTTAGTTATTGGATATACTTACCAATAGTGAGAGAATATATGTGAAGAGTTTGTGAAATATTGCATCATCAAGTTACAATGTTCATGTTTTGTAATGTTGGATGTTTGTGACCCACATCTGGTCAGTCCTGGCTGAGTGGTTGCTACTAGGCTCCAAAAACAAACAAACAAATGTTTACAGGCAGGGTTGGTGAAGTGCGTTGATGAATTTCCCAATAGTATTAAGCACAAATTTGGCCACCAACTTTCTGATTTCGATTATGAACCCATGACCCCCTATTGCTTTGGCAAGGCAATTCAGATTTTGAATATTAGGTTATACTTTGTCATTGTCTTCAGAAAAAGCGGGTTCTTGAAGTAACACAACATTTCCATTTATTTTCATTTAGTTTGTTATATGTGTCAGCTCTTAAACTGATGTGTCATGTAGTTTATTGACACAAGCCGTTTTATGTGACTTTTATATTGTCAGTTACTACCGTCCCTTGCCAGTCTATTTTTACCCTCCGCTCTGGACTGTGGGTCTAGCTGACGGCTGTCATATTGCGAGGCTATCTTGGGACATGGCCCATTTCTGTGTGTCTGCTGTCTAAAGGAGATGGGCCACCAGCCAAGAACCATTGACTGAGTCCTCAAGGTATTTGAGGATGAGAACTTATTATTTTAAGTCTGGTACAATGGGGTTGTGCTGACTTTACAGTGTCCCTCCAAAACCTATCAAATAGACCCTTACTGCACCACTCTCTACTACAGTCCTTATTTTTCATCCAGCAGACCTTATCACATTAGGCTCAATCTGATGCTGGACTAATGCAATTTGGAGAAACTGAAGACGTGGGCCCATCTGTTGAAGGGTAAGAAACTAAAATTTACATTGCATTTCAACAGAATCGACAGCACAGAATAGTTAGTGTTTTTGTGCTTGTTCACTGTGCAAGTAAATGAGGATCGCACTTTGGTTTTATTGACCTTACTCCGCCCCGCCCACTTCCCCTCCTTTTCCCACATGATTGGCACTTTTGTTGTAATTGCACTTCCGGTCCAGCGGGAACTCCGTTGGTTTAAATGGAGAACGAGGGAAAGGTCTTGCCGCTAAAATATGCTGTAAAGTAGATTGATTTGTGTAAAATATCCAATGTGCACGTGACCAACAATGAAGTCAACAATGCACCAATTTTTAGACTGTGTAGAACTTATTTTCTCTCCCTATGTTAACTAATACAACCGCAAGAAGGATTACGTCGTATGGCGGCCCCTAAACGGCATTCCGGAATAAAGTGAATAGAAAAAAGATCCTGTTTTTAATCCTCAGTCATTGGGCTTGATTTCTAGACTGCGTGTGACCTTTTAGTTTAGAGGACTCTAGTTCGCCCCACTATGAATAAAATAAACTCCATTTACAGAACATGAGCAGAAAAAAAAACATAATATAAGTACATGACCTCTTATTGCCGTTACAATTAAAATACATTTGACATCCAATACAAATTATTAAAAGGGAAATATAACAAATATATCTAATTCTTCATTTCACCAAAAAATTGGAAAGGCATGAAACCAATCCGAACCAAACTGAATAGAAATTATTTGATGACAGGGTGACAAATGAACAAATAATAATGATCTTGTGGTTTAAAGTCCTGTCATGAGGACTAAGCCTGGGTGCCAAATCCAAAAATGTTATTGTAACTGACAATTTAACCAACAACATTCAACATTTAGATTACATATCATATTCATTGTTGGTTGAACAGTTTCCATACTTGTATAAGATCCATGACGATTCCGGCAGAGACCATCCCGAGCCCGGACACCAGCAGAGGCACTGTGACCTGAGCAGCGATCAGCCAGGGACTCTCTGGAAGGAACCCATACTCCGATCGGGTCAACTTCCATGTGACGCCTCGCAACTTCTCCCCCTGGTACCGTAACTCCAGCTCCAAACGCGTAACCACCATTGTATGACTTAACTATGTCCAGACAACATCAAACAATTTTCTGTAGCTGGATAATCCTGCTGACAACGCCGATATTTAAAGCTGTGAATGGTCTTCAGAGGACAGGAGCATTTGTTGTCAATTGGAGCAGACTGTAGCGTGGCACCGGTTATTCCTGTGGTGAGTCAGCATTGATGATGAGTCCATTTGTCAGCACCACTAGGGATTGCAGTCATTAACTTTTGCATTTGTAAGTCACGACATTCCACGCAATGCTCGCCGAGTCACATTCGCAGTCCTAATCTGGTGAAACTTGAGTCGACTGAAGTCCGAATAGAAAAATGAAAGTTATTAAAAGAACTGTCGACACTTCACCATTGTTGTCATGTTGTTTCCTGACTTGTTCCTTGGCTGTCACTAGTAGTTAAAAAAAATTAAAATGAATGGCAGTGATGTGTTGTTTTTCTTGTTGATAAATCCATTTCAGAACAATCTTGTATTGCTATTAATCAGTAGTTAATCTTAAAAGTGCATCTCTTCTTGCTTCTTACCGGCAGCGTGCTTGGAGAGAGTACCGGTATATTGGCTCCCTCTGCTTCAGCAGCATTCTGCTCAGGCTGTTGTGACGTAGCACAGAAAGAGGCAGTCTGCTCCTTCAGACGGGCACTCTCATGAGCGGAACGATCAGTCTTCTGCCCTCCACGAACATCATTTCTATTTCATGCTGCGTGCGTCCTCTCATCCTGGATTTGACTCCTTCCTCCTGTGTCGTTCTTTGGTCATTTACTCTCTCTCTTCCTTCTGGTCGTGACTCACTCTTTTATGTTTTCCACCACTACCTCCGTTCCACCTGATGTTTTATCATTTAATCCACCAAATGTAGGCCGCCTAACGTGACTTTTCTGGTGGAGGGTATGGTATCCATCCCCATAGAGAATACAAGATATACAATGCATACAGAACGTTATTTTTTTTCACGTTTTCCACTTTTTATTATGCAACGTCTTATTCAAAAAAGGATTAAATTAATGATATGCCTCAAAATTCTTCAAACACGACCCCATCAAGACAACGTGAAAGAAGGTTGTTAGAATGTATATATATATATATATATATATATATATATATATAAAATTTATATATACATTTTTCTAAAAAGGGGAAAAAAAGCATTGTGGCAGTTGAATCTTTCCGGGTGCACTGTATGTTTAATGAAAGATGCTAGTCTATTGAATGCAATACTGTGCAACATTCAGGGAAATCAATGACATCTCCATGGATATAAGCTAGGGGCGTACCCTCACCAGAAAATTACATAGTGCAACTTTAAAGAAAACTCTCAAAGCAACTAAAATGCTGTGTTGGTTTTTTTTCATGCTTTTCTCAGCTATTCCGTCATGCACTGCTTTACAGTATAGTCTGTAGTCTAAGGAATGTTGCTCAGAATACAGCACCGTATGACCCTTCGCCCCGACTGTCAGTCCCAAAAACAAAGTAATGTCAAAAAAATAGGCCAGAAAAGAAAACAAGTTCTCCTGGCAACTGACTCATGCTTACAAGAGATCTGAGAGAAATGACTCAGCAGTAAACATAAAGCTCCCATTACATAGCTAAGAGAATGTATGGTTTATTTTCTTACATTTTGTACAAAAATTATACTTTTTATATCATGCTGTTCATAAACATCAACTGTCAACAAATGGTATAATATTACGTATTTTAGTCATTTGCTTATGAACTACAGAGAGGATAAGCACGAGCAAGGGTTTTGGACTTCTTGACATACGACATCTAAAATCCAAGACAACAAGATGTCTACATTGCGGACTAATATTCTCACTTTATGCAAGCCTGTGCAAAAAGGCCGCCTCATTCTTCGTCCTTCACTGCCTCTGTATTTCTGGACAAAGCTATGAGCAAATCATTCATTTTCTCAGATGCTGACAGAGGGAGCGAAAGAATACTGATGAGCAGCAGATAAAGAGAAAAAAAAGCTTTATACTATGAGTTTGTTAGGAGAGGGATGAAAGATACAAGATAGCGGCAAACAGGTAAATTAGAGCGCTTAAGGCAAGGCAAGTTTATTTGTAGAGCACAATACATACGCGAGGCAATTCAAAGTGCTTCACACAACAGAAAAAAAGAATAGAATACAAAAATCACAAAACAGTTTAAGCAATAGAAGAGTGCAAATGAAATTATTGTAGTCATATGCACAGCTAAACTAAACTGCTTTTATCTTAGTTTTGAACATTGCCAGAGTCTCACACCTTCGGGAGACCGTTCAAGATTCTAGCTTCAAAACTGAAATGCTGCTTTAAAGTCTATTCTCTGAGCCTGAAGCCAGTGCAGAGACCTGTGCACAGGATCTAATGTGACGTACTTCCTGGTTCTAGTCAGGACCCGAGCCGCAGCGTTCTGGATGTACTGCAGCTGTTTTACAGCTCGTTTGGAGAGGCCAGTGAGCAGGCCGTTCAGTGTGTCTAGAGACAAATGCATGGATAAGTCTCTCCAAGTCTGGTTTAGACACTATATTTTTGATTTTGGCAATGTTTTTTAGATGGTAAAAAGCTGCTGATGTTATTGTTTTGATGTAGTTGTTAAAGTTCAAGTCTGAGGCCATTATTACACCCAGATTTGTAACTTGATTTGTAGGTTTTAGAGCCAGAGACTGTTCAGACAACAGGTTCAGTCAAATAAATGCGACACAATGCAAGTAATAGAGCTTTTAAAATCAGAAGGAAAACAAATTGGAAGTAAATTTGATTATGTCATATAATGTCCATTGGGTTTGACTCTCTAAAATGATGCACAATGAAGTCTACTTCAAACTTAAAAATAGCATGTCAATGTCCAAAGCGTTTTGAAACTATTTCTAATAATGTACAAATGTGTTACATTTTTAGGCAATGAACTTAGATTAAACTCGTAATAAAAAAGCTGCCAGTTGGCATCAGAACTGGTGCTGATTGCCCATTGCAAAGCAGGGTTGGAATGAACAAAAAATAAATAAATCAAGAGTTTCCCCCTTATTTTATTCGTTCATGTTCAGTTTTGTCTTATTAAAAACATATAAAAAGGCACCCAAACATATTAGTCTCAATTTTGATTACAATTATTTTAATTGCACAGCCCTATTGTGAAGAAAGATGACAAGAACCCATTAAAGTGTATCCAATGCTAAAATACTGTAAATACAAAATAAATGACAATGTATAGGAATAGAAATTCGCAAAAGTGGAATCAGAGAATGGCAACTATGTATTTAATTGGACAAAGATAATTTTGAGTTGTGTAAATGTGCCACATGGTTGTTTCAGAAATGAGAAGCCACTCAACTGCATCATTTGGGTTTAAATACCATGCTGCAGCTGAAAGATAATCACCCTCAGCAGTTATCCAGCTGGAGGAGAGGACCTGCCGTAGTTGCTTAGTTTAATCCAAGTAGCAGTGGCAGTGTATCTTAATATGTGTACATTCTCCTTTCAAATCAAGACTAAACTAAACTTATGATAATATGAACTCACGACATAGTGCCCAAACATAACCCTGCACAAATGTACAGATGCAAATGTAAAACAAATGCATGAAAAGGGAGCAGTTGATATAGACGATGCATCTGTGGAAGTGAAACCTGTTGTAAATGTTCAAGTTTCTCTCACAGATAAATCACTTTGATGTTGATCTTAATTTGTATATTTCATTAATGACAGACCTTAAATGTGTCACTTGTTATTTTTTCATATTTTGCAATTGTTCTCCAAAGTACTTGGGGGTAAAATTATTCTCTATAAATCCTGAAATGGCTTGTACAAATAAGTCCCACTGCAATGCTGCTGTTTTATGTGTAGAGTGATAATGACACCGTAGCAAGAGACCGGTTGTGTTGGTGACTAGTTTCCACTCACCTGTACCATGTCCAGCACCATGCCCGCCATCACCATGCCCATCCCGGCTAACAGGTAGGGGAACAGCACCTGCAGACAAATGGCTATGGACGACTCCTCCTCCACTTTGGCCACTGCCACTTTGGGCTTCTCCACTGGTTTCTTCTTCTGGGGAGGAGGCTGTGGAGCCGGGGGGACCAGGAAGTCGTCATTATCCTGGAGGTGGGCATTGGGACTGTTACCAGGACTCTTCTCTTTAGAGCGGGACTTCTTTCCCTTTTTTCTCTGTCGGGTTTGGTTTGGCGGCTTGTCCTCTCCAGCCATTGTGCCTGTGAAGAATAACAACAGGTATGTAGATACTTGGCTAGAAAATCGTGGAGCATTTATGACAAATTAATTAACGGCAACGGCTGCAATTAACAAATGATTGAGGAATATTTTAGCGCACCGGGATGAACAAATGATTTTTTTAAAAAACAGAGCATTTGACTTGATCAACAGAGCTCCAGATCAATGAGAGATGTGGATTTCTGCACCTAAACAGTAATGAGTCAAGCCTCACATCACCTAAGCTGCAAATGTATTTGTGCATTAATTTGAGTTTTCATATGTGGAATGATTTAACAATTTTCTAATAACAATTCAAAATCTTTATTAACATTGTGTATTAGCGATTCTATTAATCTATGAAAAAAGAGAGAATGTCGTTTGAAGAGAAATTATCACAAATGCTCTTAAAAAACATGGTATTCATAATTGCCTATTTAATAAAATGACAAACGAAAATTAAACCAATGATTTTCGGTTATTTATTACATTGACCTGAATGAATTAGGCTCCAACATGTAAAACAGCTTCAAGTATTTTAACAAACATCTCCAAGGACAATTTTGGACGACATTAGAAGGTAGAAAGTAAATCGAATGTCCAGATTTTGCCATTTGGGCACACTCCTGTCAGGTAAGCGCTGCTAATGTTTGATTAGTTTTAAGTGTATTGTTATTAAAAATTAAACATTTCTCGATGCCATTCACGACCATCTTCACTGCCGTAACTGCGTCCAACACAAAGGTAGTCACGTGGTGCACCGGCAAAGACCATCTTTTAGCCTAATGTTAAAACCATGATGAGCTTTTAAGATAATTATTAAACCTAGCGTTCCTTCAAAACTATCTTAACACTAATAAATGTATTTACCAGTAGTGGCTCAGCTGACTATCAGGTTGTTCCACGGCGTTTTTGTTTACTTTTTTTTTTTTTACATAGTTTTGACAATCATGGAAGCGTCTTTATGCACATTTAGCACACCAGCAACAAACATGGCGGATTTCCATGGTAACTGACTTTTTGACTCTCTTCTCATACATTACACACGTCTTTGCCAGGAAATAGCCAAAAGGTAACGTTGAATTCTTGTGATTGGTAAATTATGGTTATACACGTTAACAATTGTTAATTTCAGTTGTGATGTCATCTGAAAACTCAGGATTATTGTTGTTGTTTTTTTGTATTGTGTTCAACCAGGCTTTAAAGTTATATAAATGAACCAAACACAAACATTGACCAACTGTAATACTATAAATTTGCATTGATTTATTGCGAATAATATTAAGAATTATTACTTAAGTTGTTGAACCATTTAAAACCGTGCAACGCCAAGAGGAATATCGCACGTTGCTGTTGCTCATCTACTCAGCTCTGGAGATGTTCACAGCTACAATAGAACAGAAAAAATGCACAAAAAATAAGTATTACCTTACTTCAAACCCGGGTTAGCTTTGACATTACATTCGGTCGTAATATTTTGCTCCCAATGACAGAAAAAGCAGCTAAACCTGACGTTAGATGAAAGTACGCTGCTAGATTTGTGTCACTCCATTGCGACGTTCCACCACTTCCTCCCAGTCCAGCAGTGCCCGCCCCCGTTACTAGGGTTACCCACTAGGCGAGCACTGATTGGTTCTAAATTTGTGTCGACGTGTAATCCCGCCCCCATTTCTTGTGAGCAGCTGCATAGGGAATCCCTGCTAAATATAGGAAAAAAGAGGACACGCAATTAACCTCAATACAGTAAACTCTGCGTTTTGAATGAGACCAGACCTAATATTTGAGATGTAAGACATTGCCCTGCCGCATTTGTGACTCATATTAACTTTTTTAAATTGTCCTTTTTAACAACAAGATGAATGAATGAATGACGTCTAATTCCCGTTGCAAACTCGTAAATCAGAGCTATTCAACATAAGGCCCCGGGGCCAAATCAGGCCCTCCCAGTGATGGATCCGGCCCACGACCCAGCTTACAAATATTTAAAATAATAACAATACAGCTTGTTTACTGGTTTAATTCTGGGTTAGCACTAGTTTAGACCTGATTTGGAGTTGGTTTAGTCCTTGTTTAAGTCTGCTTTAGACCTGTTTTGATTCTGGGTTAGTTCAGATTTGGTTAGTACTATTCTAGTCCTAATTTAATTTTGGTTCAGGACTGTTGGAAAAGCATTTTTTATGTCATTTCTCACAAAAATCTAATCTACCAGCAGTTATGTTATTGTATTTACTCAATTTCCTGAAACAGTGTTGGTGATATTTTCTGCGACCCAAAATGTTGTTGCAGTAGTGGACCGCCGGCCCACAGGTCTTGACCCTCCAAAAATTTGGCCCAATTAAGTTGAATAGCCCTGTCGTAAATTGTGTTGAGTATCATGCATATATCATGCATATGTTTATTTTTGAACGTTATTTTTCACCAGTCTCATAATCTGGTCCAATCATTTACAGATGTCCACAAAGTCTGAGCAATACAGCTTTTTGCAAACAAGAAAAATGGCAATGGATTTTTCACGTCACATCCTCAAAATAAATGACATTTTATTTGTTTTGTCTTACAAATAGTTTAAAGGTGCGCTATCTATGACTTTTTTTTGGAGGAGGCGCTACCGGCTTGTCTCCACGGAGATGCTATGGCTTGGTCTAAATTCCACAGTTTGGAATTCATCGTAATCTATCTACAATGAGACAAGCTGGTGGTGATTTAAAGGAGCCCTCGTCACAGAAACAACACGTGTTTTTCAAGGTATTGTTTTCGCAATAAAAACACCTGAAATTGAATCAATGCAAGATAGATACATTTAATGCCATATTGTGTAACATTCTAGTCAAAGCAATAGCATTTCCATGGAGAAAGGCAGGTTACACACTGCCCCTTTAAGTAGTGAGCGTATTCCATAATTTTTCACTCTCAAGGCCATGCCACATGATTTGAAGCATTCCCTGAGCTATTTTTTAATTATATAGACAAATAGTTAAACTTATATTGCTTGTTTGTTTCATAAAGGATTTAGTTTGTTTGGAAATGCCAATAAAAGAATCAATCTTTACTTCAAACATCTAATTCCATGCTCTTACCTTTGCTTGTAGTTTGTTGCGTAGTGTTGACAACGATCCAGTGTGTTCACGGTGAAAGTTATGAGTGTATTCACTAGCTATAGTAAGACTAAAGATCACATGTATGCAGTACTTTCTTTGCCATGCGTTTTCTGAGTCTTTGGTCCTGTGCAGGCCTACGCTCAGAGCCAGTGCGCATGTATGTCTGAACCCGGATTGAATTTCATGGCATTTGCAGTTAAGGATATCCCTCTCCTGTCTGTTTCCATCTCACTGGACTGTGTGACAGCAGCACACAGGGATAATGGTTCTGTTTTATTATTAGAGGTGATTCAACGGGGGAAAATGAAGAAAAAGATACACTTGACATGAGACTTAAATTAACTGCAAAATGAGTCAAGAAAATTACAGTTTTCAAAATATGTTTACACCGAAGTGGGTCATAAGAGTAAATAATAGTAGGCTACATAACGTTTGTTAGAGAACGTTAGAAACATTAAGTAAATACCAGGAAGTACATCAAACCTGTGATGTAATGGCAGTGTGGCCATTTATACTTTATTTATATTTAACCAGTACTTTGACACCTGTTTGTTAGGGTTTAATCTTGGCTCACACTAGTGTTTTATGTGATGCTCTTGACACATGGCATTTAGTTGGTATGCATTTCAGTTATTGAGATTATTATGATTATTATCATCAGTATAAGTATTATGCTAAATATGTATTTACTAATTATACAAAAAATATAGCAAAGAACAATGTCACATCTTAATTAATTTCCATTCATTTCAGTTTTTAGTGCACTTTTAACTGGCTGATCCAAACTTACAATTTAAAGTTGAGTTTGTGAAGCGATGCATGCATTTTACTTAGGTATTTGTATTTTTTATTTTTTTTCCTTTTAGTTCTCTATATTTACTTTCTTTGCTGCCATCAAGTGTTGAAAATCAACTACTGCATGCATACATAGTGGAAGGACGTTCTAGGCATATTGTACTGAGTGTAACCTGTTAAATGACTTTACATACACACCACTTTACATACACGTACACATGTCACACAAGCACATTTATACTCGGCGTAATCATACAGTATAAACATGTCCTATATAGAGAATTACCTGCACCTGCAAATACAAAATGCTCTCTTTCGCACACTTACACACACACACACACACACACACACACACACACACACACACACACACACACACACGCCATGCATGCATAACCACAATACACACAGACAGACAGACAAAACAGCATAAATCACCACTTCAAACACATATAGATTCTTGTGGTTTTCAGTGATCTACCACCAATCTACCACCAGAGGGCGTCAGCATGCCATGAGTGGAGATTGCGCTGACCGCCTCAGATATTATTCAGCATACAGAGCACCTCGGTGTGATGAGAGGAGCAGAGCTGAGATAGTGTGTCCGAGCTGGTGTGGTGGAAACTCTCGTGGAAACTTGTAATGCTCTATAAATACTCTGGTCTGCCCTGTTGCCAGTGCTCTGCTGTGACGATCTGGATACAGTCTCTCATATCAGATTCAAGCAAGACACATTCATCTTACCATTTACCATTGAAACATCAGCTTTTGTACTGCACTTTTTCTTTGTTTTTGAAGAATTGTTCAAACGGAACCGCTACCTTTCACATAGACTGCAATTGTATAAAATGTTCCTTAATTTTGCTCATCTTAAGTATTTCTTTGCCTGGATGTTTCACAGCATGAAATCGATCTACAGTTGATTTTATTGGGGAATAATACCCAAAAAAAACCTTCAGATTGGACCTGTAACTTGACTGCTTGTCTCTATGGAGCTGGAAGTTTAATGCCATACTATGAAACATTCTAAAGCAATAACATCAAGTATAGGTGATGGACCATCCAATGGAAAAGTAAAAAATTGACCTTCACCATTTGAACTCTCTGTAATATCAGTGGTGACGTAAATGTCAAGTAAAACATACACTTAAGTAAAAGAATTAAATTAATCCCTCAAAAATGGACTTTAAAAATAAAAAGTAAAAGTAATCAAGACACTCGAACTTCAAATTGTGATCTTGCTAAAGAGTAGAAAGTACAGATACCTGCTCTCAAATGTAGTGAAGTAAAAGTACAAGTAACAGTACCTCAAAATTGGACTTCAGTACAGTACTTTTTTTAGTACGTTACTTTCCACCACTGTGTAAAATGCGGCAGGCAGGACACCAAGTGTTCCCAAAACGTAGCCCAGAAGTTTGGGCTCAGTTTTAGTGAGTAATTTCACTTCAAGTCTATTACACTTTAACAGCACTTCAATATAGTCTAACTCTGCAATATACAGATTGTGATTATTCCTTTCTGAACTCACTCTCTCTTGTCCACATGTCCTGGTTTACCTTGGAGCACCTGTTGCTGTCCCAGAGCAGCTGCTGGCCTTGTGATCCACACACACACACACACACACACACACACACACACACATGCACACACACCTTTCCACGCTGTGTGGGGACATTACATTGCCTCACATTTATTTCCTAGAGCCTCACCAAAACCTTAATCATAATTACTACTTGGCCAACATTAATCTAAACCGTAGCCTTAACCTTAATTAACCAATACCATAACCCATAACTTTAAACCATGCCACTGATCTACTAATAAAGGATTTACATCATGAGGGCTTAATGTTTGTCATATTGTTAATGGTTGAAGTTAAATTTATATAATATTGCAGGATTCACTTTATGGAAACCCGATTTTTGGTCCACACCAAGATAAAAGTTCCCCATGAAGTGACCACGTATACAGACTTCAGTCCCCACAATGTGACGAATGCCCGGCAACACACACACACGCGCACACATACATTACATGACCACACAGAAGCACACAACAGCATGTCACATGTTTTGGGAACAGTCACTCCGCTCATATGAACCTCCTCACCTTCTCAGCTGGCTTCATCTTTTCAGTTTGGTTACAGGGTTTGGTTAGGAATAAGAATGTAAAGATGAATGTGTCTAATAAACATATAACTTGTGTTTTGTTATCAGTTCTGCGTCGCCAATCATTTTTATTATATTGTACGTATTTGCTCAAATTCATTGGTGAGAAAATAGTTATGATGGGGAGTAAGTATCCCTATCCCTGTATCCACTGGAAAATAACATTTGAAAGGTGGAGTGATAGGCCGAGTTGGTCATTTTATATACATTTTTTATACAGTGACAATGCTAATTTAGATTGGATGCATTGTATACCTTCTTAATATGCTGAAAGAATCTGGCTAAAAATTGGAAGTATCGCTCTATATTGCTTTTTCCGATGTATTTGTGTTAAAATGCAGAGAAGACTATAATCACCAGCTCCGTTTTACAAGAGTTTTAAGACCTCCCAGTTGGATATCGGTCCTGTACAAATATATTTTCTTAAAGTTACAACTTAACTTTGCATAATGTAACTTGAAATATTTTATTTCAAGTGTGATTCTTTCAAGGAGTGGAAGTGAAAATAAACGTACTGAAAATAAGACTACATCTGTCAGGAAGCACATGGGAATTCTTGAGACTGCGATTGGCTGCGTGGACACGACTCCTCAGAGGAGACTTTATGCTCCGAGCGCATCGTAAATCAGTTCAAAGATTGGGCCTCAGTTGAAAGTCAAAGCTTGTCGAGACTTGCTGTTGAAGTAACTACGTTTCTGCGGCAAAACATTTCATCCTCAAGCGCTAATGTGTTTGCAAGACATTGTAATTTGGTAACGGTGGATGAACTAAAGCCAAGAAGCAGTAAATTGTAGCTCAGTTTATTGTGTCCATACAAATTGTGTTCTAAAAATTTATAATGGCCAATGAATATAAATGAATTAAGCAAACTGAAAAAATATACCTCTTATTAGCCTACTGTCAGCCCCTCATTCTTTTTTATTAGACATATATTTTCAACAATATATAAGCACCACTGCATCAGTCATAGAACATATTCTTCTGTTTGTACTGCCTACGATTCAGGCTCGCTGCTCGCCGTTTGGGAGCCCTGAGCACAAATGCTCAGCAGTGCCACCAGACCCCCAACCAAAAATACGTATGGGTTTGATGTCTTTAATACAACCTAAAGGTGACTATTTCTGATGTGTTATTTTAATATATATATATTTTTTTATATGTCACATATTATTTCCTGTATTCTGGTGTAATTTATATGTAATATCATTTGCAACTCATTACTCATACATAGTTTATTATGAGGGCCTGCCACAGTCCCTACATTTTCCTGCTCCTGCTCCAGTGTCACCTGAAGCCCTTCTCTGCTCTTCTGCGGAACACATCGCTCTAGAAAACACTATAGGCTGTAATTATTTACAATTTCTGTTGCAATTATATATGTTGAACCACTTCACACACACTGCGGTGACATCTCCGCAGCTAGCTCAACGCGTCACACATATTTATTAATTTGTTATTTTTTACAGTTTCTAATTGAATATGAAGCCAATTTTATTCATTGAAACCATTTTGCTCCTTGAGGATCGTACACGTCTGCGGAGTCCAAACTGCTCTCAACTGTCTCCGTCTGTTTAAACTGTGGCGTGTACAGTGAAGCTACCTGTTCACATCTCAGACTTGCTTTGGAAAGCGAGAGCAATCAAGTTGCTTGAGTTAGTTTTGAAATGATAAAGAACTAAAGAGCACAATAAGCGTTGTGATTCAATCCAAACTGCCTGGTCAGGTTGGTGCCCCTCGGTGCACTTGATGCACTAAGCATGTGTGTTATGTGTGTAATGGGAGCGGCGGCACTGCTACAAGTGAATTAAATAACCTGAGGTGGTCAAGTGCTGCTCTTTGTTTCTCGGATTGTTACCCTAATAACACTCTTAATGGATTATGTACCAGGCTTTTATGTCCCAAATAAGAGAATGAATCATCGTGTTGTAGCCTGTTCTTTTTATGTGTCATGAGTCATTTATCTTCAAATAAAAATAAAGTGTTCTGTTAGCCTTCGTCGATGGTTAATGCAGCCGATGTCTGTTACTTTTAATCCAAGTGTAGTTACATTATGTCATTTATGTCGTTATGCGTTGTTTTTACTCACACTGTTGCGCGCATTTTGTTTTCCTATGTCTATGTACTATGTTGTTGTTTTATGTCTTTGTACTGTCTTTGTATATGTTGATAACAATCCATTGCAGTACATAATCACCATTTCTTCACATCACAAAGCTCTGACAATTACACTTATACAACTTATTTTTGACACAAACAGAACCCCATGATAATGGGGGATTATATCTGGAAGCTGCAAGCGCTAAACCTGAAGGATTCCATACAGCAGTGGTAAATAAGTGAGTTCTATTATACGTCAGCCCACAAGTGCAAAGTACAGAAACATGTGCAGTCTAGTGCCTGCATAGCAACAGTGTCACTTTATATCAGACATAGAGTCCCTGTTGCTCTTACACGATGTGCATGTGTGCACTGTGCCACTTGTATCTGAATGAACGTAAAGCGACCATCTGCTGCGAAGCCCCTCTTACTTAAGGCTGCCAGTGTGTTTGATGAATGGCTGCAGCTCACATAGTTTTGTGTGTTACAGCACCTCGAGAAGAATCCATCACACCGCCGGCTCATGATATAATGAGCAATCAGAGACACACAACAACTTTTCGGTTGAGAATAAACCTTTATATGATACATTAAAATGTCATCAGTATACTTAAATTATATTGCATGAAATAGAAGCTACGCATACCACTATTTGCTTTATGTAGTGTTCAGTTTATCCTTGGAGGTCGGACCTCGGACCTTGGAGCGTTTCTATGTTTCAGCAGTCAAGTCGCAAAAACTATGATCAGTACATTACAGTTTATATACAACGACTCTAAAAACAGGAAAGTGCCGAAATCCACCAAGTGTGACATTCTGCTTTTGTTGTCATTAGCTTTGTATAGACGTTAGCAGCATTAGCACAACGGTGCATTTATACCTGCAGAGGCTCAAAGACTGTGCAGGAGCAAGTTCACAGGCAATGGAGGGATGAAAGCAACTTAAAGGAAAATATCACAAGTACTATCATAATATTATCTTCGGTGGTACTTGGTGTGAAAAGCTTGAGAATCACTGATCCACGTGCTAAAGTATTAGCTTCATTTAGCTAAAATTTGCTATCAAGGTGTCAAAAAGCAGACCTGTTTTTGTATTTATTCAATATAATGTGTATACAATTGAAAAAACAATCACAGTCCAATTGGAAACATGTGTCAGACAAGCTGTGTCAAGACTCCAACACGGGGGACAGGACCCTTTTTTCTGTTTTTTTTTTCTCTTCAATGCTGCACCTTTGTAAAACATTCACCATCACAAGTCCAGTTAATAGGCTTTATTTTGGTTGTCCTAATTTTTTCAACAATCCTGCCTCTTCAAAAATTGAGACATTCAAGGCTATTTGCTTTTGAGCTACAATAGAAACAGTTAGCGCTGGATTCAAAGTGCTAATTGCTTCTAAACCATCCGGTTTCAAATGACATGATTCCAGTTAACCTGTTGCATCAGGGTCAGTGAGTCTTGTTCGTGGCATTCAGTGCACTTCTGTAAGGCTAGGGGCCAGGCTAAAGGTGCTCGGTGTGTGTGGGTGAGGGTCAGCTGGTTTGCGCGATAGAGGTCAAATGCAGTGTCTCGCCCGCACCGTGGCAGACCGAAAACAGCAGGGAGACGCTGACAATATCGCGCTTGACTCGGGTTAGCTCTGTTGAATGGAGCACTTTTTTGTATCACGCCGTGAACGCTGTGCAGTTACGTGATTTCTGATCCACTGTCAGCGTAAATCTCAACACGTCTGGCACACTCGAGTTCACAGGTGCAAGGGTAACGTCTCATGTTACCTACATTTTAGTGTCAAGTGGCACACAGTATGTTCGCATGCAGGGCTTGGCCAGATTATCCTGACAGAACTATAAAGCTTCTTCAATAGTGTTTTCTTTGTCCAAGTTTGCAGGATGAAAGTGCTACGATTAAGTGTTAAGGAATGCTTTAGTATACCCATTGGGAAATTTGTCCTTCGCATTAGATCCATCCTTCATTACTGCTGGAGCAACCTGTCAATAACAAAACAAGTTTAATGCGCAGAGTCTTCTCCTGATTTTCACAGTTTTATTTCAAGCCATCTTTAAAAAATAAATATACATTTTCATGATGGCTGCTGGTACAAGCTGGGTTGTTCAGCTCTGACAATCCACTGACTAGCCAAACATTTGTGAGTTGAACACTTTTGTCTCCTATCTGGGGAAAATTTCTGGCACAAAACATATCTGGGAGCCATTTGAATGGCATAATGACAGTCAAGTATATCTGATTATTCCGTAATCCAACTCAGCAACATAATCTGACCAAAGTATACACAGTCATGGCAAAGAAGATGGCAGAGGATATGGAAGAAGAGAAAAAATCACTTAAATTAATGTCAGCAGAGTTAAGTTCTGTGGTTAAGCAAAAAGACATTTTGAAGTTGACTGAGGAAGTGCGGCAACTAACTGGACTGGTGACCCGACACCGCCAGGACTACAGCTGGACAAAGACTCACCACCAGGTGAACAACACACAGCGACAGCTGGTCCGTTAAGGGCGATGGGGTGATGGCCCTCCTGTCAATTAGGCAAATTATGTCAAATCATATTACATTTTTTTGTGTCTAAAAACAATATTATTTGTTCAGAATTATGTTATGTTATTATTAGTTTAAATAAGTAAAATATATATTTGTTTAATGTATAGGATACTTTGTCTGCGGTCTGCTGCGTCTCTTTTCAACGTACGCTGTGGGCTGTTGGAAAATCACCCATTAGCTTGGTAGAAAAGCAACGGGAATCTTCAGCAAATCAAATCCCAAGAAAAATGACTACATCACTATGAGAAAAGCCACAGTAAAACTGTCTAAAATGGGCAGTTTGGTTCATCGCCCATTTAAGTGAAGTGTGTTTACACCATGGAGCTACGCTGTTTACGCTGTAGACTCAGCGTAGCAGGTGCACGTAGCTCAGACGTGATCATGTTGGCGATAGGGAAAGTGCGATCTCTCTACTTCAGAAGCCTTTTGAAAGAAACAAATAAAGTCAAGTGGACCGGACCAGCCTCCCATTAAGGTCACACACAGGAGGTTAAAAAAAGGGTTAGAAGTTGTGGCTAGCTGGCTGCAGTGAAGTTAATGCTCTTTTTTTGTTTTCTGTGTTTCCTTTTAAAACAGCACCTACAGACCGGGCTCGGTGTTAAAATGGTGTCCGGGACATGACACACCTGTGTTGGAAAATACAAAAACACAAAAAAGCAGATGGACAACAGTCTGAAGTTAGCTTTATTGGGAAATGCATCGCCACATAACTGGATGATATTGAACCTGGGGAGGTTCCGAGGACTGGTTAGTTTTGCGTAGAAATTAGAAATAAAGTGTGTTTACTTAATTAATTCAGTTGTAAATGTGTATTTACATTTGTATTTATACAGTTAATGTAAAATATTCACTTTTGGACATACAAAACAAAACAAAACACGGTAGTCATTCATTCCTTTCAGGGCAAAGACATCCCTCTAGAAAGTAGCAATATTTCTGCATGCCACACCATCCCTCAGAAACAAGGAAACCGCCCCAAAGAGATTTGTTAAACGCAAGCACAAAATTGAAGTGCTATAGTGAACCAAAAAACTCAAGGGCACAGATGTATTTGTTAATGAACACCTCACAAGAAAAAATGCAGAGATGGCATGGCAGGCACGAGTACTGAAGAAACAAAAGAAGTTTCAGGATACGTGGACAAGGAACTGTAAAGTAATGATTAAACTAAATGGAACACCAGAGCAAGCTAGAATTATAACAATACGAGAACTCGAAGACTTGGACAAATTCTAATAAGACTACAAGATGACTTGGAAATAGTAACCACTTGGTATTGTACAACCAAGTAGGCTAACTAAAAAGAAGAAATAAATCATACAAAAGAGTAACAAGCAGACTTCAAGCCTCTGGAATGCCAGGAGTTCAAGTCCTATGATTTAGAAATAGACATTGATCCTGATGGTTACTTGTCCAAGAATCTAAATTTGGACTTTGGACATTACTTAGAAGATGCTAAACTGATATCAACTGATCAATTCTCAAGGATCAATTCTCCAAGATTCATTTTAACAGCAGGAGTCTCTACAAAAACATGCCTAAAACATTTAAAAAATGTAAGTACAACTTTTGGGCCGTAGCCATTTCAGAGATTTGACGTGATAAAGAGCTGGACAATGAATTAGAAGGCTGTGATTTAATTAAACAAAACAGGACAAATAAAAGGGGTGGAAGGGTTGCCCTATTTGTAAAAAGGGATATATAAATGCAAAATTGTTGAAGAAATTACTGTCTGTTGATAAGTTGATGGAATGTGTTTGAATCAGGAATGAACAAGTAAAAAGAAGTTTACTAATTAGCTGTATCTATAGGGCTCCAGGATCATGCATTGAGGAATTTAATAAGATCATTTCTGAATTGTATTTCAAACAAAATAGTAAGGGTCTTTTAGTATAATTTTGATATTTTGTTGTTGAAACAATATGAACACATAAAACCAACAGATTTTGTAAACAATATGTTCGGTTTGGGTTTGTACCCTTTAATATCAAAACCTAGTAGAATAACTAAGGATTATGTTAAAGATTTTTTTTTAAAGTAGAGACTTATAAATTACAGAGGACAAGACAGCCTGAGACCATTGAGGCCTTTAAAGCAGAACCTTGTAATCACGACTGGAGTGAGACCTATATTGAAGATACAAATGATTCTTATAATGCATTTCATGACACATTTATGTAATTTTATCATTTATCATATCACTTATTGTCCAGTGAGGAAAGTTAAAATAAAACATAAAAGTAGATATAATCCATGGATGACAAGTGGTCTGGGAAAATCATGTAAAAAGAAAAAAACAACTATACAAAATGTTTATAGAACATCCTACCAAGGAAAATACAGAGAACTACAAGCAGTATAGAAATAAATTGATAACGATTTTAAGAGAGCAGAAGCAGAATTATAACAGTATAATACTGCAAAAGAATAAAACAAATATTAAGGCAACTTGGAATGTAATTAAGGGTGTGATTGACCAGCATTATTCTAAACATTCATTAACACAAATAAGGAAAAATTATGGCAGAGTAACTGATCATGTACAAGAAATTGCAGATTATTTCAATACTTTTTTTAAATTCATGTGGGCCTGAATTTAGCAACTCAAATACAGCAAACCCCCTTCAGAGACAGAAGTTTTGGCATTGCCATTAATAAAAATGTCATGTTCCATGGGACAGTACGTGAGAGTGATTTATTAGAGGTAGTCAGAAAATGTAAGAGTAAGACATCTACAGATTGTAATAATATTGATATGTCATCGATTAAGGAGGTGATAAATTGTGTACTTAAGCCTTTGACTCACATCTGCGACAGATGTTTTGCAACAGCAACATTTCCAGAGAAAATGAAGCTGGCCAAAGTGCTTCCAATCTATAAAGGAGTTGAAAAGCAATTATTGATCAACTACAGGCCGATTTCATTATTAGATGAATTTTGATGAATTTTTTTTTTAACAACTTGATGGCTTTATCAAAAAATATAGTATATTATATGATCAACAATATGGGTTCCATAGCAACAGGTAAACATCCTTAGCTGTAAAGGATTTTAAAGAGAATGTAACATCAACTATGGATAATATATAAAATATAATAGGCATATTCATTAATCTACGAAAAGCATTCGATACAGTTGATCATGATTTACTTTTACAGAAGTGTGATTTTTATGGGATCAGACGGTTGGGTAATATTTGGCTATCTAAGCTATCTAAATAATAGACTTCAGTATGTAGACAGTAATGGAACTAGCTCACATAAAAAAACATTATCTTGTGGAGTCCCACAGGGCTCTGTTTTGGGGCCAAAATTATTTATCCTTTATCTGAATGACGTTTGCAAAGTATCTAGAGTATTGAAGTTGGTTCGCAGATTATACACATTTATTCTGTTCAGGACATGATGTTAATCAGTTCATTTCACAAGTTGAAAGCGAGTTGATACTATTTAAAATTGGTTTGATTTAAATAAGTTAAAATTGAATGAGAAGAAAACGAAATGTATGATCTTTGGGCCCAATAAGACAGAAACCCTTTTTTTGGGAGTGATTATTGATCATCAGATTTGTTATGAAACCACATATACAATACATCAGGAGTAAAATATAAAAAACTGTTGGTATACTTTATAAAACCAAACCTTTATTGAGTATAAAATGCCTGCATATACTATACACATCACTTGTGCTTTAAAAAAGGGAAATAAGAATAATTAATACAGCCGGATTCCATGTTTCTACTAATGAACTTTTTATTCACTAAAATATATTTACATTTATCGACATAGTTAAGTAAACATTTTGGGAAATTTAGGCATAGGCATTCAATCTTTCTTTAAATTACTAAATAGTCACTATAATGTCAGAGGTTTACTTGAGTTTGAATTTAGTAAAGTAAGAACTAATGTTAGGCAAAGATGTGTATCTGTTTTAGGAATCAAACTAAGGAATGATCAATTTAATTAATTGCCTGTATTAAAAAAAAAACATCTGTAAAATGTGAAATTATTAATACATTTAAATTGTTGTGCGCCTCAACAATTTATATGTATTAATAATTCAAAATAAAAATATTGAAAATAAAGTATAGAATTCTAATACTGATATTGTCTGAAGTGTTGAGTTATCATTTGTGTAATATTTAGGATCGTGAAGTCGTGAGTTTTATTCCTGACTCCGACATTTACTGCATGTCCTCCCTTCTCTCTCATCCCCAATTTCATACTACTTTCCTGTCAATAAAGCCATTTATCTCAACACCTCGTGCACCCTTGGTATCTTCAGTGGAGCTCTGTCGATTTAAAAAAAACTTTTGTTGTAGTTTTAACTTTAGAATAAATAAATAAATTACAATTGCTGGAATTGTGACCCCCCCTCTTATGCTCAGTTACACACACAAATTCTCTATAGTGTTGTTTGCAAGTAATGTAGCAGAGGAAAAAGGACATTCTAGCATGGCTACAATAATATAACATTGTTTCAAGTGAAAATACTTGATAAAATGGCATTTCTATAGGTATTGCTTTTATGTTCAAATGAAATCTGTCATTATCTCTGCATTTTTACTGGAGATTCCCTTTCTGTCAGTAATAAGTCTTCATGCATTAATAATAAACACATGTCTGACACCATCAATGTGTACATAACAAAATACTTGGTTCAGCACAAAAACAAACAGTCATTAGTATCAAACCGACCTCAGCAATATTTAGTAAACACAATGTTAAATGGATATGAATTTGTTTGGTTGAGAGATGTGGAATCTAATGAAGCCCTGACACAGACATACTCAGGCCTCACCTGTGAGACAGATTGTGATACGGTACCTGCTGAGGCCTATGGAGTCCATAATGCCCTTTTTCCATTAGTCCCTGCTCGGGTCGGCTCGGCTCTACTCTGCTCGGGTCTGAGCTCTCAGCCCTGATTGCATTTCCATTACAGCTGGTGCTCAGTGGAGCTGTATGAAACTGTGCGTGGAAACAGCGCAAAAGGATGTCTGCTCGACAGACACCACAACAGATGACAACTGGCGATATTGTAACTATTAAACATCAGCAAAACTGCCACAGTAACCGCCAATAAAGCAGAGCAGAGTAGACGGAATTACAGACACAGAGGAAGGATACAAACGCGGAGAATAGCGAACAGGACAAAACTTTATTACACACCTTGTAAAGCTACAGTTAAACTAGTGTTCTCATCCATGTCCTTATCCTTAATTCAATGAAGCCAAGTCCACAAAACATCAATGGTAATCCAGTTTGAAAAGTTTTTTACAAAAATAAAACATTAAGCCAGTGTAGATCTTCATGCAAGCTTGTTTATAAATCCACGCAGAAGAGTCGGTGAAGCTGCTGCAGATTACACAGTAAACTCACTTCCTGTGCTGTTTATGGTCAACTTTCTGTGCATTAAAAGCTTTTATCTGCAATACTGCAGTGCATTTCAAAAATCTAAACCGGGAGTACAGTGGTCATGTCTCTTTGTTGTCTCAAAGCGAGTGGCTTTACTCTGGACAGAAGGAACCAGCTGATGCTAGCTATGCTAGCTTTAGCACAATTTTTTTTAGCACACTCTTTTTTCGAGTCGGTACTAATCGAAAAGGCCTATAAGAGGATGTGTCAATTTAGACAAATTTAGGTTTGACCAAGAAATGACCAAGTATTCTGTTTGAGTTACTTATTGCAAGTGGCTTTAAATTGACCTGTTACCCATATAGTTAAAAATGCTACACAATCAAATGAAATGTTGCATGATTTGTAAAAGGGTATAGCAGACTTGGTGCTATGTGTGAGACATCCTACAGGCAGATTTTATGAGCCTTTATGGCCCTAACATTTTTTTGTGTATTTTCAGATTTTGTCCAAGTCCAAAATTGATGATTTTTCCAAACATCTACTGCTTATTTCTATATTTAGTGGAAATTGACACATCATAAAAATGTTTTACTCATGCCCTCAGGCTTGATCATTAAAAAGTGTGTGTATGATATGTCAATAACAGAACAGTGCTGGCCCTCGAGCTGCTTGTGAATTCTTCTAAAACAGGGTTGGTCCGACAGTAACAAGCAGCAGCGCTCCTATATAATGAAGTGAGTGGGGTCTTTGATTCCTCTGACAGACCCAGTGGCCCGCTGTGAGCAAAGAGGGTCCGGCCAAAGCTTAGCAGAGGTCGTAAAAAGCCCTGGAACAGAATAATACCCAGCTGCTGTTCTGTCGCGGTTGAGATTTTTCACCTTGTTGAAATGTCAGTGCTGTTACCTGTACTTCCGAATCAGGAAAAGTCCAGGATGGGTTTATAGCTTGTGCATCACAGGGAAATCTCTTCCAGATGACATCACTGTGCTGTAGTTGCTTTAAGATGGAACATTTCCATGCTTGGTCAGTGTTGTTTGTTTGACAGTTACTCTGTTGCTATGAAGATGGACGTGACTGGAATTAAATGATGGCACTGGATGTTGTTAAATTAAATGTGAATTAATCTTCTTTATCCTTTTGTACTTGGGTCTGGGACAACCAAAGCTCATCACCTTTCTCCTGGAGTATTGAGATAACCACAAATATAAACTAAACATAACTATTATATGTATTCAGGCTTTATGAAATAATTCTATACATTGCTATTTCACTTTCAATTGTTAAAATTCAATTCAATTCAATTTATTTTTGTAATGCCCAAAATCACAACAGTGGTTGCCTCAAGGGGCGACAGTGAAAAGCAAAATCAAAACAGAACAGTGTTCATAGGGACTTGGTAATGTCCCAGCATCCCGTGTCCTTAGACAGATGTCCCAATGGTCTCTGCCAGGAAAAACTACCAAACCTTGTTGGGAAAAAGTAGAAACCTGAAGAAGTTCCACAATGAAGGAGAGATCCGACTCCCTTGGACGGACAGGTGTACACCCCTCAATTTGCAGATAGACAGTGGAGCAGGACCCACTCAGGAGAAGAACCAATTCTTCGAGGCTGATGAAGAACCCTTCGTATGGAGTAGAGACCGTTTCTCCAGGCAGACTGTTTCTCCAGGCAGCTGAGGAGCATTTGGATCCACAGGTCATCGATGTGCCTTCTCCACTCTCGTCGGGGAAGTGGTAGAAGAAGAAGGAAAAGCGATGAACAAATTGCATGTGAAATTAAATATTACATTTTGGTTAATAGAAAAGTAGTTAGAAGCAGAGGATAGTGCTCAAACGGCCATACTTTCGCCAGCATAGTTGCACCTAGGGCAGTATAGCTGGGAACTGTAGGTTGCTATTTCTGTTCCTAACTGGCCAGACTATAAGCGATTTCAAAGAGGAACATTTTAAGCCCGGTCTTAAATGAAGAGACTTTGTCGGCCTCTTTAACATGGACAGGAAGCTGATGGTAGCCTGGTAGCTAAACGCTCAACCTCCTAGTGTGCTTTTAGAGACTCTTGGGACCACCAGAAGTCCAGCATTTTGAGAGCGAAGTGCTCTGTTTGGATGATAAGGTACTATAGCATCTTTGAGGTAGGATGGGGCCGGGTCATTTATTTAGATGGCCGGTCATTTATGGCTTTGTAAATCAGGAGGAGGATTTTGAATTTGATTCTAAACTCGACAGGGAGCCAGTGGAGAGACTCGAGCACCGGCGTAATGTGCTCTCTTCTTTTAGTTCCAGTTAGTAATCTTGCTGCTGGATTTTGAACCAGTTGAAAACGTTTTATAGAGCTTTCAGGACACGCTGCGAGCAGGAGTTACAGTAGTCTAATTTAGATGTTACAAACGCATGGACAAGTTTTTCAGCATCGCTTTTAGGCAAGATTTTTCTGATTTTGGCTGTATATTGCAGATGGAAATAGGCTGTTTTACAGGCTTGACTGATTTGCGCTTTGAATGAGAGCTCCTGGTCAAGTCAGACTCCAAGGTTTCTTAAAGTAGAACTGGAGGCTACACTGACGTGTCCAGTGTAACTATCTGCTCAGATAAAGCGTCTCGTAGAGTTTAGGCCTAGTACAATTAGCTTGTTTTTTTCAGGTTAAGAAGCAGATAATTAAGTGTCATCCAGGTTTTTGTATCCTTCACACAAGTACTAAGTCTGTCTGCTTGATCGGTCTGATCGGGTTCATTGATGAATACAGCAGTTGTCATCTGCATAGCAGTGGAAGTTAATGCCATGCTTTCTGATAATGTTACCTAACGGCAGCATATAAAGACTTAACAAAATTGACACCGACATCACATTCTAACCTCGCAGTAGAATGTTGTGATCGATGGGGTCAAACGCTGTGCTGAGGTCCAATAGAACCAGGATTGAGACCAATCCATCGTCAGCAGCTAATAACAAATCATTTGTACTTTAATGCAGTTTCAGTACTGTGGTGGGCTCTGAACCCTGACTGGATAAGTTCAAATAAGTTTATGTCCTGTAGATGGCGAAAAAGCTGTTTAACTACAACGCTTTCAAGGATTTTAGAGACAAAGGGTTTGTAATAGGTCTGTAGTTTACCACAGGTCAGGATCAAGATTAGATTTTTTCAGAAGCGGTTTAATGACTGCATGTTTGAAGGACTGTGGACATAACCACTTTCTAATTAAGTATTTATTATATTAAGATTAGGGGGGGAATGTCTTTGAGAGTCTGCTTGGAATCGAGGCTAGGATACAAGTTGACGTTTTAGAGGACATAATGCTGAAGTTATCTCTGCTTGATCTACAGCAGTGAACCTTTCTAGTGTTACTGATGGACTAGTTTTACAGCTTGGGCTTGTTCAGTGCTAATAGTGGAGTAATTTCATCTAATTTATCTTGGTTTTATTTTATTATTAAAAATAGAAGAAAATCATTAGAGCTGAGTGTGGCTGGGATTGAGGGCTCTACTGCGCTGTGAAAGTTTGTTAGCCTGACTTCTATTAAATTTGAATAGTATCTGGTTTCAGCCTTACGCAGAGCCTGCCTATAGGACAGTAGACAGATTTTCCATGCTTTTAGGTATTCCTCCGTGTAGGAGTAACGAAATGGTCTTTCCAATTTTCGAACTCTTTTTTTTATGTGAACGCAGTTCTTCATTGCACCACAGGGAGGCACGTTTTGGCCTAATGACCTTCTGCTTTAGTGGAGCTGCAACATCAAGAGCAGACTTCAGAGAATTCATGGTCAAGTCGACACATTTATCACTTAAACTGTGACGAAAGCTGTTCTCAGCAGGATCACATGACATGTCACTGAATATAGGCTCTATTATTTCTTTGAACTTTGAGATAGATTTTTCTGATATTGTCCATTTCATTATGACTATTTCTGTGGGGCTGGATAATCTTTAAGAACAAACTGAAAGGTATTTAGGAAATGATCTGACAGTATAAGGTTTTGAGGGAAGACAATGAGGTCACTAATCTCTATTCCATATGTTAGAACAAGATCTAGAGTGCTTGTGACTGTGAGTCAGTTTATTTAAATTTTTTGCAAAAAGAATGCTATCAACAGGGAGTTGAAAGAATTACTGAGAGACTTATTGTTCACGTTCACGTGGATATTGAAATCTCCAGCTATCACTACTTTATCCCAGTCCAACAGCAAGTTTGATATAAAGTCTGAGAACTCTTTTATAAACTCTGAATAGGGACCAGGAGGTCGGTAGAGAACCACGAACAAAACTTCTTTATGGTTTCTCCAATTTGGACATGTGATTGATACCTTGAGGCTTTCAAATGAGCAAATGCATTGTTAATTTTAGGACTCAAGAGTAGGCTTGAGTGTGAGATCACTGCCACACACCACCCTGCCTGTGCTCCTGGTGGTCTGAAAGTTAACATGAGTGGGTGAGGTGGACTCATTTGGACATAATTCATCGAGCTAGAAGATCTATGTTATAATCACTAATTAATTCATTAACTAAAAGCGATTTAGAGGAAATTGACCTAATGTTTAGCAGTCCACATTTTATAACTCCAAACTCCACTACTGCTTTGTAGATTTGTAGCAACCCGGAGATAATAAAGCGTGGAAAACCGTACACAGATGGTGTGTACATGAAGGATTCTGATTTCTTTGTATTTCTATATTTTCATGAATGCTATAAAACATAATACATTAACATTGTAATGAAAGTTAATCTTACAGCACCAAATATTGTATAGTAGAGTAGTCACGTGGTGCGTCATCTCTCCATAGTCAGGAAAGGAACACATTTAATGAGGAATGCTTATCATGTATTTGTAGCCTAGTCATTTTGATAGTAGGCTATTATAGCTAATATACACTTACAGTCTGTGTTCCCTTCATATAAGTCTTATATAAGGTTTTTATTTTTTTGCGGCTCCGGACAGATTTGTTTTTTGTTTTTTTGGTCCGAAATGGCTCTTTGAACATTTAAGGTTGCCGACTCCTGAGCTAGACTTAAGCTCCTCCAAACAGCGGATCCTTAACTCCGTAACCCTGGCCTCCAAAGCTACCACTACACTGCACTTCACGCACCTGTCGTCAGAGAAGAAGCCAGGGTTCTGACTCGACACATAAAAACTTGAGCAGGTAAAAGCGGAGAAAGTTTCAGTCATGACGCTAGCGGCTAGGCTAGCTCGGGCTAAGGCTAGAGAGCAAGGGGTTTTTTAATCCACGCAATACTGCACGAGAGTGAGCTGTACAATACTCCAGATTCTTTAAGGAGCAATCAAACTTTCACTGGTGTATAGGAAGCTAAAATAGTTTGCGTATAATTCGTGGATTACCAATAAAAATAAGTGAGCAAGCGACTCTCAAAATAGCATACACTTACCCGTAAGTGACGTGCTGTATATTAAATGTATTTTATTTAAACTCAGCTCTGCCCTAGTGAAGGACAGTTACCGTACAGTTGTGCTGAGGAGAGGCTTTGGTTGCTGAAGACTCATTATCCTTTTGTCTACTAATCTATGACACCCATGGGTCATTGTTTATGTTTTGGACATCTCGAAAACAATTTATGATATAAAACAACAGAATAAAAGAAACAAGACCTCTGACGTCCGGTTGAAAACTGTAGAGCTGATTTCAACCTGCCCCTTTGCAGTACGTCACTGTAAACGTCATCACGACAAAGTGCAGCACTGTCTGACCATGCTGACGGAGTATGACATTGAGTGGGGAGATCAATTATAACATGGTTAAACGCTCTTAATAGTCCAGTTTGCGTTATATGTCTCAACTCTACTCTTCATCTCATCTTTATGACTGTGTCATAGTTCACCTGAAAGTCCATTGAAGGAGCTCATTCTTCAAGGACAATGGCTTACTCAAACATGCATGAATGAAACATGGAGGAGGGTTTTATTGTGAGATGGGGCCAGTGGCAAGTGTCTGTTAGCAGCTTTGCAATCTACCAAGTAAGTAAGTGTGCTGTGTTCTTCTACTTCTTCAACAATCTGGAGGAATGAAAATTTGCTGACTCAGTATCTTGCTTTAACAAAAAAGCATTGTGTACTTAACAAAATCATTGGGACCAATAAGCTTTTTACAACTGCACCACCATGGCAGGACAAAAAAATCTGACCTATTGTGTTTAGTCTTCTATATAGTTCTAATCTACGACACCCATGGGTCATTATGTTGAATTTTGGACACCTTAAATTGCAATATTGATTGAAGTTAAAAAAAAGTCTGCTTACTTCCGGGTTGAAAACTGCCTTTACGCTACGTTGCCGATGGAGAGAGCTGCAGTTCACGATGGCGAACAGTGGAAGCTTTTTCATTTGTGCTAATATGGTTACACAATAATGCCAAATCTGTGTGGCACTGTTTGAGAAAACAAAATTGCTGATTGCAGTAACCAAATATCTATGAGCGGGACACGAGGAGCAGTGAAAACCTGGACCTGACGGAGCAAAGGCGTCTTGACCGCAGGAGAATACAGATGACCCAAATATGCATGAATCACTTGATTGTTTTAATGAGAAGGGGGAACTATTATAATATGGTTAAGCGCTCCGAACAGTTGATTTTTGCATAATAGGTCTCTTTAATATGAAGCAGAAATTCAGGCAATGCCACTGAAACATTGTGTCTTACTTCACTTTATGGGAGGCCTCCTTGTAGTCTAAATCCTCACGTTAGATTCCCCCTCTCCATACTGGTAGATAGTTTTCAGTATCAGTGTGGTTTTGAGGCATGTGAAGTGTGATAGGTCAGACACAAAACTTTTCCGTCAAAGAAAGATCTAATAATGCCCTTAAAGGTGCACTGCACAACTTTCCTGGTGGCAGTTTGCTACCTCCTGGCCTCCATGGAGATATAAGGTTTCTCTGAAATGTTCCAGTATGGCATGAAATATATCTAATATGTATTAATGACGCACGTTTTTCTGACTTGAAAAAAACACTTACACTTAGTAGCAGTGTAAGTGTGAAACCTGCTTGTCTCAGAGGAGATGGAAAAATTTAATGCGATACCGTGGAACATTCCAAGCAAAGTAAAATGATTTAAAAACGCTCATTCCTCCAGTTTCATCCTGCTGATGTTGACGTTTGCATCTGCCTCAGCGCCAACACATATGCGTTTTGAAGCGCAGTAGCCTTGAATGGAGTTTGCTGACCACATCGACTGTTTTCTCTTTGTTTGAGTCCAGGCGTAAGTACACAAGATGACGCAAAACACTATCACACAGTCTTTTTTTTCCTCCATTGGGTAACTGTGACTCACTTTTTGGAAAGCTATCAAAGTTCAGCGAGATGAGGAGAGAAGTGTGGTACTCATTCTGCACATGATCAAAAAGACCTTTGTTTTGAGTCTTTATTATTATTTCTAATATAATCTTTACTTTTAGAAACATGCTGTATTAATTTGACTATAAATGTTACTACAATACATAGATGTGTCATGAAAAGTTGCATAGTTCAATCATAATTCTCCCTAAATTGGTCCACTCTATGGTAATACTTTTACAAACTACAACTAAACACAGTCAAATTGGTCAGAATTTTGTTTTTTTTCTTGACCTTTTTGCTTCAAATTCACTTTTGCCCCTAAAATGAAATCCCCAACTGAAGCATAGGTCTGTTTTTAGGATTGTGTCTGGAAAAGTGGATTGTTGTGGCTGAGTGGCATTTGTACTGTAACAGATCCCACAGAAAGAAGGAAGCACTTTGCTGTCATTTGAAAGCAATTGAATCCTTTGTGCCAAAAATGTGTAGAAAATTGCAAAGCTATAAGTACAGTGGGTTAACAGCAATTTAGAACACTTTAAGAACCCCAAAAATCTTTGTTAGGCTTTTTGTATTCTTATGAAATACAGTAGTTGGTCATGGGACACTTGGTGGACCTACAGTCCCACCATTGTTTAACAGAAAACAGTTATCAACAGTACATTTTAAGAAGGTTAAATTAACTTATTAACCAAGTTTTAGAATGAAGATTGAATGAAGAGTGATGTCGGAGTAATCTTTATTCTCCAGTATTCAAGAGGCCATTGCTAAAAAAAAAAATCCTGGTTTCCCCTACCCGCCATACACGCCCACAACTCATGACATACTTAATTCTCTTTAGGTCCTTAATTGGTGCTTCACTCTTTATTCAACAGCGTTGCATGGCGTTTTGTCATGGTCCAGCAGAGAGGCACTTTGTTGTCAATTTTCAACCAGAAGTGAGCATAGACTTGTTTTTTAAATTGTTTTCAAACAAAATTGAAATAATACCTAAATTCATGCATGGCTTTAAAACATAGAATACGGATCTAAGGGTGTCATAGATTCTAATTGTAGGCGACACAAGCTTAATACTTTTAAGGGCCTTTTAAGGGCCTATATCCTTGTTTGAATCATGAGTGAAAAACATGGTTCAGCTGGAACTGTTAGCTCCGCCCTTCTCTAATGCTCTAATGATGTTTCGGTATGCTTCCACATGGTTCTCATCCATCAATGTGCCTAAATAGAGACAATGTATGCAATTGTTCTTATGGTTGTCGTCCTGTAGTGATATAAGTTCTGAGTGATATCAGTCTATAAACTGGGTCTCCAATAGGCCCAGTTTCCCGTAATTAAAAACATTATTCAATTTTTTTGCCATTTTTTTTACATCAACACAACGCTCTGTGCTACTTTGCCAATCCTAGTCAAGGCAGGCCAGAGAGCTCCGGTTCATCTGAAACACTGCCCTGTCAAAGCACAAACATGAGATGCTGCAGACACAGTAAATAAGAGCTTCATTCATGACATGCGTGAGGACCGTGTGCTCCATTACGTGCCATGGCTCCAGAGGACAGCGTGTTTTCCAGGCTTCATTGTTGGATTGAAAGGCCTTAACCTGTGCGAGTGCAAAGTAGGGACAGACAGCTGTGTGCGATGTGCAGGTTGTCCCATGGGCTGGGTTGTGGAAGGTGGACCTTTGTGCACCTTTGTATTAGGCGCGTCTAAATTCACACTCTCAATAAAATACACATCATTTTACAGCTTAAAATGCAGAGAACATGACTTGCTATTTTAATAGACATGAAGCGGGTTGGAAAAAATACATGTTGTGACGTGGGTGGGCTGGGCTGCTGCTCCAAAAACATGCATGATACTCTGCATGTGGCCTAGTGACAGCTGCATTTGTTCTTTGCGCACTAAATGGCAAAGTTAGTTGTGTTTGTGGCAGCCACTGTAGGCTACAGTGCTTTTAATATCAAAACCAAATGTTCTGATGATCTATTTTTGTGTTAGTCCTGGTTTAGTCCTTTTTTAGTGCTTTTTAGACTTGGTTTAGTCACTAGTTCTGTGTGGTTAAGACATTGGCCTTGTTCAATTTAAGGCCTATTCTAGACTAGGCCTGATAGTCCAAGGGCTGCTTTAGTCCTGCTCTAGACCTGCTTTAGACCTGTTTTAGACCTGCTTTAGACCTGTTTTAGACCTGCTTTACTCCTTCTTTAGTCCAGCTTAGTACTGCTTTAGTCCTGCTTTATTCATTATTTAGTCCTTCTTTAGTCCTGCTTTATTCCGTCTTTAGTCCTGCTTTATTCCGTCTTAGACCTGCTTTAGGCCTGTTTTAGACCTGCTTTAGTCCTGCTCTAGACCTGCTTTAGTACTGCTTTAGTCCTGCTTTATTCATGAGTTAGTCCTTCTTTAGTCCTTCTTCAGTACAGCTTTATTCCGTCTTTAGTCCTGCTTTATTACGTTTTTAGACCTGCTTTAGACCTGCTTTAGACCTGCTTTAGACCTGCTTTAGACCTGCTTTAGACCTGCTTTAGGCCTGCTTTAGACCTGCTTTAGACCTGCTTTAGACCTGCTTTAGACCGTTTAGTCCTGCTTTAGGCCTACGCTGCTTTGACCTGCTTTAGACCGCTTTAGACCTGCTTTTAGACTGCTTTAGACCTGCTTTTTAGACCTGCTTAGGCCCTGCTTAGACCTGCTTTAGTCGCTGCTTAGACCTGCTTTAGCCCTGCTTTAGACCTGCTTTAGCCTGCTTTAGACCTGCTTTAGTCCTGCTTTAGACCTGCTTTTAGACCTGCTTTAGACCTGCTTTAGACCTGCTTTAGACCTGCTTTAGACCTGCTTTAGGCCTGCTTTAGACCTGCTTTAGACCTGCTTTAGACCTGCTTTAGACCTGCTTTAGTCCTGCTTTAGACCTGCTTTAGACCTGCTTTATAGTTTATCCATGTTTTTCTTGTAGATATGGTTTATTTAGTATTGGTTTAAGCAGTGAACTTGGTTTAAACCTGGTTTTGTCCTAGGTCAGCTTTGCACTAGTCAAGTCAGGTTTCTGGTAAACACTGGGTTGGTATTGGCTGAGTTTTAGTGTTTTAGTCCTGTTTTTAGTAATGTAATATTGTGATATTTTTACTTCTTTGAAAGTAAAGTAAGTTGATTTCTGTTGTTGAATTGTGCCACTGTGAGTTGTTTGTGGATCTTTCAGAGATAAAATTGTGGTGCAATTTTGTAGTCCGGCCCCCGAAAAATCTGGCCCCCTGGAAAATATAATTGGAGACCCCTGGTATTCAAGCATTAGCTGCTTATACAAAACACTGCATGGTAAAAAGGGTGTTTTCCTGGACTAGATGGATTAAACCGGGTACTAGGTCAGGAATTTCACTGATGTTAGGGAGCTCATCAATAAATCAATAAAAACAAAGGTTATGAGAAAAAGTTGAATATAAGACACACACAAAGAAACTACTTCCGAGGTTCACTGAAATTGTTCACTGAAATTGTAGGAGAATAGCTCTATTGCCTGCGCAATTTAATGCTGATCATTGGATTATTATACAATGACTAATATGTATACAGAACCATCAAAAAGCTAAAAAATAGACAGATTTGTGTCAACTCAGTAGATCCCCAACTTTCCCGCTCTCACATAAAAATTCCAGCATAACCCCTGAGATGTACTGGTTGTGATTTTCTCATCTGCTTGTGGTCCGGGATCGTGATGTGGGATCGTTTTACTCAATGAATGGTTTCTCTTGGAACTGTCCAGGCCTGCTCTGACACTCTTATAAAAGTATGAGAAAAAAAGAATACACACACATGGAACAGAATAATAACAGTGACCAGGAAATGTTGGCTCGCCGTGTCCTCTTCTGCAAAACACATTTTTATACTGGCCACGGATGCTCTTACATAATCTCGAACTATTGTGCATTGTAGTAAGCTTCATTCAGGGTAAGACTGATTGAGTTAAACAAGGGCTTACAGATCTTGGCGTGATTCTCCTCCTCACTTTAAGCAGAGCCTGCAGTCTGCTGCCAAGCTCTGCCTAATCGCTCCTGTAATTGGTCTGAGGCATTGACGGCAGATAATAAAACCCGTCAACTCGATTCACATTACGATAACACAAACGCAGCATTACATAAGCGTGGACAAACAACTCGATGATACTTCTGGAGCTGCATGTTCCGCCTCTAAATCGGATAGTTGACAGTTACTCCAGTACTTTTTCATATGCTATATTATTTTCAAATTTAAAAGCAATCTGGAGAGTGCCTCTACCTCTGCCAAGACTTGGACACAATCTCACATACAAAGGCCTGGAATCAAATAGGGGAATTTAAAGTTTGAAGAGAAAATGCACAACACATTACACCATAAAGCCCATATCCTCAGCAAAACACATTTTCAAAGAATATACTTTAAAAAAAATACACTTTTGTTGTTGTTGAGATCAGTTACAAAATGGGGGATTACAAAATACTGTCATTTAAAAAAAAAATTGAATATCTTTAACATTATACCTAACTAGATGGTTAATCATTTTACTAATCAACCCTAACCTAATCCTAACCCTAACCTTAATAATTTTGTTGCGCACCATGTTTTTGTTATTTCACAGTATGAAATCTATTGAAAAGTATGTTCACGTTTATTTAGAGTTCTTTTTCCATCCCACAACTGTACACCCCACCCTTACCATGATCATCCTCTTGGTTGTCCAACCATTCGTCTTCAGTTTCTGTATGTTCCGATGGAGCAGAGAAAGTGGAGATCCCTGGAGACGTGCTGTTTTATAACAAACACTATGCCGGCACATGCTCCGCTCCCTTAGAGGAAAGTGCAGTATAAAGCCAGATGGAGGAACGTCTGTTAGCCAGGCCCTGTGCAGACAGTGGGAGACACAAGGGTACAACGTGTTTACATCATTCAGAGGCTCCACTAACCACACCTGCAGGCTCTGGGGTGTGTTCTTTCTCAACACTGTTTTCTTCTAACATTTTACTGTATATATTGCTATTATGCAACTTTTGTGCCAGCTAATAGTATCTGTGATGCAACAAAAAGCAATTACTGGCTGATCTACACAAATTCCCATGCATTCATTGCCTACAGTTCAATAAAATAAAGCTTACAAGCCAAAAAATATATAAATAAAACCTAAATAATATCTATTCAGAAGTGAATAAGGGTGACCAGTGACCACAGTGTTTGTGAACATCAATGTTTTGGACATTAACAGAATCAGAATTACTTTTAGTCATCCCCTTGGGAAATTTGTTTTGTTACAGACATACAGCCGGACATCACAAGAAATAAAGTTATACAAATAAAATAAAACCAATTACAGTTTTAAAACAGTACACAATACAAAGTACACAATACACATTTCCAGAATATTTAAAGGCAACCAATATAACTTTATATGGCATTTATCTTAAAACTAGCTGGTTAAATTACAGGTCAGTGCTGTGGAGAGGAAGCTCCCTCACAGTAAGAATGCATATTCTCATGGAATTTGAAAAGCAATAAAATCACAAAACGTAAGATGAATAAATGTAATGCCATGCTATGGAACATTCCAGGAAAAGCAAAAACCTCTCCATACAGGCAAGTAGGTGGTGGAGACGTTACATACATATCAGAAGGCTTTCATCTTTACTTATAATGTCCTTGAAATTACGGCAAAACAAGGGTAAAATCTGCGGTTTCCATGATTGAAAGGAAGTACTTATGTAAAGCAATACCTTAAACCCAAGTTTTAAAAAGTAGAGAAACATTCAAAGATCTGCAGTAGCTTGAGGCCACACACACCGACTGATAGAGCAGACGTGTACAGCCAACAGGCCAGATTGGCTTCTGTTTGGATTCTGTTGTTACACATAAGTCCTGCCAGCTCCAAGTATCAAAGGGACAGACCAGCTGCAGAAAGGACCAGAGCGTAGGTCGACCTAGCAAAGATTACACAGACTAACACAAGCTTCTGCCTCTTTAGAAGAAGGATTTGGGGATTTAGGCAGCAACCTGGGACTATGGCCTTGAGAGAAAACTGATCTGGATTCGCCCACGATACTTCTTCAGCCAAGGCTGAGTTCTGATCAGAAAACCAGACTCTGGAGATCAGATTCAAGGAACAAAAACAGGCGGGGGAAAATGACCAAAATTATGTAATGCAATATGTTGAGTAAGTTTCTTCATTGTTTAATCTTGGTCCAGTCTTTCTTAATTTCAACAAATGATGCCTGTGAGACCTTTTTTAATTAAACTGTAAGGTTCACATAGAAAAAAAATGCTGATACTTCTACCTTCATCATTGCCAAATAAGAACTCTACACCTTGTTAAAGTGGACATGCGTTTGAGTTGAATAAGGGTCTGTCTGAGAAATCAGAAGGTAATGGCTGCAGATTGACGGTCCAGATACAGTAAGTACTAAAGCTGGTCTCAGAGTCACAGACTGGAGTCCTGTGTCACCGTGTTCTCTTTAATCAGACTGATTTACCAAAGCGCAGGTCTCCAGGAAACGAATCACTTCAGCCAGAGTCGACAATACTGAGCTTGAGCCCTGGATACCAAGTCTTTAACCTGTAGCAAATGACATTTCAACTATTTATCTGTAAAGTTTTGCAGCGCTTTCTGGCACCTTAGGTTGAATAGTGACCATAAATAACACACTTTCTAGTACATTTATAAAGTATAGGATACTATTCAGAATAATCCGTTGTATAGTTTAATAGTCGACACACACTCAAAATGGCTGACTCAGCAATGACAGCCATTCTGTGCCAATGGCCTCTCTTACTATCGATTTACACATTCAAGCAGCACGACTATAAGCAATTGAGATTCCAACATGTAAATAGTTTGGTTCTCAAAGGTTTGTTTGATCAAATTAAATAACTTATTTGCTTTAGTTACCGTTTTGGACTTCACAGACATTTTTATTTTCTTGAGCACGTCAGGAATAGAAGACACCATAAACCCACATATCTGTAACAGCAAATGTACCTCAAGTTGCTCCAATTCCAACAAACACTTGGCAGCACACAGCACAGTCATTACGAGAGCTCGACCAAACTGGCTGCAGTGAATGGTTCAAGTGTGTGGCTGAAATAAAGGCCCTCGGCTAAAGTGACTGAGTATAATGGGGTTTGGAGGGAAGAGAAACAAACAGAGAGGTGAGAATACAGACAGTACTGGATTGTGTAAATAAACAGACACAGGTATATCTCCACCTCATGTGTTTGACAGTGTCAGAGCCTGTGGGAGTCCCACACTGATCCGTCCTGGGACCGCTCCAGGTCTCACCACGGCACAGAGTCGTACTGTGAGTGAGCTGGAGCCGTGCAGTGACTGTGAAGCTGTAATCTGATCTGGAAATCAGGCAGAAAATGAAGGTCAATTAGAAAGAGAGAGTCTAATTTATCAAGGTCCACAGTCAGTCATTCATTTCATGTTTTTATTTGTATCACACTGAATGCAAACTAGGTATGGGCCAGTACCAGGTTGTGATGATACGATAGCAAATCAAACTCAACACTCAACATGTCTTTCATTCAGACACATTGCTTCTTCAGATGATGGAAATGCTTCTGCTAATCTTGCCCGGGAAGCAGAACCTATTGTGGTATATGTTGCATTTGCATGACGTCACAACATCTAATGGTAGAATTTGGTGTTTAACAGTCAGATTACAGATTTTATGGCATGGTTTATGGTTCATATCTCTGGTTTCACTGAGTTTATCCACTTGGCCCAAAGTTCAATGTATCTTTTGTCTGCATAAATAAACAAAAGTGAAATAATTTGTTCACAATAACCTCAGAAAGTCTCCAAAGACTCCAAAGACTTTAATACATGAGATTAATGTGACAAGTTTATGGAGACAAGCCCAAAGAAATAAGGATACATTTCAACATTTGAAGATTTCTATTTTGGATATTTCCTTTCAAAAACAATACATCTTCCATGGAGCTACTTAGGCCTGTAGAAATTGTAAAACGCAACCTACTCTTCAATTCTTTGCGAAGAGAGAGTACAATCAGGTTTGTTTCTTTCAGTGATGCATGCAAAAAACTCATCGATTCTGCATTAATCCCATTGTAGTCCTTTTCCCCCTCATAAACAGCCATATTTGTTTTGTTACGGACGGACCATGCGTGTACCCGATTGGCTAATTCAACTGTCAATCACACTCATCTGAAGTCAGTGAGACGAATCCAATGACCAGACAGATATAAAATTGTATAAGAAATACAGGGAGATATCATTCTGAATTTTCCAGGAAACTTCTAATCTGCCCTGCAGCCCACACCACATCCTCAAAACCCAAATAGACATTAAGGACATGATGACAGTAAGCACAGTTTGAACAGAAATCTTAAGTTTACTTCCTTCTATTCCTAGGAATCTATTCTATCTAATCTATGTTTGTAGAAATCACTAAATAGAATAATAGATCATGTGCAGTATTTCTCAAAAGCCATGAGCCAAGATGAAAACATAATGTACAGAACATATGTCCATCTTTGAGCACACGCTGATCCAGGCCCAACCTTTTTACAACTGGACAATAAACTGTGCCATATAGAACATGTGATTCAAAACAGAATGACTGTAAAAGGCTGCACCAGTGGCTTATAAACACAGCTGTATACGTAAAAGTGCAGTAGAGTTGAGCTTTGGTTTCCAGATCTTAAGTGGTCCAGCATCCCTGCCAGTTCCAGCTATAATGAAGCAGTTTGTTGGCTAAGCGGGCACCAAGCAAAGAACTGGCACCTACCACTGGAAATGTGACGGAGGAGGTCACAGGGTCGCGCTAGAGGTTAATGAGGAACTTGTATATGGTGGAGAACACACACGCAAACATGCAGCAGTAGCCAGCAACTCTGACATTGAGCGATTCCTTTTAGTTTGCATGTAGTAAAGATGAGTCTTCAAGCAAATGTTTGTTTTGGGTGATAATGCTATAGAATATTGAGCAGGATTACCATCAAAGTAGTAGAAATTTGCAGGGTCAAACAAGACACATCTGTTATGCATTGTATGCTTTTGCATCAATGTAAACATCATCATACCAATTGTGTCAATGTATTGCTTAATTTAAAAATGTTAGACTTAATATAAGAACATACTGAAAAATGCAGGCAGAGAGTTAATGATTATTTGTCAAGTTTATTTGGAGCAAATGGCTGGCTGGCACAAAGGAGTCTTGCTGGAGCGGGGCTGGAGGTGACCAGCGGCTTGTCCCGTAAGTATTGCACTGTGAAACAACAGTCTGGCAATGTCCTTAAAGACTTGGGCTGATGGAAACTCAGGTGTGATGGGCGGACCAAGAGGTGGAGCTCCAGCCTGCAGGAGACCAGGAAAACTAGACAGTAGAACAGGAACAGTGGACTGGCTAGAGTGTTAATCACCCCAGCCATAACAAAAAGTGCTTGTCTCCATGGAGATGCCTAGAGTGTTCCATAGTATGGCAATGAATTATATATCTCCAGGGAGACATGTCAGATAATGCAATTTAAAACTTGAATTTGTCGATGGCAGACAACGTTTGCAAGTGTCACAAATTCTTTTATGTTTTTTGGATGCTGCTCAAGAGCTTAAAGATCAATATTTTATGTGTAGACGTTTATTTACTTCTGCCCATAAAGTCATATTGCAATAACGCTTTTAGCCTGCTCCAAGTCTAAACAGATTTGGTGGCAACAGTCATTCTCACCCACTGAGACCACTTTCCACTGTTTTAGTACAATAATTCTATTCAAGACTACACTTTTCAAGCCATCCAGCTTTCTGTCTGCTCTGTGATTAAAACACCATAACAAAATAAAGAATCTTGCAGTCACTTCAAGACGTCCTCTGATATCATTGGCCTATGTCTTTGTTGGCTACTGTTCTTCGTCTAGATCATAAAAATAGATGTTCTTCACTCACTGAATACACGAACTTCTTGGCAACACAGTGAATCAGCAAAAGTAGCATCAAAAGTGTACTTTATGTTTCTTAGACAAATACATGCTCTATTTCAGGACAGTCTCCACAAAGTCCCATTCATTCACGGCTTATTGTTGTATTGGTTTTACAGTCGAGCAGCTATTATTACGGCTTTTGGGGAATCTGGGGCCCCAAGTTGGTACGTTTCCAAGGCTAGCTCGGGCCTTTTGCTGCAGCGGGAGGAATGCAGTGGTTGTTTTAACATTACAATGACTTGGCAGGCTGAGACGCGGTCAAACCCAGGTCCCACGCGGCCTCAGACTTACCCTGCAGGGGGCCTCCTCTACATCTCCCGTATAGTACAACGGGATCAGTAAAAGACATAACTCCCCAGCCTGTCACTGACATGTCTCAATAATGTAGTGCAACACAGGGAATACATAGGCTCATGCAAAGGCTGGTGGCAAGAAATGACACGTTATTCCCTATGGCGGGATCTGAGCAGTGAGTCAAAACAATCCAATTTACTTTTCTGAAGCGAGAAGCTGTGGAGAACAGTACCTCAAGCTCGGACATTGTTGACATTTCTTGTGGATAGGTTTATCAGTGAGCTGCATCATCACAGATTTAAACATGGGAAACCTGATTTTCACACCGCAAAACCGAATTACCATTAGTAGGTGTTTATTTTGCCCAGCTCATCTGTAGCTCTCACAAACCCTATGGTACATACAATATTATTATTATTACCCAAAAATGAATATTGTAGGGTGCACGGCTTTAGAACAGCGCTGCTTTCAGATCTTTCTTCCTGGGTGACCGGAAATAAAATACTTGTTTATCAGCCATAGAAAGCATGCAGTGGTGTGCCGCTTTTACAATCTACTCTGGTGGAAAACACAAAATATGCTAATTTACAAAAAAAAAATCAAATAATTGTACCACAGACTTAAGCTTGGTAATACTACAATGGACAATACTATAGTTGTTTTTGTACAAGTCTCCGGGTCCCATACATAAACCAGATTCTAGTGTCTCTTAACAACTCCCAGGCTACTTTAATTATTTCCAGGAGCAACTGTAAATTTAGCTTAGCCAGCACCTCTTTTCAAAAGCAAAATTGCCTGTTTCTATCAAGAGTCATTGTTTCTGAAGATATGGTTAAAAATATTTACATTTATAAAACATTTTTTTGGACCAATCTAGCCTATAAAGGTCTCGCTAGTGTTCTCCAAACAAAACCGAACTAAAACAACTAAAAAACGAAAACAAAACTACTATGGGTCACTGCCGGAAAAATTAGAGATTACATTATATTTTTGGGGGAATTTCAAGAAGTTGCAAGTACAGTCAACCTGCGGTCAACACTAGTCCATAGAATTCAACCCACAGCCTTGTTGCTTAGAAGCTTTAATATTAAAACCACTGCAGATCCCACTGTAGACAGCAGTGTTTCCTTGTTATGCAGCTTGTTTATGTGAATTCATTGTTAGCCTCCTTCACGTGGTCTCCTCCAGCCACAACACTGGTCCCCGCTCACCCCTCAGACGGCCACTTGAATTTCCAACATTCCTTTTCAAATTATATGATGCCTTCAGCGATCATGCCAAAGCATCTAAATCTCCCGTCTCACTGTACAAGTGAATCATATCTTCATGCTTCCGCTCTGAAACCATCTTTTTATCAACAACACTGGAAATAACACCAAACAACACTTGATATTATGAGTTACAAACCACAGTGTTGATGAATGATTGATGGAAGCCTGACTAGTCAAACATGAAATCTCCTTCCTGCAGACACAGCATGGATAAACAAACCAGGGGGAAGGAGCAGAAGAGAACAGACGCTGTTTTGCAAAATGTTTGAAGCAATTAATTCCAGAAAGCGCTGAGTTGAGGCCTTGTCTAGACACTGGCAAATGTACAATAGATGCAGATTACCGCAGTATATAAAAAGGTTGTGTGTCTCTGTAGGTGATGTCTTGATTATGTGCAATGTAAAATGAGTGAAAGCTTAAATCAGATACTGTATGTTTTGGGTGCAGCGGACCAAAGCTGATGATCATAAACTTACACTTTATTGTCAGAAATTATGTCACAACTTGAGGTCTTTCCCAACAATACTCAAAGTTATAGGAACCCTTTTTATGTTGTCAGTGAGGGGATGGTGGAACATTAGCAAGGTCATTTTAAATCATTGTTTTAGTACTGTAAGTTAAAGAGCAACTGTTATGCAAAACCACATTATTATTTTTTTTTCAACATTGTTATGATTGTTTTTCTCTTCTATCCTCGCGGTTGTATTTAGTGAATCATGCATTTTTGGTTAATCTTTATTCTCCTGCTATCAAGATGCCCTTTCTCCCAAAAATCCTGTTTTCACCAACCCCGATACGCACCAAATAAAAAAAAAGAAATACTGTACGATATAGCATGATCCGTAGCTATCTTAGGTAAAGCTGTCAGCATGGTACGTCAGAGCAGCACGTTGTTATTAAGATGTTTGGACCTGTTTATTTTCTTAAGTACAATAGATCAGTATTTCGATACAAAACGTTCAACATAAAAAACACTGATCCACGGGTGCTAAAGATTACAAATAAATAGCAGACAATGGCATTATACTGCACAATACTAGCCGAGTCTTATAAGATCTCTGGCCTGACCTCTTTAAAGTATACACCACTTCACGATAAAACCAAGGCCAATGGCTCTCCAGCTAGGCACACTATATATGTCATGTTTGTTAACCAGCAAACCATGCATCTACTATTTACTATCTAAATATAGGCTTAAAATCACACAAAAATTGTGTTAATAATTTGAACTGGTAACTTCAAAAAGAAAAAAGCTAGTAAGACTAATCATAAAGCCATTATCTGTTGCCGTTGAACAGCCTCTTGTAATAGCCACAATAGTAAGCATATTGTTGATCAGTATTTAAAAAAATATGCAAGCAACTTGACTCCAGCTGGAAATATTTAAATGAGTCTTGGTCTGTGTCCATGAACTTTGCATGCAAGAGCATTTGAATTCCATTACATGTAAGTGTACGAGCAGATATGCTTTTGGACCTCAAAGCCCACATCATAATACACGTCATGATCTTCTGCCACAGACCATCTCCTCATGATGAAGCTGCACAGGACTCAGATACACAGATGTGTGCAGGTCTGCCTCAGGGCCTATGGACTGTAACCCCTGTGTTAAAGAGTAACAGATATGGGGCATGTTGAAATCCCGCTGACCAGAGCGCTGAAGCTGCCAGCGGGAATGGGGACAGGACACTGATCATCTTTCACTACTCCTCATGGAACAGAGTCTGGTAAAATGAGCTCAGACTGATATTATTGGTGGTGCATTTATGACGGCCTTGTGTTTGTATTTGTTCTGTTCGGTCTGACATTATAAAATGTTGCATGTGGCTTTGTATGCGGGCACAGATGACTCCTATTTACGAAAACAGCTTTAAAAAATGATTGCATTGTTTTGTAGTGCTTTTCCAACTTCAAGGGACCATATCAAGCTCTTTACATCAAGGAACCACTCAAACATTTATACACCCATTCATACACCTGTGTGCTCAGACACTGGGGGGGGGGGAGTGGGTTAAGTGTCCTGTCCCCACAAAGACAGTATTCAACTTTATGAGCTGGAATCGCACTGCCAACCTGTAGGCCAGTGGGTCCGACCATTTTACCAACAATGTTTATGTAATGAGCAGGATTTGACCCGCCGACTGTCAACTTTCTCTTGCCTACATAGTCTCTTAGTGAATTCAGTCTTCAATCCTGACCAAGAAGATTTCTTTAACTCCAAGCAGACCACTGCCTAAAGATGTTTTCCCCTTTTCCCTCACATTTTCTGATGGCAACCAAAAAGTGTTCAAAAGGAAAGCAAAGAGTTTCACATTAGGGTGTATAGATCATGGCTACATTTAAACCTAAACTTAAAACTTAAAAGGCTCTTAACGCGATGTTGACGACGTAACCCCTGCCTCCAAGTCAGGACATCAAAAGTTGTAATACCTCAAGATGTTCCATGAACTAAATTCCAATTTTAAGAGTAGAAATACTATTTCAGTGGATCTCTGCAAAAGTATAGGATCATCTAAATGGTCATGTTTTTTTGGTTCTGCACAAGACAGATTTCCAGATTAAGATGTTAATGTTAATGGCGCCAATTTTGACATAATTCTGTGTCCTGAACTACTGTGGCATCTACGCAATGGATGCCAGCCTAGGATTATGGCATTAAACTGTCAGTCTTCATCAGTAACACACACTATGGATATAAAGTTTCAGAGCTATGTTGAGTAACAAATAAAACTGTAGCAAACAAAGGCAGAAAAACCCTGGCATATACAGCAGCCACACCATTTCACCACCGTTTCACATACGCATGCTGATGGGAACCAGATGCTGCATGTATACAGTGTAATAATAGAGAGAATTTTATGAAAAGTGAGAACGTTTGTACTGAAGTTATGGCTGTCTTTCAGTGTGTAATTTACGGTTGCTTTCTTTTAATAGCCTGAGAAGTTAGGTTTGTGTCTTGATATAATTAAGACCAAATATTCTTTTAGCCAAAAACCCAAGGGGGTGATGGTTCTCTTCAGCCATTTTAAGCATTTCCATTATAATTGGTGTTGCACAGTATTGGCTGCAGTTGAAGTGAAGGTTCTCAGTTAGAGGTAGTTTCTTCCTTTTAAAGCATAGCAATCATTTCAGTGGATAGTAAACAATAACCATTCAACAGCAATTTATCCAAAAATGCATTTATTTATTCATTTGTAACCAGTGGATTCTGTCTCAAGTTTCTTTTGATGGTATTTAGGAGCCTTTGTAGTGGAAATTCAACTATTGAAATTTAATTTAGGACAATAAATTATTCTCAGTAACAAGAGAAAACAGCACTGTCTATTTGGTAAAAAACTAGTAGCAGAAAGTATGTTAACTATTCACAAATACATAATCCGCACTGCGAGTTTCGAAAATTAAAAAATATGGATTACTGCCTTGGATTTTTCTCTGGGAATAGTTAAAGTGAGTTTATTTTGTAGACAAAGTAATTCAAAGTGCTTCACATAAAAGAATAATGCATTAATCACACTACAAACCGATGAAAACATAAGTCATCATTATAATATTTACTTTAAAGGAGAAGAGTGCCAGTAAATTAACTTAAAGAGCAAATTTACCCTACAAAAAAACATGCAAACGCCACACAAAAAGGCTCGTACTGGCATCCAATAGGCACCCATCGTGAGGACCGTGCTGGTTAATACATCGATTGATCAAGATTGTGTCAGAGTTTTTTAATCCATTTCTCGCGCCATGATGCATCCGATTGCTGGCCCTTCTGCATTGCATACGGCCCTGTTAACATAATGGTATTAGATTTGGTAAAGTATTTTCTTGCTAATATTGTTTTTATGAAGTGTCACCTATTGCATTTCCTTGGCTCCATCCCATTGTCCAAATGTGGTCCCTTCTGGAACCGAAAAAACAAAGGTGGCAGCCAAAAGCTAACCTCAAGGCTGCTGAAAGTAGCGCACGAGTTATGTGGTGACGCCTCATTGGCGACTGCAACCTCCACATTATAGTCATAGCACTCTCCAGGCTACAATGCAAATTTATTTCTGCAACACAAATTGAAATAAAAGTAAAATTATGTAAAAATATTTCAAACAGGAAACTGGACTAATCCAAGCTCAACTGGTGGAGCAGTTGTTTCGAAGGATGCTGGTTGGTCAAATGAAACTCCCGTTCAGAGACACTTCAACCACATTGCCTGTGTGATTGACTGATGGTGTTTGGAGAGACTGCTGTTGGCGCAGACTAACAGCCACATCCGTCAGATTGACCCAAGGCTTCTATGGCTATCCAAGCAGTTTATTACCACTGAGTGTAGGGAGTGGATGAATAATGCGTGTGAGAAGCTTTTAACTCTTATGAAGCGCAATATAAATGCAAGAAAATAATTTAGGCTTTAAATGCACCTGTAAAAGCCACTGTGCAGAGTATAGAACAATTATCTTCTTCAAAGTAAAAGTTTTCTATTTTTTGTAAGTTGAAAATATTATTCACAGCCATGTTTAGGTGTTGTTTTTGAAGTAGAAACTATCAAGACGAAGACCTCACAGCTCCATTAGGTAGATTACAGAGTTTGACTGTAATTGTGAGCATCATGTGTGGTATGGCACCTCTCACACCTTCTAATGCCGGGTGGAGCTGCTTGGCCAAATGTCAAAACATGCTTGTTAAAGTCGACCTGGGAGGCCCTCCACTGTAAAGCCCCAAATGTCAACTCATAACCAACATCCAGAAAAGAGTCCAAATCTTGTGGAATTTATGGCTCACTATGGGACACTGGAGACTACGTGAAATTATACTGTGTAGCCATAGCACATACGCATGAAATTTGAGTTTTATAATGTAATCCAAATATCCACAAATCCTAGCAGGAGTATAGCAAGTTTAGCCACATGCTAACATGCTATGTTTTTAAGCGCTGTTGGTTGTAACATGTGATCCCAACCTCTGCAAACATAGTGAAGCTGTGCGGTATGTATATTGGATTTTCCACTCTTTCCAGACTCCACATGTTTGTTTATATTGACAGTGTCCAAGTGCTGAGCTGAAAGCAGCATCTTTTTCATGGATCCTGCAGGTGGGACGTCGGTGGGAAGAATGGTGTTGCAGTGTTGCGTTACGAGAGCAGGTTTTAGATGTTTGAAAACAAAAACAATGCAGCAGCAGTAACAACCTCTCCAAGTCCCTGCAGTTTTACACTTGAGTTGGAACTAGAAAGAATGTATTACACTCAACCATCTGGAAGTATTTCTTTTGAGTACCTTGCCCTTCTTGAGGAAGGCTACTTTTTGATCATGTCTGACTAGCTTGAGTGAAGATGCTTCATCCATGTAAAGTCACATCTATGCCAATCCTGCAGTGCAACTATACACGAGGAAGCTCTGGTAGTTTTTACATTTGGCCTTTTAACATTGAGTTCAAAAACAATAAAGCTCAAACTAGTCGTATTGTGGCGTCTGCTGTTGTCCTTTCTGTTTCTTGCCTCGTGCAGTAGAAGGTCTCTCCTTTTGTGGTCGTAGTATACCGAGGTCCCCCATTGTGTTCTTACTACGATTTGGAAAATGTGTATCGTGACCCTCCATTTAAAGTTGTAGCGTGTAGATTAGTTTCAGTTGAAACCTGAGTAGGCCAGAAATGTGGTTTTCATGGTGTACATGTAAACGCAATAAGTCAGTTTAGGGAGATATTCAGTACACTGTAGTTTATTCCTATTGTGGCTGGGCAGGCTCAGCCACTGAGGGGACATTTTTATATTGGTTAGCGGTGACATGAGTCAATCCATAATCGTGCTTCCTTTTTTCCCCAGTTAAATTACTTTAGCTTTATAACCTTTACAGTTTTTGGAACAATAAACATTTTTGTGAATGTATGGAACAGTTTGCTTGCTTTATTCTCCCAGGTCCTAGCCCTGGGTGCCGTTGTCTGGTTCTGGTTCGAAGTTTAATGCAAACATCTTCCTACTCTTGTTACACATGTAAATGCTGGTGAATAAATGGCCCACTTCTCTACATATCCTGAATCAGTTTTTGCTTCCATCTCTGCTTCGGATTTTTAAACAGTGTTTGTCAAATAGTGGGCACAATCAAAATCTTGTTTAGAGGCCACCAAATGCCCAGAGCCGGTCCTGATTGCAACTTAATGTTAAAGAAGCTCGACGAGGCTCTTCTCCCGTTGAACACGTTTATATTAACATAGAAAATTAATGAAAGCTGAGATCACAGTATTTATAATGAAACTGGCCCAACACCACATGAGCAACAATAAGTCAACAGTCCACTTTTGTCCCAGTTAAGTGTTTCCACAAAAAGGAGCCATGTAACTCTTTCCAGATCGGAGTGTAATTTTGGAGCTGACCTTTACTAAGCTGGCTGCAGTAAGTGCCAGTCCTCATCCAGCACAGGAGCCTGTTCTTGTGAAGCTGATCAGCCAAAAATAATATCTTAACCCAAACTGCAACTCCTGTTGTGTTTCCTGTTGTTATGGAGCTGGTTACATCAAAACAGTACTATTTTTTTAGTGTAATGCCAGGCAAAACTTAAAGGTGTACTAAGGGTCCGCCACCTACTCCGAAATCCATAGAATTGTAAGGGTTATTGCAACTTCAAAAGCCGTTGTCAGAAAGCACATTTTTCTGTCATTGGGACATAAAAGATCAGCCCTTTAACTCGTACATACACACCGCAAACTTTTCAGTCTCCAGCCTTCATGAATTGTATTGACGTTTTGTTGATAGCTAATTCCAAGCCTGATTTTTAACTCAAAAAGATGAGCTTCAATTTGGAAAAAAAATCAGTTTGATCTAGTTTCCTCAAATACTAAGATATCCTCTGTACATTTTCAGTTCAACAACATGAAGCAAGAAATGTAAACCTGCCTCAGATTTATAAGGCCCACATATTCACAATTGTTGCTATTTTTTACACATAAACTGCCTTATTATTTGTATGAAATCACCACATGGTGCTGCCCCATGGTCAGGTGGTTGGGTCGCGGGCTCCATGTGCAGCCAGCTGCGGTGTAGTGGGTTCGAATCCCTACTCCAACATTTGCTGCGTGTCCTCCCTTCTCTTTTGTCCTGTCTGGTAAAGCCTGCAGTCCAAAATAAGAAATCATCACATGATGATTTTGTCCTTACATTTATGTCAGTAGACTACAGTTTCAAACTGATATCTCTAATTTTAAGATTTTCTGCAGTGTCTTGCATTAAAATACCATTAATTGAATAAATGCAAGCTCGATGAGTTGCTAAGCTGCAATAACATCTCTAAGCAGTTGTCAGACAACTTAGCAGACCGACGTGTTACACAGCACATCTTTAAAACAATTGGTTTTAAAATATAAATCTCAGATATTTCCTCTCTAATTTCACCAAGCTGCATAAGTTAAGCATCTAAAAATATGTGGGCACCTGAGTCGTTCTTCTGAGTCGTTCTTCAAAAGCAGTGAAATAATCGCCAAGGAATAATTTGTCAATTTTGTTCACTGACAATGGCAATAAACCTTTTCAGATTTAGATTTTCTTCGCCAACAGAACGCAATTTGTTCTCAGGCTCTTGTCGGGATCCATACTTCTGTATTGCATTTTTGAAGCCCCTATTCAACTAAATTCTGTGTCCAGAAATCCGGTGGTCGAGACCGGAGACCAGAGGTGCCTCGGGCATCTGTTACGGATGCCTTCGGATGCCTACGAATGCCTTGGGGTTCCCCCGGAGGAACTGAAGGAAGTGTCTGGGATGGGGATAGTCTGGGAGTCCCTGCTTAGACTGCTGTCACCGCGACCCGGCCCCGGATAAGTCTAATAAGATGGATGGATGAATATTCAACAAAAGTATTATTTTTAATTTATTTCATTTTGCTCTAATCTCACATCATGTGATTATGTGGGAACTGGCAAGTTAATATGACATGGACACGCCTGTAGCTTAAGTATAATTATGCTGTGTTTGCATTGGCAGGCTGTCGGTCGGAGTGTGGCATTTCCTTCGGTCATCATTATTGTTCGTGTCAGATCTGAGTGGAAACATGAGTGAGTGCCAGCCACATGACAGTGAGCAGAGCTAGCCAGGGCCCTGTCAGGTCATCATCACCGAACTGACCCCCAGCAACACCACTGACCACCACAACTGACCCGAGACCAGGGCAGAGCAAACACTGATAACAGCCTGTGAATATTAACTCACCTATATGTATAATTATTTAATTCCACATGCATCTTCTGCCTTTAGATATTGCTGGTACTGTTTGCCACAGAAGCCCAATATTCAAAGATGTTGACTTTTATTTATTTATCTCATTCATTTGACAGAAAAAATACATTGCCACCAAATAAGTAACCAATGTCCATTCAGCTTCTAGCCTGTTTTTCCAGTTTGGCACATTAAATTCAGATTTCTAACTGTCGTGGGGTGTACACTGACTGTGAGGTGGGTGCGGTTCGGGGCCCACGCGGATTCTGTTTCTGTTTCTGTGTCTTGCCTTTGCAGTTGCAGAATGTCTTTAGTCACGCCATTGAGGGAAGAGGAAATTTGGGATATTAAAGTTTTGCCAGACAACTTTTAAAGGTGTAAAAAATTGGGCTCAAAAGTACTTGTACAGGTGGTAGTTGGTTCCATTCTGGGACAGTTGGTTTATTAGATCTGGTCCAATGGTCAGCTGGAGTGATGTGGGTGGGTGACACATTAACAAGATGATTGGTAAATTTATGGATCAGAACAAGTCGTTGATGTTTCGAATGTTCCTCAAGAGTTTTCCATCCACGACTTTGTAACATAGATGTTACACTGTTTTTTGGATGCTAGTCAGATGTTACAAAACTTGCTGCCCTTCTCGCTCACTTTTCCTTTGATAGATCCTAGATGGTAGTGCAGCATTCAAGGGAGCTAGCTACTAGCGCGTTGTATTCAATGATTCAGCAATGATTTTTACAGACAAGTTCAGGGGGTTGCGTTCCTTCTCTGACACTGCCTTCTGTCCTGCAAGATTTAGAAATTGAATAAAACCAATGCGCACTGTTTGAGGCGTGTTAGATTACTGCAGGTGGAAGTCTGAGGAAAGAATATGCAAGAAGTCTATTGATGCCGGACACCGCAGCAGTCAGGGGTGGTTTTCTGGTATTTAGTGCTCTAGCATAAAACCATGTGAATCTCCACGGCTTTCGTCAAATATGCACTGCAGTGCACCGGAGTTGGTGTAACGGGCAGCCAGTGTACACTGGGTGAGATTTAAGCTCCATCTGAAAAGAGTTCCATAAGTATGAAGCGTTCACTGAAAATGCTTACTGACCCTGTCATCCACCACCTTTTCACACTGATTCCAAAAATCTATGGAAATACTGCTTCAACACACTTGCTTTATCCAAACTACGTTTTATCATCTCTATGAAGTGCCATACAGCCATTTCAGTAGAGTGCTTTGGTCTAAATCCAAATTTATTGGGGTTAAGTACAGTTTTTTCTTTATCAAATGTTCAGCCACCAGCTTCTCAAGTCTTTGAAAAAACCAGGCTCAATTCAGATTGGCCAATAATTGCAGTCCATCTCAATATTTAATTGTTGTAATTGTGAATCTAAGTTTGTTTATGCCAAACATTTTATTTTATGTGGAATTGTGCAGTTAATAAAATATACACATAATATTACCTCCCCACATCACCAAGTAAGGCTGTGCAATAGTTTTGTCAGACACAAAATGTAGTTAATGATTGTTAATCATTGACTGAGGTTCAGGAGGTGGACCACGCCTCAACCTCCTACTCCTCCTTCTGCAACCACTCCTCCTCTCTTTAATCACACCTCTAATTACCCAGCACCTCTGGTTGTCTCTGCTCTCTCAACCCCACCCTCCCACCCCATGTCTACATTGTCTTCTCCTTAACACATTACCATCTAAAGGAAGGTTCTGAATCGGCTGGGCTGATCACCTGAGACAGAGCCCCCATCCAGAGTCTCTACCCAGCCAACTCTAATCGATCTATCATCGATCTATCATCGATCTATCATCATCACTATTATCAATAAATATTCCCTTGTATTCCATTGTTGTGGTTCTTGCTAGTGAACGTATCCATGACAGTCCTGTTGACTTTCAATTGTTGATATTCTATAATTATGCCTTATAGATTCTTAAGACTTAAGAAGATGTTGTGGTTGTGCTTGCTTGGGGAGACCAGTTGGTTAGCTCATAGTTGGGGTTTAAACCTGCTTGTTGCATAACACTGAGTTAAAGGCAGCCATAGATGAAGTAACAGTGTTTACATTCAGCTTGAAATTACAGAAGGGAAGTATCCGTCATCTTGAGTTAATGGCCAAACTACTGTTTACCAGGCCTCTTTCCAGCATGGAAAATGGTTCTTGCATCACACTATTTAAAAGCTTTGCTTTAAGACAATTCTTCCTGGGGACTCACTTCTATTTGTATTCTGTGCCTGTTGCCTTGGCGGTATATGGAGGGACAGAACAACAAGGTGAACACTACAGGTAACCTCGAGTACGGAATTCAGTTTTCGTGAATATATTTAACAAAGTGAATGTGATCAATGGATGATGTGACTATTTTGTAAAATAGAATTGAAATAGAAAGCTGGTACTGTCAGATGACAGTTATTTGTTAATAAAAACCTGCATAAAAAGTGTGTGACTAAATATACACAACAATAAGACATTTCAAATGAAAAAACATATAGGATCCCAAAGTTTAACATGTTACACTTTGAGAAGACTCCCCCATAACTGAGAATATTTTTTGGAGGAGCACACTAGTGAAGAAGTAGAAATAGAAAGCTGGTACAGTCAGATGGCAGTTATTTGTTAATAATGAATTATGCATTTCACTTAACTATAATGTATGACATAATAAAACCAAAATGACAAGATTAATACAAAATGTTGCTAATTTTGTGCTCTGTTTAACTTTGTGTCATCCTTTCCCGAACATGGAGCCTTAGAACTGGCCAAAAGTGCTTTTACAGTGTTTTTTCAGTGAAAGAGTATCATTGATGTGAGTTTTACTGCTGCCTGCTACAGTAAGCATGGCCAGAACATTACATTACACCATTTAGATCATTAGACTTTTTCCTATTCCTAGTTTATTGAGTATAGAAGCCCACAGGGACATTTGAAGGAGGCAGAATTGCCATTATAGAAATTAAATTGTGGTCAGTTGTATCATAATGTTTGGAAGATATAGGATTGGATTTTTAATTTGGTTTCTACAAATTATGATCCATTCTCATTGGAACACAGGGATATATTGCCAATCCTGAGGCCACATTATACCAAAATAACGAAAACTATGGAGAATCCACATCGGGGGTGCCACAAGCGCCAAAACATCATGCCAATGGGTGAGGCAAAGAGTTTCTCATAGTTCAGCCCCAGAATGCACTAGATTTTGCTGTTCACACACAGTCATCACACACCACAAATGCAGCACCATGAGAAGCTACATGAGAAGGGGTACACGAGAATTACAGATACATTTACAGTTGTAGTGCAGCGAGTGACAGTGCAGTGAGTGATTGAATAGTTGCAGTTAAAGTGGCAGGTGTTTAAGGAGTGTTCATGAGTCCAACGGCTTATGGCGGGAGGTTCTGGCCCGGATGGACTGTAGCCTCCTGCCTGAGGGGAGTGGTTCAAATAGACCAGGGGTGTCAAACTCAAATGGCTGGAGGTGCAGCAGTTTGTGTACAGGGAGAAGAGCAGAGGAGAAAGTACACAGCCCTGTGGAGCTCCTGTGCTGATAGTCCGAGTGTCTGAGACATTCTTCCCCAGCCGCACGCACTGCCTCCGATCCGTCAGGAAGTCAGTGATCCACCTGCAGGTGGAGTCACGAACGTTGAGCTGGGAGAGCTCCTGGAGCAGAGCAGGGAGGATGTGTTTGAATGCAGAGCTGAAGTCCATAAACGGTATCCATAGGTTCCCGGGAGTCCAGATGCTGCAGATGCTGCTGAAGTGTTAGTGCCAGGTTGATGGCGTGTCTACTGACCTGGTGGCTCTGCAGGCGAACTGCAGGGGGTCCTGCAGGGAGGAGTGAAGGACTTGAGGTAGGGCAAGACCAGGCGTTCAAATTACTTCATGACTACAGACGTCAGCGCCACAGGCCTGTAGTCATTAAGTCCAGTGATACGGGGCTTTCTGGGGACAGGGACAATGATGGGGGTCTGCTCTCCTGCACAGTGTCTTAAGGTCCACGTCTGGTCCAGCAACTTTTCGGGGGTTGGATTTCAAAATAGCCTGTTTACATCCTGTTCCTGAACTGAGAGAGTGTGTGGGGAGGTGGGGGGACCAGGGTGGGGTTGACAGAGGTGGCCACCATGGGAGAGGAGGTGGTCAAATCAAACCTGGAGTAGAAGGTTTAAGTTGCTCAGCCAGTTTTCGATTGTCTGCAGCAGGGAGTGCTCTGGGCTTATATTGGTGAGAAGCCCGAGCCCATGCCACACAGAGGCGGGTTGTTGTCAGAGAACTGCTGCTTCAGACGTGTATTGTACTGTGATCTCGCTCGAGAAACCTCTTTGCTAAATCCATACTTGCGTCTTTGTAGCGCCCCCTGTCACCAGCCCTGTGCACTGCCTCCTTCTGCTGCCTTAACTGCCTCAGTTTTGTAGTGAACCAGGTTTGTCATTGTTGATGTGTTGGTATGATGCTGTCCTCACAGAATCGAATGTATGACGTCACAGTGTCCGTGTACTCATCCAAACTCTCTGTGGCAGCTCTGAAGACCTCCCAGTCTTTAATGTCCAAACACGCACAAAGCTCCTCCACTGGCTCATTGGTCCACTTCTTAGATTTCCTCACTGCAGATTTTGAGTGCTTCAGCCTCTGTCTGTACGTGGGGATCAAGTGAACCATGGCGTGATCTGCAAAGCCGAGAGCAGAGCGAGCCACTGTGCGGAAGGCGTTACTGACTGTTGTGTACACTTTGTGTCCAACGTGTTCTGCTTTCTGGTAGGCACAGGAACTGTCTGTACTTTGGTAGTTCGTGCACCCTGCACTCGGTGAGATGTAAACAACAGCCGGAATGATTGAGGCAAACTCACGTGGCGAGTAGAATGGTTTGCAATTAATGAAAATAAATTCCAGATCAGGAGAGCAGTGCTTGGAGATCACAGTCACATCAAATGACGTGAGGCGTTGATGTAAAAACAGACTCCTCCTCCGCATGTTTTTCCCCCTGAGAGATCCTTTTGTCTATCCGCACAAAGAAGCTCGAAGCCCTCCAGCTGCACGGCACAGTTCGGGACCAGCTCACTGAGCCACGTCTCCGTGATGCACAAAACAGGAGATGAAGAAAAGTCTCTGTTTCGTATCATCAGCAGCGCAAGTTCATCCATTTTGTTGGCGAGTGAGCAAACGTTGAGTGAGGAAAATTCCGGGTAAGGGCGTCCAAGTGCCGCGTCTACGGAGACGCACGAGGACCCCCGCACGTTTTCCTCGTCTGCGGCTTCTCACTCTTTAAGCCAAAAGAAGGGCTAATTCTGCAGCAGAAGCTAAAAAAACTGGAACTAGGGCCGTAGGAGTTGTGGTTCGGAAGGACAAGAGCTCTTCTTGGGTGTAAGAGCGCGCTGATACACAATTTATGAACAAAAACAAAGAGCACCTTCTGTGGCGCCATCTTTATTCATCCATTCCAAATACACTATAAGTACAGAGGCACACAATTATTAAGATATACCTGATTCAACCACTTTTTGATTAATATTTTAAATAATAATAATAACATGGACAACAAAAGGTTCCAAAAAGTCACAGTGTGGTACATTCAAATGTTGTGCATGTTGGCACCATGCCTGCTTACCAGATCTGGTGATCTGCTAGTGACAGGTTCGCTATAAAACACATCCAAGCAGAGCGAAATACACAAGTATTGATTAGGGACACCAAGATTAATCAGTCTGTTTTGCAGTGACTTAGTACTTTTCACTTTCCTTAATATTTTGTGCACACGTACTATAACATCTGAAAGCCCTAAAAGTTGTTATTGGGTCAGAGTTGTAGATTTCTCTTGACTGTGCTCGCAGTGGGAGCGTATGTCTGCGGGGTCATTTGAGCTGCGTGTCAACCAGATGAGATTTATTAGGTAAATCTGTGCTCCTGTGACCCCCCACAGTAGTCTGTATATGTGTCTTAGTGCCACACAAACACAGCTCGGCACAAACTCGCAGGAAAAGACAACTTCCCAAAGGTGCACCATGAAAGGCCCCACTGTTTCAACTGAATTTTCCACGACAGAGCGTCTCCCGTGAGTGAACACATGCCAGCATCGATGGAAACAAGTAGGCAGGAACTACATGTTTTCTACCAAAAAAAAGTGAAGTTATTGATCCCTGTAGGAAAATGCAACTGTGTAACTCATTCAAAAGTCTATGGAAATCAGAGTATCATAGAGTGAAGCGAGAAGTGGTTGGAAGAAAATTAATTTTCATGTGTTGAATAACCACAACATACAGTACACATATTGTTTGATTTTGTTCAAGTTTACTGACTCGCTGTACTTGTACTCAAGGGACTGCTTCAATAAGTGTAAATAAAACTTGGATCAGTATCAGAAAAGCCAAATATGTTTCTTTTTTAAGATACTGTTACCAAAGATGGGATCCCAGAGTCTAACATGCTACGCTTTGAGAAGACTCCCCCATAATTGAGAATATTTTTTGGGAGGAGGACACTAGTGAAGAAGTAAAGCATAAAGTAGTGCACACATTCCGCCTGTCGCCTGCCCAAATAATGTATGTCCTTGTCGGCAGTATTTGTTTGATCTGAAGAACGTCAGTTCTGTCTCGCAGGACAATTTGCAGAATGTGTCATCAGAGGTGGACGTCTTTGTCAAAGGAGCACTCTGACTGGGCAGGAGTTTTCATTTGGGAAACACACAGCAGCACATGGTGGAAGAAAATAGATTTACTGGGAGATGCAACTTTTCCCCTCTTTTTTCTAAGTTTCCTGGTGGATAATGTGTCTTTCAAGCACAACTAATTAAAGTCGATTCTCAACTGATTGTTTAACAGAACTCGTTACTTTTTAACATAAGCATCTCTACCTTCTATTCCTTTTATTACCAAAACAGGCTATTTCATTTTTTTAATCTGCAGAGAAGTATTTGTCCATTTCTAAATCCAAAACTGTAGTGCGTACCCACATCACTTTTTTCTTTGTGAGATCAGAGCTATTTGTTTCCCTCATGAAGGTTTCCTCAGATGACGTGTCATGTGCATGCGTTTGGCCACGTGGTCGGTCACGCGTTGTTTGAGGCGACAGTGCATCACTTTGAGTCGTCGCTTCGCTGGTGGAGGGCAGATTGTTGCGTACTAGGTTTAAGGCGTGGGTCATCAGGTAGTTCACACTCAAACTCTGCAGATTGACAGACCGATAGATCAGCTCACAGTTTGACAGTACATTGCCATATTGCCCATCCCTTCATCATTATTAGAGAAGCCATGACTCCATTGGGTTTGTATTAGGGGATAGGGCTAGACATCAATATTCAAACAACACAAAACATATTGTGTTATGCTAATCAAAAACATGATGTAGATTCCATTCCAGGAACGTGAATGTCTTTGCTTCGATGAAACCTAGTTATGCTATCCTCATGCATGTTTTTCTAAGCTTTTGAGTGTTTCATTTACATCTATGCTTTTGTCTATTGATTTCTTCTAGCACATTTTTCATGTATTTCATCAAGTTTTCTCCTCCAACTTTGACACTTTGTTACTGATCTCCCATGTGCACAACAGCACACAGTTCTCCCAAAACACTTCTTTCCCGTCTTTTACCCCTCACTGTGAATTCCTTACATTCACTAGTCCTGAGGGCAAGTCCAACTACCGGCACAAGTGTGTTATGTTCCCCTGCTCTCCGTTTTATTGCACTCTCCTGTATATACACTAAACTTCACAGTAATTCATCGCTCCTATTCTTAAAGTGCCGTTAGACTCCATGTAAATAAGTATACATAGCCACAGAGCACCCGTGCAGGCATAAATAACATGTGGTAAAAGGTGGAGGGGGAGGCAGGGGGAGAGGGTACTGCTGGTTTTATGGCTCCCATGTGCAACTCTATGTGCGTTCATGAGCCAACCCTGACCACATAGTCATGGCCAGTGGCAAACAGTGCAGTGGCCTCTTAAAGCATACACACATAAGATTACATAAGAGGTGTGGAGAGGGACGAGGTGCTAAGGTTAAGGGTCTTTGAGCTACTTGAGACATACAAGTTACACAAAAATAGAATGAGCTATTTCTTATCACCTGTTAGATCAAAATGTTTATGCTAAATATTGAGATAGTTCTTGAATTTCTGCTGTCTTGATTTGATTACAACAGCACATGTGACACAAATATACAGTAAACCAAGTGACAATATGCACTCAGTGGAACAGCATAAATGCCAAACTTATCTGCCTCAAAGCCTAAAACCTCTTCCTCATACAGCCCTAGCAGTCACATTTGGCATTGACAACTTTTTTATGCTGTTTCCCTATGCTGTGATTGTGAAAGAACACATATTTAAGTGTTTTTGCATATTGTAGTTTATTCTGCTTCCATTTCTACTAAAGAGACAACCTTCAGAAGTGTTAGTTCCCTCTTGATACCCATTCATTCCCAACGATTGCTAAAGAAAAATTACATGACAGTAAAAACAGTTTTGATTTTTTACATAGACATCTTATGTGTTTTGACACAACATGTATTCAAGGCAGTTTTTGTCCATAATAACATGTATTTAATTTATTCAAGGGCAACAGACTGCTGATAAATAAGCTTAGTTCCAAAGTGCAGAGTAGCCTTTGTTTTTGCGATAGTGCATTCCAATATCTAGTGTTGCTTGGTCACACCTCTGCTGTTTGGGCCAGTAAACATTCTTTTCTATTAGACATGACGGTTTCATTGGTTTTGCACTTCCAATCCAAAAGAACAATGCTTTGGACACAGCAGCATGAAACACATAAAATTCAGCTCCGCACACAATGAGTATTTTTTCCCCAAACACAAAACGTCAAGCACCATGCAAGCATTAGGCTGTTGAAGCTACTGTGTACTTTTAATTTGCTATTAGACTCTGAATACAATCTCTTGTCTACCTCTCAGACCTGATGTTGTTTTCCATTTTCCTGAAGCCTGTTGCACATTATCGCAAAGTTATTATTCTTTCTGTCTTTTCATCCTGTAAATAAGTGACAGACAATAACACAGTCCTGGTTAAGTTATGCTCTAGTCAAATATCTATATATAATGTAAACTTGCCTTGGTGTTAGCTTTTGCACAATTTTATGATATGACAATATTGATGTGACTAACGTTTAAAGAACTGAAAAACATACTCCCACCCTACAATTTGTTCAGTAATACAAAGTCGGCAGGTTTTACAATTTAATGAACACATAGTTTGCACTTAATTACTAACATTTACAACATGACAATGATGTTATCCTTTTGACCTTAAAACCGGGTCAAGAGAGGTTTCTCACAGTCTTCTTTTTTTCCCTCAGTCAAGTATTGGCACGTCTTCAGTTATCACGGAAGATTCTTTTGAAGTACATGGCTCATGAATGTAGAACTACAGTAATAAAACATTTTTTAATAGATGCTAAACATTGCATAAATAACTCTTTAAAAGATCAGTCTTGTTTATTTTCTTGGACATCTAAATTTGGAAGTGTTCTCTGGTCTAGGCTCCTATACACAACATGCTGCACATTTTTCTTCCTGCGTCAAAAGTTTGATTAGGATCACTATAAATCACCCCAGGCCAGTACACTTCACCACATAAATCTGCTCCAACAAGAGATTTGACGCACCTTTTTAATTAGACTAGTAATAAAATTTCAATAATGGCATCTGGTTTGCTGCAGCAGCTTCTATGTTCTATGTGCCGCGCTATGATCACAACACATCATCATAAAAAGTTAAATATCCTGCTCAGTTGGCATATCAACAAGACTAGTGATGACACAACAGTGGCAAAAGTTACTATGATACTGAAATTATGTTCTAGATTCTAACACCTGAGAGAAGACAGAATCAACAGGGCAAACATCTGGACTGAGAGTTTGTTGAAGAAGAAAAGAAAACTATATACGTAGAACCAAGACGGCTGTATAAGATCTGTGTGGCAGGGGAGAACAATGAGCAATTGTCAACACTCAATTCCAATGTTGTGGCAGTGCCTTAGCGCTCTTCACCTTTCAGATCATCTACTTATCAAATGTTCAAAAGTCTGCGATGATTTATCATGTCATATGAACAAAGCTGGGCATGAACCTGCTCGAAACCTCAGCACCTTGTCACCGCACCGCAGCTCTCACCATGCATGGAGGTAGCAGTTGTGTAGTAGCATTGAAGATTTGACTATGCTCACATCAACCGAAAAACTATAGAATCAGGTTCTCTTATCTCGTCTAATCTTATCACACAAGTAACAGTCATGGTGTCGATCCCAGAATAAATACTATTTTAGTATCTTAATTGCAGTAGTTAAAGTTAGCATGGGTTTAGTAGCTGGAAAAACAACTGTGATAAAGATAATGTTGTCTTACCCAAAAGCAGACATTGTCAACATGGATTGGATTTGGAAACTGTAAGTATAGGCAGTGCAGTGTGTTTCTGGATCTGTGCTTACTTTTACTTGTAGACTCTATCCATCATTGACTGTGATATCTCCAAATATTTAGTGTAGAAAAAATAGAATCCTCCGTGGGCCATTTCTTGGACCTTTACGGAAGACTTAAAGATAGATTATTAATGATCCCAGGCAATGTAAAGATGGTCAAAGCAGCAGGCCAAAGTTTGTGCTGACAGATAGTCATTATGCGCTGCCCGTTTACTTTGGCAAGAGTTATTTCTGATCCGACCTAAACATGTTTTGAGCTTGTGGCTTTTGCTGAAGACTGGGTGTACTTAAGATGCTACGAGGCAATAAAATCACTCCCATGCATTTAGTGGAAATGTGGATAACATTTCCAACAGATTAAGCATTTATGTAAAAGCTATAAAAGTAATCCAAACTTCAACAAATCAGTAATTACGGTGACGACCTCTTTTTCCAAAACAATCATTTCAAAGTTTACGAGTTACAGTCAAAAAAGGTGATTGTACCTTCATATTTTAACCTCTTATACAGTAATTATTTGATTTTTGTCTTCATTTATTCCCCTCGGTCCACCATCTGAGAGTTATTAATCTCCTGGACAGGTAAAGTATAACATGAAAGCTATATTTTCAGCCCTGAACTATTTTACTTTATTACGTAAGTCCCAACATTTTTTTTTTAATATTCTTTGGTTTTGGAAAAGAAATATTCAAAAGCCAGTTTTTCTACTCTTTATATTTACCCAAAACATTTTCCTATGTGCAGCGCTTGTAACCACTTATAATTAGAGTAAATCAGGCATCAGAGGCCAAAACTAAACAAACCCCAGCTTCAGCAAATTGGGAAATGGCTTTAGTTGGAATTATGGGTCATTTTAGTCAGGCGTTTTAGGGGAAATCAGCCAGAATGACAATAATTAGGTGGGATGAATACATTGCTCACATTGCAGTTATCCTTACAAAACTGCAGGAGACATCTTTAAATGTAAGTATTTCTAGTACTTTACTCCAAAATGTGGGATGATCTGGAGCAGAGCACAGCAAATTCCATCACTGTCATTTCCATGGCATTGAAACACAATTCAACCTTGGCTAAAAAAAAAAGAATAATTAAACAAAACAATGGAAATCAATCTTAATTTCTGCCATGTATTTAGGTTCACGTTGATTTCTTCATATTTTTCTACGGCAATTAATCTCTTGTTCTGGGGGGATTAGTAACTCTGTGGACTCATCGGCAGATTAATTCAGTTCTGTCATCTTTGGCACTAGTTATAACATTCAAAAATGTTCGGTAAATGTCTCATTTGATCCATCTATATGTCACTGTCAAGTCAAATAAACAGTCAGTTTTTAACGAGAGGAAAATTCATTTATTTTTTTTGCCTTCCAAATTGCCAGCAGCAGAGCAATATTTAGAGAAGACAAAAACACTACTTTTATTGCATGCGCACAAAAAGGGAATAGGCTTTTAGACAAATCTAAATCCATAACCTTATATATGAGTGACAAGTGAAAAATGGTTAGCTTTAATGAGGCTTATGTCTTTTGTGTGTGCGCTTACCTGTACTACTGTCACGTTCAGACTTGCAGATCTACCATCACTTTCAAAATTCACAATCGCAATCTGTCAAGGTATTTCCAAGCGTTGTTTGTTCAATTCGTGCACGGATGTACGTTCCTCCTCTTATATACTGCAGTGTTGTGACAAAGACTGCTTGTGTTTGATTATGGTTCTCGATATTTTCAGTCTTATCTGTCCTGTTAATAAATAGTTGCAAGCTCAGATAGGTCGACCTGGTACATGGTTTGGAGAATTGTTCCACAATGTTACACACAATGTTAAAAAAACCAATTTCCAAAGGGGTCTCGGATACATTTCCATGGGAGCTGTTCGATGTGTTTGAGGGGTGCAAAGGAAGGTGCAAGATGGCTTTTCACTTTCGGTTCCCAGAACGCTTTAGTGCAAGATGGTTGGACAAGAGAGAACGCAAACTCAAGTGAGAGCGAAATGGTAAAAAGCAGATATAAATAAATACAATTAAATAAATCACCAAATACTGAGTTGATCTTGTCACCAAAACTTGCCAAACGAATTTGGACCGTGGATTATCTCTTTAATGTTGCAACATAAAAACATCTTAATTTTGCTGCATTCTAGAATTAAAAAATGCGCGCCAATTACACATCCAATACTCATGCAATGGCTAATGGGGTTCCTAAAAAACAACAATGATACTTAAACCACATATTGGAGTATATACACATACTCTGTGAGCTAGGCAGGGCTTGGATTACCATTAGTGTCAGCACTATTTGGACACACCGCTGACTCATACTTTCGACCAGTATGTTATATTCCCCTTCCATGTATAAATCCAAGCACCACATGGGCAATATTTTGAATCACTGCACTTTGCATATTTTCACAGTGTCCAAGTCGCCCACTCTGCGTTTTCTTTTGTCATAGTTTGGCATTTACATTTCCCAGATATGCCAGTACTTTTAAAAACGCTTTGAAACTTTTGAACCTGGGTGCGTCCGTCACGCTCCAATCCCAACCTCATGAGTGCACGGCCCCATTGGTCCTCTATCCAAAGGCTCTACGACAGCTCGAGGTGATTTTAATGAAGCAGAACAAACGGGCATCAAGAGAAAGGGAAAAGAAGGAAGGTCCAACATGTGATTGATTCCTCCCTTCTTCTCTGCCTGGTTGTAAGTCGCTGGTAAAGGCCTCAAATGTAAACCATATGTTAATGTGGACAGATAGAAGGAGGACATTGGAATATAAATTGAAAGCATAAATAGATAATGATGACAGATGGTGCTATTGAAAAATCATTCAGTCCAGAATGTGAAGGCATGCAGGGACTGACTTTTGACTTGTTTTCAGCAGGGGAAAGTGCCAGGACATGACGTCAAATAACTCAACATTCCTCCATATTGGCAGCTGTGTCCACAGATGTCAAACACAATAAAGACAAACGCACTGAACCCAGTCTCAAAGTTGGCTGTAGATTTGGGCTAGCTTTCTCACCAATACACAGTGAAGACACATAAGTGGCGAGGAGGTGGGCTTTGATGTCAGCAGGTCATTCACGTGCAAGAACAGCAAGAATGTCAACAGTTGATGGGTTTTTTTTTCACTGTAAACATCATTAAAACACATAAGGATGTCAAGATTATTCAGTTAATCGCTAACGTTTTAATTCAATCTACTGTTCAGAAAAATACATCTAAATATAAAGTTTTAATTACATTTTAAAATGATAATAATAATAATAAATAATAATAAATAATAATAATAAATAATAATAATAAATAATAATAATAATAATAATAATAATAATAATAATAATAATAATAATAATAATAATAATAATTTTTAAAAAATAGTAAAAATAATAATAATAATCAGATTTTAGTCAATAAAGTTTTGCAGACGGTACTTTCATGCAGTGTGCAGTCTATAAGTACTGTAGTTACTGAACCGTCTATACAGTCTTAATGAATGAATGTTGATTTATTTTGTAGGTTTTACAGTTGTGGGTTTCTTTTGCTCCTGGGGTTGAATTTCCTACATTTTCTTTTTTCCATGTCACTTGTTCCCCTGAAATAAATGAAAGTGTTGCTGAAAAACAAACAAATAAATAAATAAAGAGTGTTTTTGTCTCCGTAAGAACTGTGAATAATCGTTAAACCGTGATAATCGTAACACTTAAATCTGACATTGTGACACTGTCGAACCAATTTTATTTATTTTTTGCATACATACCCAGAAGTACAAGGCAACGAGCGCGTATAGGAGGAAGTTGAAAGCTATTGCGTTTTCAGAGCAAAGGCACGTTGAATGTATAGTAAGCTCTGACAAAAACAGTTGCCGTAATATGTTGTCTTTAACGTGTCTGGCCATGCTCATACTTTCTTTTTGAATCGAGCTGGATTTTGTTGCCGTTGCATAATAGGCCCAAGCCCATAATGATAAAGCCTCTTCTCAGTTTTATGTAAACATTACCGACACATTTTGCAGCCAGGTTTGCTTTGCGTTTCTCTTATTTCAAAGACTGTCAAAGGTCGTCACATTAAATTAAATTGATTACATTTATTGCTTTAAATGAATACTTAAAACCAGTCAGTGCAAAAGTTAAAAGCGTTTAATTCTACTTGGGGGCTCCCCGTAGCAATAAGGTGTCTTTAGCGTGAAGACTTTGGGAAATGCTGTGTTAGACTCTTGAATGCACCGTGCAGAAGCTGGAGGGTGAGAACCAGAGTGAGTCAGAGACTTTATATGTCCGATGTGAGGCGAGGCGTGTTGCCTGGAGGTGAATACTTGAACTGGCAGCCTGTTTCTTCTTCTTTCTACTCCTTTGACTCTGCAACAACTCTTTCATTGACTTTCCTGCAATGCCAGGAGCCGTGCAGCACATGTGTCCGCTATGCATAATATGTTAAAGAAAAAAAAAAGGTTTGAGGACACTGGAATTGTAAGTTACCAAACCACTATTTATGTCATCACTCTGATTCACTGTTTCATTGATTTTGTAAATGAAAATCCAAGTAGGTCAGGAATGTCCTAGAGTTACTGGAATGATTCTATTGATAGAAAACACTTGATGGACTCCAGTATGTGTCTTATGTTGATACAAAAATGTGTACCCTCGGCATGACTACAAAAACATGCATTCATTCTTTTGAATCCACAATTCTTAAAAAGGATATTTTCGGAGCTGTAAGAAATTTCTAGACATGTTTCGGCTGCTAGCTGCGAGCCATCTGGAGAAGTGTCAACGTTTATGGAAGTATACTGTACATAGAGTATTGCGCATCAGTTGACACAAGCCAGTTGTACAGGTATTTGGCAATTTTTTAGGTTTATTCGCAATATTTATCTTAATGACTGACTACTTTCTTCCTTTGAAAACAAGCCGCCGAAATCACTTTCAGATCATTCTAGTTGTAAGAGTTTGTACTGCTATGTAGGCAATTATATTTTGCTTGTCTCCAACCAGCAAAGGTCAATTCAGAACAGACGTCTGATTGTTTGTTCCGCTGATTACTGTTTAACATTTTTATTTACCGCCGGAGCCAAGGCTGTAAAACACACTAAATGTTTCAAATTAGAATTGAAGACGTTTGCGTTTATTACATTGTGTGTTGTCTGTCCAGAGACATTTAGAGCTTCCTGGAACAATGCTGTGTGGTTAATCCCTAGACCCCTCCAGACAAACATTTTCATTGGATACCTGCGTTTTGTAGAACTACAATTGCGATAAAACTCGGTTAGGGCATTTTTGTAGTAGTTCAATTAAGTCTGAGCCAAAAGCCTTGAAAGTGCTGATGGCTGTGTGGCTTCTCAAACTCTCTGACCTCAGGCAACATTCCAACACTCAAAATGTGTTTGCTTATTTCCTCATTTTCCTCATTCCCCATGAAGTCTGGTCATAAAGCTAAAACTTTTGTCTGATAGTGGTCAGAGTGGCACTGCACTGACGATGAGGAAAGGAAGTCTGGAGCCAAATTAAATGCAGCCACACAGAAAGCTCTTTGACACGTTAAATGTTTTTGTGACATTGTGCGGATTAACTTGGTTTAGTTCTAAATATACGCTTTAATGTGGCTCGGACATAACAAAACTTAATCCTGCAGATATATTTTAGTTATATATTTGAAACCTGACATGATTATTATGCACTCAATAAAGTCCATGTTTGCAGTCCCAGTGACAGAGGTGGGCGTAAGTCGCCTATGTGCAAGTCACAAGCAAGTCCAAGTCACCGGGTCATGAGGGTCAAGTAAGTCAAGTTGTTGCTCTTTGTCAAGTAAGTCAAGTCACTGTTTTTAGTTCAAGTCCCCTCAAGTCATCATGCGTGGAGTGTCGCCTAATCTTCCTAAAGTCTTTATATTCAGCAACACACAGAGCCTTTGACTTATAAAAGCAAATACACAAAAATCAATCAGATCTTAGTGAATCCATTTACACCGTAGTAGCACTTGGCAAGTTATGTTTAAAAGAGTTGCTGCAGCAGCAGAAGTTTTGTTTTCTCCAGAATATCAGTTTGCAAAGTATGTTCATCAGAGGCATGTAAGCAAAGGACTTTAAAAAAATATATATTTACAGCTTTTGATCATATTCAATAAAGTGATTATGTAACCCATATAAACTGGAACGTCACCACTATTGTTTATGTTGACAGTGTGTTGTGTGTCAGGCCAAGCTGACCACAACAGACTATGATTTTGCTCATTTTCCCAACGGGAGGATGACGTCATTATTACAGATGGAGGAACACAGTCTCGTTGGACTCTTGAGTCCAAGTCCAAGGTTCCACAACAATCAGGAACATTATGTACATATCCTCATGCGTGTTCACATGTTTATTGTCCAATCTGTTTTTTTTTGTTTTTTTTTTTTTACACAAAATCTTTGATTTGTTGAGAATTCCAAAATAATGTTTCCTCACTCGCATTTAAGGGTTAAATGTTCCTAGTTACCAGTTTATAAATAATTGAAATATAGCTTTGCAGTTGAAATTAAACTTAATTAGTATTTAGTGGGCTGAAAATGATATCTTAAAAAAAAATGTAGACAGTATGTATCTAAGACTAAACAAAAGAAACATCTCCTTGTCGACATGTGTTTTGCACTCATACAATGTTCTGAGAAAAGCATTCAGCCAGATCCAGACTTCCATGAACTCAACTCAGACCATACGGAAGTGACTTGGATTTGGCCTTGTTTGTACCACTTCCAACTGAAATCTTTTGGGTGATTTAAAATGTAACACGAAACAAATGGGGCCCTCAAACTCATTTTGCATTTGGCCCTCAGGCTTCCTGCTAAATTGACACAAACTGCCACTTTGTTCAGCAATACTTCAGAACAAAATCCTGATCAATCATTATTTTATTTTATTTTTCATTAACCTTTATTTAACCAGGTATCATATCCTTGATAATATTTTGGTCCAAAATAAACTTGATCAAAATTCCAAATCTGAACAAAAGTGTGGCATGGTCAAACATTGCATCTATTTGGTAGATTTACTGTCTTGACTTTTGATTCGGTTTAATTTCGTTGGGCCCAAATACAGTCCACACCTTTAAACTAAAAGCATAACTTGTATCTCAAGCTGCTCAAAATGAAGTCTCTTTATGATCAGGACAGATTGAATTAAACCCTATACCCATAAAGAATGACTATAAGATGAGTTTGTGTTCGTCATGACAAGAGATAACCCAACACTGACTGCAGACATCCATCCAGCTGTACTCTCGACCAAGAACATTGCAGGGAATCCCCGAATGAAGAATGGGTCGAATCCAGAAAACAGATTTCATTACAGCATCGGTTAAGCACACCCTATACTTTCCACTGTCTGATGCAGGATGGTTAAATGCTCAATATTCTTTGTGTAATATATCAACTTTTTTGTATATTATGAAAGACTGTAGCTAATATACAGTAAGCAAAGCCGCCTGAGCTCCGTTCTAAATGCCTGGGGAAATTCATGTGTTGCAATGTGTTCATTTAGAAGCCAGTAAATGTAACACATTTGATACGCATGCTACTCGTCTTCAGCTGATGTGGGATGTCTCTTTAATGCATTGCTAGAAGGTAACAAACTGCCTACAATAGATGCTCTGTTTCCTTTTTTATTAGCAATTAAACTCTTTACACAGCGGCCAGCTTTGTGTACCGTTCACTCCACTGGATGTCGGCTAAGGCCTGTCCTCCATCATGTAACAGCCCTATCTGATCTTGTTGGCCGGCTGCTGTATGTGCCCGTGCCCCTGACCTTCTAATTCTGCAGCTCCTTCAAAACACATTTGTGCCCAGTGTGAAGAGTACACACAGCAGTTCCACAATCACCAACTTTTCAGAAACATAAACCTGCTTTAATATTTTTTTTTTTGTACTGCTCTTGCAACAGTTCCAATCTTCCAAATACCGCCATCTAAGAATTCTTTACTTTTTTTAAAAAAGAGGGATGGATAATCTATTTCGCTTATTGCCTTGTACAACCCAAGTCCTTGTACCGAGCAATAGCCGAAATAATTAAACTTGTATGAGCCATGTTCATATCAGTGTGACACTTTAAAAAAAATAAAAATAAAAAAGTGGAGGTCAGGGTTACCAGTGACAAATCCTCACATACTTGCAGTTTCTTGTCACGGGTATGGTGAGGACGAACTATCAGTCGGTAATAACCTTTATTTATCACTGCAGTCTTCAACAGTTTATACAGAGACAGGATGAAAAGTCTGGGCTCACAGTGATCTTCTGTGAGATCCGAGCAGGAGTGAGTCTGGAGGCGTGGCTAACAGGTAGAGAGAAGCAGAGACAGGTGTAGGGAGTTGGTCTGATGAGGAGGCGTGGCTAACAGGTAGAGAGGAGCAGAGACAGGTGTAGGGAGTTGGCCTGATGAGGAGGCGTGGCTAACAGGTAGAGAGGAGCAGAGACAGGTGTAGGGCTAACAGGTAGAGAGGAGCAGAGACAGGTGTAGGGAGTTGGCCTGATGAGGAGGCGTGGCTAACAGGTAGAGAGGAGCAGAGACAGGTGTAGGGAGTTGGCCTGATGAGGAGGCGTGGCTGACTGGCAGAGTGGAAAGATTCAGTTCAATTCAATTTATTTTTGTAACGCCCAAAATCACAACAGTAGTTGCCTCGACGGGCTACAGTGGGAAAAGAAATAAATAAAGATACCAGCAGACAGGAGATGAGCAGACTGACAGTTTCTGTGGTCTAATTTCTTGATAGAGAATTCCATACGTTTGAGAGGAAACAATGTATAGACCAAAGATTGCGGTTGATTCCTTTTTGATTATTTCATTTTTTCTAAATGAAATGGTAAACAGAGCTTCAATAAGTATTTCTCTGCATATTAATCTTGAGCTAGCCTTTGGGCAGCCACAAATTCAGGTGTTAACGTCTGTGAAATTACAACCAAGGCATTTGCTCCTCTTGTTACAGCTTCACATTGACTCAGCACCACATTGTCCGGCAATCATCATTTAAAATACGTCCAGGTATCATGATTTTAATGTATATAATGTATGCTTCCATTCCTTTTCCGAGCAACCAAGGAACATCAACCATACAGAAGTGCAGACTAAACCTGAGAAGAGCCGTTTACATCCAGATGTGTTGAATTAAATCCGGCTGCTGCATCCCGGAATGCCTCTGAGACCGGCCTGACCCGTAAATCAGTGGGTACTGTATTCTCTTTTAGCATAAGCTGCAATAGCAAAAATCAATCCGAAACAGCTTGCAACGGAAAATTTGCTCATGTATAGAATGCATATTATGATGTTAGTTTTGTTATGGTAAAACGTGCACCGCTAACATTCCTCTTGTTTTCATGCAACATTGACCTTATGCAATCTTTTGGGAAGGTGTTGTTGTGGTTGAGCGTGCGCTTGGATTCGGATCAAAAAGCTTGTGTTAGGATTTAAAAGAAAAAAAGAATACTCAAATCTGTTAGTACTTACTGGGTATTCAAAGTCTCCGGGGAATATTGTGTAATCTTCAGTGGCCAATCCTGAAAACATGATGTCGCTCAGCGTTTTATGCCCTTATAGTTATAACGGAAAGTGCAGTTGTTGTTGCAGGTTGGGATAGATTTTATGATTTCTATTATTAGTTTGTACTAGTAGGAGATGTGCTTTGGATGACAATGTAGACAATTTATGTTTCAAATCAAGTTTCATCAGAGTAAAGATGTAGTCTATGATATTTTTAACTTTGTTCCATGCAGAGCTCATAAATTCACACGTGTCTGTCTGGAGTGAATTTATGAGCACTGGATTTACCACTACAGTGACTGGGTTTGAGCTCTCTCCCCAACCGGATAAGAATAAGAATAAGAATAAATAATTATTAATAAATAAGAAGAAGATCAAGCTCAGGGGTGCCCAAAGTAGGGCCCGCGGGCCAAACCTTGCTCTCCAGGGGGTCTAATTTGGCCCGCAAAGGGGTGCTGAGATTTATTAGGAGTTTGATTACATTTTGTGCTAACTACTTTGTCAGTAGTTGTAAAGGAGACCACATCAAGTCTATTCCCATAAAACCTATTAACAAAAGACAATTTAATTATCAGCTCTTTGCAAATTAACTTATTTAATGCAACACAAAAAGGTTGTGGCCCTCGGCGTCCAAATGTGTAATAATCTTGGCCCGTCAAGGAAAAACTTTAGGCGCCACTGATCAAGCTGAAGTTAGCAAAAGACAATTTTGTTCTGTCAACTAGACAATAGTTTTAATATTGAAGATGTTTTTCCACTCATCCAAGAAGCTTCTTCAGTTCCTCTGACAGAACTGTGAGTCACATCTGTCTTAAGAGAAGTTAACTACACTGAGACTAACACAAGCTAGTTGTTTACAGTAACGAGTATCTATTGTTAGTCGAGTCTATTGAACTGAGGTATGGACTGTCCCCTGGGTCATATTTAGCATAATCATTCATTATTATTTTTTTGTTATTACAGTGTATTTATACAAAGTTTTTCTTCAAGGCACTCAAAGCGCTTTCATGTTCCTAATGGTTTCTACTCCTATATTCTGGATATACTCTGATACCCCTGATTCCTGATAAACCCCATTTCTGATCAAAGACGGATTGAGTTTCTGGACAAATATTGGCAGCACGGTGCCATGGTGCTCGCCCTCAGACCTCACAACAAGAAGGTTGCAGACCTGTTTCTCCCTGTATCTGGGTAAGTTTCCTCTTCCATCAACCCAAAACATACACAATTGATTTTTAAAAATCTCTTGCGAAGTCGCTTTTTGGTTTCACCTATGTAGCGTTCACTGCAGTCTTCACTACACTGGAGATCTGTTCTTTGGATGTATCAGTATATTCTACACATGTCGACAAATGTATAGGCCTGTTTTTAGCATAAAAATGTACAATTTAATTTCTTTATGCATTCACATATTTACATTTTTTTTTGTTCTTTTCTTTTAAGATTGATTTATCAGCTGCTCTGCAGTTGACATGCCCAATCAGTATTTAAATGAACGTTCTGGTCTTGTTGGTATGTGCACTGTGTTCAAAGTTGCTGTAAATCTTTCTGCAATAAAGAATGCCATACAGTGTACAACAACTGTAATTAGTTTTATTTACTATCTTGTAGTGGGTTTCCTCATTAACGCTTTCTCAAATATGTGCTAGTCTGATAAACAGGAAGTTGCTGGTTTGTGGCCCTCTCATTTGTCTCTTCTAACCATCTCAATCTTGGTTTTCTTTTTCCTGTTATTCTGCACTCATTCTGTGTTTTTATGTTTTATTTATGAAGACCGGATGTAAGCTTCCAAAAATTAACACTATTTGGAGAACATGTATATTTTCTTTTAAACTTTATTTGTAAATGGATTTATGTAGAACAAAAGCAAAAATATATAGAATTTTGAACATTTCCTATTAAGTGTTTACAGAGCACAATTAAAAGAGGCACATTTGATGGCTCATTTGGAACAATATGGTACAGAAGCACAAAGATCAACAATTGGGTGAAACTTTTCTAAGCCCTTTAACAATGTTTTGTAAACACTTAAACACATTTATACCCACTATATAAGAATTATCACGTTATTTACATTGTCTTAAAAATCTTTGCAATCACAGAAATCACTAAAAGAATAGTTCATGTCTCCTCTTGGATGCATTTACAATATTTACATACATTCACAGGCCGAACTGAACAGGCCCACATTCTTCTGGGTGTATGGCTGTGCACTTCCTCCATACAGGCCTCTTTTTCTCAGGTGCTCCTCAGGTTTTGTTACTATTAGACATCAAAGACAACACTTTGTCACATCGCTGGGACAATACTGAACAAGGAACTTATCCAATCCCCTATTTGGTTCAAGTGAGACGCAGCACGGCAACACATGGGAAACACGACAGTCACCGGTGCTTCATGATGGAGATGAAGAACAATGGGCCTCATTTCAATTTTATATAAAGTTTATGCTGAAACAAAAACAGTAAACAAGAACTGACTCAAATATGTTTTGTTTTGCAAGTTTGGTATAGTATTTTGATGGATGAGGTTTCTTTGATGTACTGTATGGCTTTTCTTTCACAACTTAATTCATTGAAGAAATGCCACTTGAGAAATTACAGTTTTCTAATCACAGAGCTAAGATGGCATCAGCATTTGAGCATTTCTTGGGCATAAAGCCAGAATTGAAATGTACCCACAATGGACGGCGCTGATATGTTTGATAAAGTTGTACACCATAACAAGAAGAGCACACAGGGACAACTGGTCAATATGAAAATGCTTGATTTTGTATCATTAACAATATAATTGTATGCCTTAATACTTTCCACTCAAACTCAAATTATTTGATACATCCAAATTGTCATATGCTTTCATTGTTTGGCAGTAAAACTTAGAGTCAATAACAAAGTTACATAAGCCAGAATGGTGTCTGCCCCTGGCTCTTCTCACAGAACGCCACATGTGTTTGAGAAGGGGATTGTTGCTTATTATCTTGATTCTTTCTTTGATTCAAAACATTTGTGAACCAGATGAAAGAATGAGTATAGATTTGTAAGTCAGACCATACCACAAAATTGGATAAAAATGCAGATCTTTTTGGGATGGGGACCAGGGATAGTTATAAAGTTACAGAGGCATCACTGGTGACTCTAATTCAACTCTTTGGCACATTAACAACAACAGGCTTCTTCAAGCTAAAGGAATGTTCATCTCAGCTAAATGTGGGTGAGTGGGACAATATAATACAGTGTAGTGGCCATGATTTTGGTATTTGTAATCACAAAACCAATATTTATTAAAATGTTCTGTCTGGCTGACAGGGCACAAATGAGTGATGAAGTCTGACTTGACATGATTGTCATAAAGGGCTTAGATACTGTATGTTATCATGATAATACTGCTACAATAGGCTGCACATGCTGCAATTCCAGTTACACTTTTTATGGAGAATTATTTCTGGTAAGCCCTGCCATGATTTCCCTTTTGCTGGCATACATTACATATCAATGATATATCGACATTTACATTGAGTCATTGTGCTCAGAACACATCCCTCAGAGATGCTGCACTGAAATAAGGCAAAACACACAATTAAAAAGTGTAAAAATACACTCAATAGCTCATTTGTCTTCAAATTAGATTAGCAAAAGGATTTGAATGAGACAAATACAGTTGTAATATACAAGAAGCTTATTTCACCTGTGAAGGTGTTATGTCAAGTAACAGTTTTCTGTTTTCAATCAGGCTTATTTTTACAGTCCATTCCTCGTCACCCAATAAATTATCACAGTACCAGAATGTACGTCAAGCGCACATATTTGAACATAAACATGGCTAACACATGAGCTCCAGTCCATTTAAAAGGGTGTTGGACTCAGCCACCCTTCTCTTCACTCACTCTGTTCACGCACATTCACTCACACACGCACAGTCCCGTGGCCCCTCCAGTTCCTCCACAGCCCCATCCCGTCCGGCTGTCTGTGTGTCTGTCCTAAGCGGGGGCGGGTGGGGGTCTTAGCGGGTTCGCAGGGGTCAGTTGGTGGAGCGGCTCGTCCTGCTGCTTCGTGGAAAGCGGTGCACTTTGAGGTGTTTGGACAGGTGATCACTGCGGGCAAACTTCTTCTCACACACGATGCACTGGTACGGTTTCACTCCAGAGTGCGAGCGCCGGTGCCGTGACAGCTCATCTGACCGGGAGAACCTGCCAACAGCACAGCTCTATGTTAGCTTCAGAGACATTACCATTTACAATTGCATGGAGATTGCTTTGGTTTGATTGTTAGAAAATAAAACAGCTTTAGAGAGGGGTAATGTGAGAAGTGTGAATTATTTCCTGTCTTCCCTCCCATGTTAAGGAGATCCATATTTAGGGCTGTCATAAGGTCAAATACAGAGCATTTAATTAAGCTGTTATATCATAGTTACTCAAGTTACACACATAATTTCATTATTTTCTGTTGTTTGACAACTATTTACACTTGAAAGTGGAACTGTTATTAAAATTCTTACAGTATACTTATATACAATAAAATAGTAATATGTAGCATCAAATGTTATTTTATAAAAAAGCAGTTTCAATAATGGTCTGATTATAGATCCAGACTATAAACACTATTCAAAAAAAGATATCAAGATGAGTCCTACTTGTGTGATTTTACTAGTTTTAGGATTGATTAATATTGATTAATTTGATAAATGGTGTTTGCATGCAAGGTGTTGCATGCAAAGACCAATTATGGACAGAACTAAGAACATTATTTATGTCATACTCATAAGGTCATTTCAAAAGACAATATTCTAATGCAATTTCAGAATGATTACTCAGCGTTCCAAAACACAGAATTGTGTATACATGTGTATAATTTAAATAAGTCCACAAATTCACACGACTAATTTTTCTCCACTTTCTTAGGTAAACATTTAATTGTTACAAGTTTGGACATTTGAGCTTAATTTGCATTTGAATTCCATGCTCTTTCTTGAATGTGCAAATACTCCCATGTAATGAAGTCATGTGTGGAAGTGCCAAATAAAAGTGTTCAGTTTGAGTGTAATATGAGCTTTGTGAAGGGACACAAGTCTTCCCCTCGGTGCTCCTGTGAAGTTTAAGAGGGGCCCCAAATTTAGCACAACACGAGAACCAAACTATTCCTATCCCCCTCTGCGCCCTTCTCCAAGGCTTAGGTGTCACGGCTCCTCGCTGTCACCGACGCACAAAACATTAAGCCTAATCAGATCACAAGTATAATCGTCACAAGGATGCAAATACTTGAGTAATATAATTGCGGAAATTGTGCTTGGCTAAAATAACTCAAATTTACTATAGAAATCTGGATTTCAGTAGTTTTTACTGTTAGTTTTAATGATGTATTGAAAGAAGTCAAAGACAGCTTGAAAAAAGTCAACCCAGTAACCCATCCAGCAAACAAATCTTAACCAAAGACCAATTAATATCCTCAATTCAAGTAATTTTTTACGATACGTTTTGTTATCTTAAAGTAAAACCTACACATCAAGTTAGAAATCTGGGGGTAATAATGGACTTTTAACAGCCACGTCAGATCAATCACATCAGCAGCTTTTTACCATCTAAAAAACATTGCCAAAATCAAAAGTATAGTGTCTAAACCAGACCTGGAGAGACTTATCCATGCGTTTGTCTCTAGTAGATTAGACTACTGTAACGGCCTGCTCACTGGCCTCTCCAAACGAGCTGTAAAACAGCTGCAGTACATCCAGAACGCTGCTGCTCGGGTCCTGACTAGAACCAGGAAGTACGATCACATTAGTCCTGTGCTCAGGTCTCTGCACTGGCTCCCTGTGGCTCAGAGAATAGACTTCAAAGCAGCTCTGCTTGTATACAAGTCTCTCCATGGCCTAGCACCAAAGTACATCTCGGACATGTTAGTGCCATATGAACCATCTCGGACTCTGAGGACCTCAGGGACCGGCCTCCTGCTGGTGCCAGAGTCAGGACTAAACATGGGGAATGTGCGTTTCAGTTTTATGCAGCTAAAATCTGGAACAGTCTTCCAGAGGATGTGACACAGGCCGCTACTCTGGCAATGTTCAAATCTAAACTAAAAACTGTTTTGTTTGGCTGTGCATATGACTGAAATGCTTTTCTTTGCACTCTTCTCTTTTATGTCTTGAAACTAAGATTGTGATTTCTGCCATGTCTTTGTGATTTTAATGCATTTTTTCCTGTTGTGTGAAGCACTTTGAATTGCCTTGTGTACGAATTGTGCTCTACAAATAAACTTGCCTTGCCTTGCCTTGCAAAATATCCTATCTCTATTCACCTTAATCCGTTAGCCGTTAGCCTGTCTGGGCGGCGCCATACGACGTAATCTTCCTTCTGGTTGTATTAGTTAACATTGGGCTGCTGACCTCCAGAGAAAATAAGTTCTACACAGACTAAAAAGCCGTTTTGGTGCGCCCAGGGAATCGGTGCATTGCTGACTTGTTGGTCACATGAACATTGGAAATTTTACACAAATGAATCTACTTTGTAGCATATTTTAGCGCCAGGACTTTTCCCTCGTTCTCCATTTAAACTAATGGAGTTTCCTCTGGACCAGAAGCCGATCAACTAGGAAAAGAGGGAAAAGTGGGTGGTGCGGAATAGGGTCAAAAGGGTCTTCGTATGTATAAACGTTGCTAACCGTGTTCTTGTATGAGTTCAATTATATGTATGTGTAAAATGTTTGAATTTCATTTAATTGAAAATATGGAATATAATTAAATGTATGCATTTTACTTCATATTCTGTGTAAATATTGAGTACGTCTCTACCCTAACTTCAATCACGTCTGTGTACTGCATATCAATTTCCGCTCCATCTCCAGCAGCGGCGGCAGAGGCCAGGGAGGCGATAATTCACACGTGTAAAGCCGTCACTCAAGAGGCTATTTTTTTCATTTTTTCAAAGCCTTTTCAATCCAGACACAGATTACACAACAAGCCTATTCATCATTTTAATGGCCTAGTAATAAAACAGTGATAACTAGTGGAGCTTACACGGACAAGCTGTGGATCTGAAAAGCCAAAAACAGCAAAACAAACACTTGGATCTATGTAACGATAAGTATTAGGAGTATTCTTTCTGGGCCTATGTCAAATAAACTTGTTGTACGACGAAACAAGAGGTTACAGTAGTCCAACAACTGTTACTAAGTCTGAGATTTATTTTTGTCTACCTCTGTTTGCCTTTTCACATTTTTAGATTAAGATCAAGCCATGGTAGCTGCGCAGGCTCCACCATGAGTCAACAGCAACTCAATTACACATGCAATTTGTATCAATCAAGTGCAAAAGCTTATTTTCATGGTGTGATCTTGGATTACATGGTGTATAAATATCTGTTTATAAGTGAATTCATGTACAAACTGAAGTAAAGATCATGTGCTCCCCTGAGAAATGTAAAACATGAAAAATTGTACCGAAGAGGCCGCTGACATTCAATAAATGTTTGAAAGAAAATACTCTGGGAATGAAGTATCCTTGCAACTTTTGACCATAAATTCTCTCTCAATTACTATGCATGTCTTTGTTGTATCGTGATGCAAAGTGGATATACGGGATTAAACAATACAATGTGTTGTAATGTTCCTCTTGTCATTTATAGATTTATGAAACTTTTAGTTTGTTTATCTTCTATAAACAAACTCTGCTCCTGCCCAGGGCAAGAAAAGCGCATTCTTTCTTCATGTATGTTTGCAACTCAAGTAAGAAAAAGTCAAATGACAGACTTGATCCCGCCCAGATTCTTACAGATACGGTCAAATATATAAGCACTGTTTGTACTGCTGTTTGTTAATCGACATCTTGTTGAGGCAAAATTGTGATTACGAATCTGTACACTGCTCATTTTGTGTATAGATTTAAACTGAACTCTTAACCAAAAGCATTTGATTATATTCATAAGAAATATAATTAATCACTCATGTTATGTTACACTTAAAGTAAACTTTTTTTTTTTTTTTAATTCAAGTCGGAGACAATGATCATTGCTCTACACAACATGACTATAATTAATGGACATATAGTCACTAAAGTCAGTCACCAGTCACGAAATGTATGTCTCTTTACGTGGGCTTTAATCTCATCACGCATGAGCAGAGCAAACGTCACACCCTAAAGCTTCAAGCCAGGACATGACAGAACCCATCCATTCAGTCTTTACTGGGACTCAGCCCAGTACGGCAGGTTAGCTCTCTCATAAGCTGCACATAATGACACCATGTTCTTATTGTTAGCAGTTATGTCACGAGTGGACAGTTTGAGATAACATTATTACTTGAAATGATGTTAATGTTGCTGCAATTGTTTAGGTTTCATAAACAACAAAGACAAAATTAACAACATGTAGTGTAGACCAGAAATACATGCTATCATTGTAATAGCTCATATTTTGCTCTTTTCCCTCAAATATCAACCTCCCCGGACCTAAATATACACTGCAATTACTACACAGCACTACTATTACTAGTCCTACTACTTCTACTTGTGCATAATGTAAATGGACGAGGTTGCAGAGTTCATAATGACGTTTGCGTGGGGCCGCTCTGGTAATTACAGAGTATTTTAATGGTGTTTTTCGCACCACACATACTCTATAATGTTGTGGCCACAGTGGGAAAATGCAGCCCAGATTCGGTTCCAGCTTGTCCCTCGGCTCTGAGCTTCGCCGCCATCTGAGCGGAGAGAAAACATGCTGCCTCTACACCTGCGGAACTACAATAACAAGAATGCTGGCACGGGCCCAGTTTCTCTACTATTTGTTTATGTTATCACCAGTGAATTCTAAAAGGAAATCACATTATTGCCGCAATAATTACTGACAGATGGGGCAAAAAACAGAGATTGTCAACGCAAGGAAAATCTGAATGGGAATTTGTGAGAAATATAAGTAAGTACACATCAAGACAAAGGGCAGTCAGTTGGTACAACACATGACGAGAATCCTCACATTTATTGGTGATTTTGTATGCTTTATGGTCTACATAAGGTCAGGAGAAAAAAGTTAAGCAGAAGCATGCTTTGGGGGCTCATTACACTTTTTGAATACGGTTGATTGACAGTTACCTCTCTGCTCTAAGCTATGCCATTAACATCAAAGAGCTACACAAAATCTGATGTTTGATATCAGGCTCAGTGTTTAAACGTACTTCGTTGTATGTTTAAACACTGAGCCACTGTGTTGTTTCAATCCAAACTCAGAATAGATTGTGCTGCCTTTGTGTCCTTGGGCAAGAGTTTTCAACCAGGACGATGTACACCTGATGCTGAGTGACTTAAATATATTTTATAACTGTTCTGCAAAACGCTGTCTACTGATCTACTGACTAAACTCATGACAAACACGAAGACAAACTGAATTTTATCGCATTAGGATGTCAACATACTGACCCCACATTTAAGATGTGGATGTGTTAGAAAATGTCCGTAACTTCCACTTTAAGAAGATGCTTGAGAGCTCTAACACGCTCTTAAGAACACAATTTCCTTCTTAAATGAGAGTTGCGGCAAATTCTTTTTAAAATTTTCTTCTGTTGACTGTTTATTGAAAAGGTGAGTTAAACTAAGTGAAAATAGCTTACATTGTCTAAAAACAAAAACAAACAAACATAAAAATGGGGAAACTACCACTGTAAGCGCTAATGACAAGGCTGCGAGTCAAAACAAGTCATAACAGTTGTACAAATGTTGTGTCTTTCTCATCAGGATCTCTAACACAAAAGAAACAAATTCTACTGCATTTTCTTAAATCTTAAATGATTTGTTTTGGTCTTTATAAGAAATGGGGGTGAGAGAGAGGAAGGGCATTCAGCAAATTGTCAGAGCCGGGAAACAATCACTAGACTCAAAGAGTGCGGCATAAATCCTGCAGCTTAGACCACCGGCTTCTACTGGATCTCATCGTTCAATTCCGTCAAAACCCTGACTGTCGCTGTGTTTTCATGTTATTTACCTCCCACAGTGGTGACTTTGCTTCTCCAGCATGTGACCAGAGTTAAAACAGTATGTAGGCCGTGACAATTGAACCATTACAACTATTTCCATAAGGCGCAGCCCATAATGACAGGCTCCTTCAGTGTCACTCCGCGCTAACAGTGTTTTGTTGGGGAGTCACATGTATCAGCTGACAAGGGCAACACTCCAGTCCTGATGACAGAGGTCCAACACGCTCACGTCACAGTGTTTTTACAGCAAACTGTTTGGATGGGCTCACTTGAGTCTCCATGCAGGTCGGCTTAAAGACTGTATGTGCATGTATAGACCTCAGCACAGTGTGAACATAAACTGTGGTGGTGCGGTGAAAGGGCTAGGAAAATGAAAAACATACGCGGCAAACATTAAACGATAACTTTGTGTGAGTTTATGACCAACATGAGGATACCGGCTTTGGTCTATTCTGGAGGATTCCACATGTGGATATGTTCTAGAAAGTATAGACGTAACAGGTAAAGTATAATGGGGTTAGAAACATTCAGGGGTTAAAGTGGTATAGGATCTCACAGCTGGACGGTCACATGTTTGATTCCAGGGTAACATCAAGGTACAGCTGGCCTCGGAGATGTGGACAAGGGTCACACCATGCTACTCCTGAGAGGGTTTCCCAGCAAGGATATATCGGTCCAATTCAGTGAATACATTTTGCTGCAGTGAGAGTTAGTCTACATTTTTTCATTTGTTCATTTGCAAAAACAGTAGCTTTTGAAAAAGATAAATTGGTGTAATTCCTCATTTGTCCAGGAGCGATCCATCATAGAATGTTTCAAAGGTAGTCATCTGGACAATGTTTTAAAAATCAAGACATTTCAACATCTATCCAAAAGTTATTTTCAATCTAGTTTCTCAGTTATTTTCAATCTAGTTTCTCAGGCCAGCGCCTCAGATTGAAAATTACTTTCAAAACGTCTTAATTTTTAAAACATTGTTCAGATGACTATCTTTGAAAGTTTTGAAAAAAAAAAAAAAGGCTCAAAATGTACTTGTTGTTTGGCAGTGTTTTCAAAAGCAAAATCTTATGAATGAATGAATACATTTTTTTGTTTACACATTTTTCAAAACATATAGTATGTTTTTGCAAATGAACCCTTCATGTTACAACTTACATTTTAAAAATGCACTGTGCAACTTTTTAGGTGGAACGTCTTCAAGGAAAATATCATTACTTTGTCTTGAATGTTCCATAGTATGGAAGGTAGCAGCCGTACACCGTGAAGTATTTCTAATCGAATCACCTACGTACACTTACTAACAACATTTACATTTACATACCGTCCACTTTAACTCCTGGCAGCTACTTGAGCTCAACCCTGTCGGTCCAAGTGTTTTGCACATGGCCCTGCGCTGACATTATGGCGGGCTAAAGGCGTCTAACCCCCATTTCTTGGCCGGACTCGGAGGACAAGGGGAGCATGGGGGGGCAGGGGCGAGGAGGCTGAAAGGGCTAACTGTATAACTGTATATACTGCTGCTGTCAAACTGAGACCTTGGCTGTGTCGTTCTGTGAGAATTACAAGTATGTACGCTCTGACTCCAGGTCTTACTGCCAATAACTCAACACACCAGGGCGAGCCTTCAAAAACACATCGAACAAACCAAAGTCACACAGAGATGAGCCACATCCTGTTCATTTGGCAACTGCAGCTAATAGTCACTGTACTAATATTGAATTCCAGGTTACATGTGATGAAAAAAGTAAAAACGCAAGAAAATCGTAGGACTAGAAAGCGTCCAACAAATGAGAATTTGCAGTAAAGCCAAGTATGAGGCATTGACAGGGAATTTGCTTCCAGCTGTTGCCGCAGCAAAAAGCAAGATTATTGCAACTCAAGACTTCATTTGCATTTAAAAACAACAGGCGACAGCTTGCAATTTACTCTTTGTGTAAAGCTTTTTCTGTTTTAATACAAGACAAATATTATTTCATATCTTCTGGGTCAAATCCTCTTTACTACATTTTCATTAATAATGCTCGTAACAAGAATATGTACATTTTTTTAATCCAAAATGTTCTAAACTGAGATATCTATTTTTGCAAATAAACTTGAACTAACTAAAAGTTGAACTAAATCTTCAGCTGCTGTAGCTAGATCTTTTATTGTAACTTTAAGACACACACAAATTTCCATGTTGAAAAAAAACATAAGCAAAAGGTCAACAAACAATGTCTAAGATTGGAAATTGTAACTTCCATGGGTCACTTTCTGCAGTGTATTGTGTATTTCCTCAAGACTCCTAAGACTAAAATAAACCTCAAACTAGTTTTGCCAGTCAGTAATTCAGATTATGGCACAGGTGCTGCACTTTACAGGCTTGACAAACCTGATTTCACACAACTGGGACTGACTGACTGAAACATGTTGAACAATGTGTGCCATCAGCAACTGGAGATGGTGCAGATATTTGCACTTTTTAGCTGCCTTAAATCTCCAGAAGTGGCTGATATTTTGTCTGAGCCAACCTGCCAAAAAAAAACTATCAGTCAATCTTTTAATTGACACAGGCAAGGAAAAGTATCTTGCACAATAAGAGTAAGAACTCGTCAGAGGGATTGAACGGCCAAACTTAAGACAACATTGAGCCACTGTCACATAAGTTTGAAGTTGCAGTCGTTCTTTGTATATAAAATAAAATAAAACCATAGCATTTTGACAACCTTGCAAGCGCTTACATATAACATTAACAGACTTGGTGAAATGTTTGGTCTCTATCTACTTTTATGCATCCCAACTTTTCTCAAACACATACAAGTGTGATGTTTATCAAAGACAGCACATGTCCAGCCAGCAATAATAACCAAACAACAACGCAACATAAGGAAGTCATAAAAGCCATACAATCCAGGCTGGGGAACTTCAGAGGCGCCCATTCTTTCACTGTGATGTATTAGCGACCTGCAGGAGAGCAGTTACAACGGCTCAGCTTTCAGCAAGCGAGTTTGAAACAATTATCTCCTCTTGCAAAGTGAAAACTGTTCAAATTGTATTTTTCTCTCAAAGACATTAAACAAAAAACGCATTGTTACATAACTTACAATTTACTTAAAAAACTTGAATGAAATCCCAGATATTGTAACACTTGTAAGAAAAAGTGTCAGATTGGAAAGCTGTAAATGCGTGCAGGTGTGCGGTGTGTACACTTGGCTGTGTTTACTGTGTGCTTCACCTGGGGCATGAACACACACATTCACACAAGTTCTTTCATCTGCGCTACCTAATCCGACTCATGAGTGTAATCTGCACCATAAAGTCATATCCCTGCAAAAACACGGCAGTAATGTTTGCTGTAAACGAGCCCATTCTGAATGTGTGCGTAAAGGACACTGTGTGCAATAACACCAGGGTCCAAAGGAAGATTCCACTGACCGCCAGGCCGAAAGTCGGGTTGTACTTTGGATAGCAGAGTTGAAATTAGTATTCAGGGGGAGAAATACCTATGTTAAAACTGATATAGGGTATAAGGTACAAGGTGTCAAAAATGTAGACGCACTGTAAGTGAGTTCGACATAATGTATCACGCATTTTCTCCAGGTGCTTAATATTGAACTATAACTATATAAGTATATCATCATTTTACATTTTGCTCATTGTAAACTTAAATCATGTTCTAAAACGTTTTGGTTTAGTAATAGAAACAGGTCCATTAACTTTCTGTTCAAAACTGCAGAACTGAGAAGAGTCTCTGAAGAGCCCCGCCTCTTTGTAGTGTCATTTAACCGTGGAAAGTAACGGATTGTCCTTTTCATGTTTATTTTTGAGGTGGCGTTTTTGGCATTCAGAACCCTACATGAATGACTCAGAGCTTTTTAAAACAACCAAGTACACAAATGTGGGCAGGGATTGGGTGTAGGTGAAAACAGGAATTTTCTGTGCACTCGCAGCTGTTGGACAATACAAGATTACTTGACACACATCAATCAATCCAACTTCAACGTAATAATAAACGAATGACACACCTTTGAAACAAGGTTAAAAGCTCATTAAAGCTGAAAAATAGCATATTCAATGTCCAAAGCGTTTTAGGTGACTATAACCTCTCAGAAATTCGATTATTAGTCTAAACTTCCAAGCAATTATAGTCAAATGGATAAAAGATAAAAAAGTTTAAAGCCGTACCGTCGAACAATACAATCTTAAACAGAGTCCAGATGACTACAACTGAATCCTTTTCTACAATACAGGTAAAGTAATATCATCTCCATGCCAGCAAGTAAGTTTTGAACCCTCCACCAGAAAAGTTACATAGTGCGCCTTTAAAGTACAAGATCTGAAGTCATCGCAAAGTAAAATTCTACTACTTCTTACAACTACTTAAATCATTAGAATTAATTCAAAGACCACAAACACATTTGACTACACCACAACTACTACTGCTGCTACTTTCTACTGTTACTACTGTTGTTAAAATATTAATACAGTGCTATCAGTTAAGTAAACAATACATCAACATATAATGCTTAATTGGTAAATCAATAGCTACTGGAGCACTTTTGGGGGATAGTTAACAGCACATCACATCAAACATATGTCAGGCCTGAGTTGGTTTAACAATTAATAAACTACCCAACGCGAGCCAGTCTGAAGTGAAAACTTTGAACTTGATTTTGTATTACCCATGTCTCCTGGGCTCACGGGTGTCTGCATGGAGTGGAAGCAGACACAGAGCAAACAAGCAGAATAACAAGCAGGGGGCAAAGTCTGCTTGAAACCAACTTCAAACGCTGCCCTATCTAATCTACAACTTTACCAGAATACAACAACATGAAGATAGTGGCAACCACAGTCTTAACTAGATTACGGAAATAGATTTAGCAATTGTCTTTAGTGAGGATGGGCAACTTCTTTATTGCTTCTATAAAAAATGGCATTGGGTCATTAAAATGTTGAGTGTAGTATAGTTTAAAAATAGTACTTGAATAAGACAATGACGCAAAGAGTTATATTCCTGGAAAGCAAACTTGATACTGTTTACACCTTGTCATTACAGCATATCGTTTGCACTCCAAATTGAGTGCCTAAACCAGGACACTCCAAAAGACAACATGGGTTTCCTGAATGGAAAAGCAAGAGATAAAAAACAGTGCATCCAGGAGACTTATATGACAGAACCTTCTAATTTTGTTTTCATACAAATTTGCAATTATTTATTATAGACTAGCTCCAAAATCATGCTATGGCTTTAAGTCCTTTCAACAATCATGTTTGAGGGTGAACAATGACCACTTTTTGTAGCCGTTGTGAGAAGATTATGTCATTTCCGTTTATTTATACTGACAGAGAAGATGTTTAACTTTGTGCCAGTTTGTGTTTCATGTGATTACAGATGTATCAACCATAAACCAGAATCAAATAGTAGCTACAATCTGACAGTTAAACAGCGGATTCCACCGTATCATTCTGACTTGTCCTCCAGCTCAAATAAAACTATAAGGATTCTATAATGTTTTAATGTCACGTGAATGCAAACATTTGACAGATTTAACTTTACTGACCGATTCACAAGGTGGCATTCACTGCCTAAGAAGAACACTTTGAAGACTACACCAACAATAAAGGTTGATTCTCATTCCATTCAATCCGAACAAGTCGAGGGAAACAATGCAACATTTAATCATCCTTAGGTGGAGTCTATTCCTGTGACATTTGAGTTCATGAACGCAATTCTATTTTGACTACACCAATTGAGAACAGGTGATAAGTCATGCAGTCTAACATCTAACAGTATATTTAGATGTCGGTATTTATGTTGTTGACTGTTTATTTTTATACCTTTAAGCCTGGGAACACTCCTCTACTTAAACTACAGTCAATAATTGTACAAGTGTATTATAACTGAACATTATTACAATTAAGTACACCAATAGCTTACTTTTTAGATTCCAATGTCGGAATAGATAGTTCTTGTGTGTTGACTATCTATCCATATATTTTCTATCTTTCAGCTTTACTTTCTTGATGGATGTCTTTCCGAATCATCCAACATCTCCAGTTCATAAATGACTTGACAAATACTTGACAAAATAGCGTGTTGTTGCTCACCTCCATCCACAGCCAGGCCAGGTGCAGGCAAAAGGCTTTTCGCCTGTGTGTCTCCTGAGATGGGCCTTCAGATGACTGCTTTTGGTGTACATCTTATTGCATCCAGGGAAAGAGCACTTGTGCATTTTAATCAGGTCCGCTACAGCGCTTTTCTGGTACCGCTGAGCTCCGCCGAGAACTCCGGCAGCCACTCCACCACCTAAACCTCCTTCGCCTAGCCCTATTGGTTTGGCTGCAATGGGTACAGGTGCGATCCTTACGAATTTGGAAGGGCCGTTGTTTCCTGTTTTGGTTGCATTGGCTATGCTTGCTGCTGGAAGTAGCTGAGGCACCAAGGCAAATGTCTGACCCTGGATGTTGACGAGAAGCTGGGCAATTTTGATATCTGATGCGGCATTCGTGGTTTGAGGTTTTGGGTGTTGCTGGTTGCTTGGATCAGAAATTGCACTTGTGCTTGGTTCTTGTTTGATCTGAATGGGTTGGATCTGCAGGATAACAGGCAAGCCGGACTGAGCGTTGGTGTCATCTTTTAACATAGCATGGTCCTCCTGCTTGATGCCATGTGTGTCTATTGGTAAATCGTTGTCCTCGTCTAAAATGGCTGGTGTGGGTTTGGTCTCTGTGTAGGAAGACAATTGGTTTGTAGCAGCAAAAACCACAGGTACAGTCTGATCTTCTGTCTGTTGTCCTGATGTGGTCACTGCCGATTCTGTTACTGAAGTGTCCGTCTCTGCATCCTGGGACGCGGGGGACAGCTCTTCATCACTGGCCTCCTCATCTCTGCCCATGGCCACGACCATGTTCTCCTCAAGGAACTCCTCAATTTCTTCCAAAGTGGGCTGGAAGAGGAGTGCAGACGGGTCTTGCAGTTCATCCAAGAAAACAGGGAACTCGTAGCAGTCCTGCTGCAGGCTGACCTTCTGTTCCTTTCTGAAATCCCAGGTCAGACCCATGGGTAACTGGGGTGCAGTGGGAGACGAGGACAGTGAAGAAGGAGGGGACGAGACATCTGAGGACAGGGAGGTGGTGCTGCCGTGATAAGGGGCTGAGCTGTTGAGGCTGGACTGGGATAGGAGCAGGTCTAGGAGGCTGTCCTGGCTCTCGCCTGAAGAGCTGCCACTACTGCGGTGGCTCCTGCTCTCATAGCTGGACCCAAACGTGTGGTGAGAGGATGGGGACAGGGATTCTGGACTGGAGCACAGAGACGACCGAGGACTGGATGAGTCACTGAGGTCATCTTCAGACAGTGTCACCCCGGGGGAGGAGGAGGACAGAGTTGCCCCCGGGTAGGGCTGCCGGCTGTTGCTGATACAGGCGTCCGTTACCATAGCACCCTGGGACAAAGCGCCACTGGTGTGATGGCAGGGGTAGTCTGGCCCTGGGGACCGGGTGTAGTACAGGAAGGTCTCCTCACCAAGGCGCAGGTGATCCACCATTCCTGTGTGGGCACTGCTCAGCTCTGGAACTGTTCGAGATGATAGGCCTCAATGTTGATGAAAACAACTCTTCCTCCTGAAAAAACAAACATTGCATTTGATATAGTATGTAAAGAACACACACTAAAAATGTCATGAATAAGTAAATTAAAAACTATTCTAGAAGTAAACAATCGGTCAACTTCAACTTTAGCTTTGAAGTGTTCCAGTGTTCTGTAAAAAGTGTCATTGCATACATAGCTTTAACCCTGTACTCGTGGAGTAGTTCTTGGAGTTGTGGCAGTTACATAATGTTGTATACGGTAACACAACATGATGCTTTTAGCGTATGTCAATTTAGCCTTAAACCTCTGAGCTATTTTCGACACGGTAACAACACCATGCAACTGCACTGAGTCAGATTTCAGCCGGGAGTTGATATAAGTCATTTTGAGATTTGAACCCTCTCATATACTAACAGCCTTGTACCCATTCACACATATATGTTTTCCCCTTTTGTATAGAACATCAGAATGTGAGCACATTGAGAAAATGCCTGTCAAAATCTCCAGTTTCCATACTTCATTAACTTGATCCAGCTCTGTTTTAGATCAGTTAAAAAGTACAGACTTCGAGGCTACATAAACTTCCTAACTGCTTAAAGCTGTCAGTAAACCAGTGAGATGGTCCAAAGCAATGCTAAGCAGAGGTTTTAGGTCCTCTGTACCTGCAGCTTTAGCTCTGCACTGATGACGCTCCAGAAAAGAAAGTCAACCACGTGTGAACCAAGTGTGTGCGTGCGTGTGCGTGTGTGTTTGCGCGCCACTGCTGCAGCTGCTGGAGCACGCTTGAAGCTGACCATGTGGAATCAGGAGTTCCCAATTCTCACTTATCTTTCAACATCAAAGCTCTCGTTTTAACGCTTGTCGGTAGGTCACATCCCTGCCACGCTCGTTAGCAACACTTGGATTGACCTTTCACGGTTAAAGGCACATGATAAGGCGTCCACAATGACTGAAAATACGTGTTAATAGTATTTATTCAACACCCTACAACAACAAACTCTGTGTGCTTTCGAGAGAAAATGTAGATTTATACTGACATATATAAGCGTGTTTCATAGTAAGTCCAACGTTATTAGGAGTTGCGGGAGGCTTGCGTTTGGGGCGCCCTCTTCTGTAAATTTTGCTCGCAGCAACTTCAAATACCTAAGATCCAAGCAGAAAACTCCCCAATTGTTTTTAAAGGTTGAACTATGCAAACGTTTAAAGGTGCCATCACGTTATACAGGCTAACCGTGTCATTTAAACCAGAGCATCTGCTGCCTCTTGGTAGACATAAATCACATGACACTCAATAACCGTGGAAAAACTTTGGGTTTACTCAGGTCGGAGAACCTGTCTGTCCCGGTCCAGGCTATAACAGTTTGTCCGATAGTAACCCACACATCAGAGCGCCCTGACAGCATGACGCGCGCAGCTCTGCGCAAAACATGACACTTATGGATCTTTACGAGCGAGGCGTGTTTTACAGCGCACATCCAAATACTTCAGCTATCACTCCAGCACAATACTGCAGCGCACATGGTTTTAATCGGGGGTTTGGATTTGCCACAACAATGTTACTGCATAGTATATATTTGGACAGAAACCCATACAATTCTATGGATTTCCACTCGTGCGTAAAATCCACAGCAGGAAACCATAAAGGGTGAAAAGACAGACGAACCAATATTTTCAACACAAGCATGAAGCATCGGATTGCATATGTGCATTCATTCGACTCTTCATAGTTGTTTTTTTATGTAACGGCTTTGAATAAGTAGCGCCTGTACTGGATCTCCTCTCACCAAATCTAAAATAACAGAACGATCGCTCATGTTTTAATAAACCCTACTCGTGCACTCACCTATGCGCATGAAGAATCCGGCCCTTCACACCGAGGGCTCTCCTGAAAAAAGTACTCGTTGGTGCGTAATTGTGCGTAATGATAGTAGTGCTCCACGGGACAGTCTTTGGGTGGCTTTACGGCTCACTCTGTCCCTGTATCTGCCACTCTCTCTCTCTCTCTCTTTCTTCCTCACTTTCTCACTGACGTTCACGTCCACGTGCGCGCGCATCCAGTGTGTATCTGAGCGCTGCAAGTTCGTTTATCCCGTCACATGATCAGAGCAGAGTTTGTATGGGGTATAATCGAGGAGGTTGGCTCATGAAGGCTCGACTGCTGAAAGCGCACGGACTGGTTCAGAGAGGCGGAGGCGGGACTCGGGGGCTGGACTCGGGGGCTGGACTCGGGGGCTGGACTCGGGTATGGAATGATGTCAATATGCCCATTGAGAGAATTGGAAACATAGCCTAATTAGGCCGTGAATAGGAACAATGAAGGGGATGCAAATTGATGAGATATTGTAAACGTAACATATATGTTTCCAATATCTCTCTCTATATATGTATGTTTGCATATGTATATGTATGTGTATATATAGGCGTCGTTAAAAAAAGGAGTTTTAAAGAGCACTTTCTCTGAGGGAGTTATGCCTCCAGCACGCGGCTACTGTAAACCTTGTCATGAGTCAGGTTATGATCCTTGTGATCCTGCACACCACTGTAAGCCACTAATGACTCAAGTCAAGCAATTATATGTGAGGTGGCCGGAAATGTCTCTCTCTGTTGAAAGGCAGTTAAGGGCTAATGAGAACTTTTAAGAAATATTATTAGTAGACACACAGACCACATGTGTCTGAATGAAAGATGTTGTTATATGTACAGCAATTAGAGTATAGCAGCGGACAAAGCGCTTGTGAATTGCCTTGTGTACGCATTGTGCTCTACAAATAAACTTGCCTTGCCTTGCCTTGCGCATTTATAATTGATCTATTCATTACTATGTTCTCATATTAACCATCTTAATCTGCATGTTCATTTCCGTAAAACTTCTTAAAGCCTACTTGAATTCTCCATTAGCTCTCAGCATGTATTTAGACCATGAGCAGCCAGGCCTGTTTCAGATGACGTCCTCAGGATAAGAAGCCGACTGATGGAGTGACTGAGGCGGCTATTGAGGACCTAACCGAGTGTGTTTACATGCTGCCTAATAGCATCAGTAATAGAACTTTTGCTTTTCACTTTAGCCCTGCAGGCTACTTAAAAACACCTAGAAAATTCACTTTGCTGGCTCCGATTTAATTTGATTTGCTTGCGTAGGTCAGATTAGCTTTCAGCCTGTTTGGATAAATGGTTCAATCTGTAGGTACTTTTAGTGTGGTGGGTAGAATGTTACACTGAGGAGGTCTGTTTGGCACTAGGAAAATGAACAGAATATGCACAAATGTTGACCTTTAAAACGTGATGTCACTCAATCGTGCATTAACCGAGTGAAAGAAACATGCAGAATTGTTTCATTATTACTATATCAGGAAAAAGGTCACAATCAAGCGGACAAAAAATACATCAATCTGCAGGTATAAAATCTCCTCCTGCTAAAGTAGTCCTGACTAAGCCACACTCAAGATCTGCTCACCGCTCTTGATCGGTTACCCCGGCGGAATTGAAGGATGGGTGGAGAGGAAAATGTACCTTAAATTTAAAGTACAATAAAACTGTGCTAACCTTAAAGTATCTGAAGGTAATGCAATAAAGCAGAATAAGTCACTCCACACCAGCTATCTGACTTAATCCTTTCTGCTGGTACACATAAACCCCTATAATCCATATAAATTAGTCAACTTGAAAAAATCCATGGGCCAAGACGGTGTCGGCTGAGCAACCACCGGCGGTTGATACTACTGTTATTTAGATTTAACAGCAAAACCCTGAATATCAGTCTAACCTTGATCTCACTGTTTTTTTTTTTTTTTTAATACGTTAATTTAATATATTATCAAAAAATTTAATTAGAAAATATTTATTTAACTCAAATGTGTCAAGAGAATAAGAGATAAGAGAAGAAGAATGGGTTTAATATTGTTAAATTACAGCTTTTTAATATAATGACTCAATGTTTGTACCAGCATCCATTATGCGAGCAACAGATACCCACATAAAATCAAAAATTGCATGAACTGATACAGTCACGTCTTTGTACCGTAAAGATGCTCTATGAAACTTCGCTGTCAGAGGATCTACCACCTGTCTGTATCCATAGAGACGTTATTGCTTTGCATGGAACATTCTGCAGTATAAATGGTAATAATAACAGGAATAAGAATACGTGCAGATTAATAAATGACATTTCAGGCAAAGTAAAAAACATATCCGTGGAGGCAAGTAGGTGGCGGTCCTTCGACAGAAAAGTTACATAGTGTACTTTTAGGGCCTGTTAAATGTAATAGCACTTCATTACCACTACCTGCATGTAAACAGTCTCTGCTTCAGTAGCTTAAAGTAGCTTGTGTTGACAGTCTATTTCAAATTCATTAAAGGAGCATGCTTTTGACGTCTGTTAAGAGAGTGGTGGAGTTCCTGGACCTGCAGTGGACCATGGCCCTGTCTGAGAGCTACTCTGTCAATGTTGAACCAGCGTCAGTCAGTTTGTACACGGAAGCAGGGTCAGTGCAGTTTACAGGCGACTTTCAACACTCCTCTGTGCTCTCAAACCATTGCATCTCAAGCTTTAGGGCCCCTTCATCTGTCCTCACACATGTTTCAGACCTGAGTCATAAACAGGGCATGTACACAGGTTAAATGTGTAAATATTACATTTTTTCCCCCCTGTAAATGCGGGGGCTGCCAGAAACGAAATGTCGGAAAACATAAAGATTTTACAGAATTGCCTGGGATTCAGAACGCACATCTTCAATACTGTACAAAGAGTGAGTCTGGTCATCACTCCCTCTGTCGCACCTGGAGGCAAACTCAAACAGAACCATACAATCACATTAGTTTCCATGATGCATGTGAAACAAATGAGCACATTGGTTTTCTATCATTTAGAACAAAATAAAACGTTTCCCACTTTGCTCATTAATTCTGCAAAAATGTGTAACGTTTTTCAGTCCCTGTGATATTTTTTTATTTGATTTTTTTTCCTCGTAAGCAGCCATGTTTGTTTTATTATGGGCGGACCAGGTGCGTCTCTGATTGGCTAATCCACCTGTCAATCACATCCATCTGAACTGTGGAGATGACAGTGACCAGACTGATATCGATAGGTCTGCACTTAGGGAGACAATAATGAAATAGAAAGTTATGCTTTCATGGATTGAATTTAGGCAACTATTGCATTCTACTATTTGCAAAAACATTTAGTTTTAGCCTGGGCCTGCGTCATGAATTGATTTTAGATCAGCTTGGGCCTTTTAAACCAGCAGGTCTACATCCAGTCCTCTGTCAGCAAAAGCATGTTGTTTAGAGCAGAGTTTAGGAAGACACTTGACAATTTTGGGCGGGGTCAAATGGTACTATATTGTTTATGTTTGAAGAATTGGTATTGAAAGCCATTTTTAGTAAGATAATAACAAATACAAAAATAAACATCACATCGCTAAAGCCCTATTTTCAGCCCGTATGTGCTGCAAATGCAAAATGATAATAAAGTCATCTCTGTATAGCTCTGTTATCTTTGTCTGTGATAGGGCAAAGTACTGTTTCAAACAAAACACAGCACATATCTATTTAGTCACGCCATCAAAAATGAATAAATAAATAAATAGAGCAATTGTCTCATCACTACCTTGTGGGTATAGGTTGATTACCTGACCACATTTACAGCCATTCAGACCAACATTATTAAATATCTCAATGTTTGTATTAAGTAAGTGCTAATAAAATATCCGTGAGTGTATTTCGGCTTACTGTAAACTGTTGAGTGAAACAGTGCTTGCAGTCAATGCAGTACTTTTTCTCTGCTGCACCAACTAATTGCATTTGTCTGTTGTGCTCAAACTTACACCTCCACATCTGCATATTGTGTAAGCCTCATGCATCTGGGCTGAATGAAGGAAATGGCCTAGCATCCTGTGGTAATGCTCGCGACGTGCCAAAAGAGTGCAGTTGTTTTCATGTTGTATCCATTAACCGCATTATCTTTAACAACGCCGCTTTCTCCGGGAGACGGAGGAACAAGCCACGAGGTTCAAGAGATGAAGAGTAAGATCTGAGAGGTGCTTAAAAAAAACCTGAGATTGAAGAGTACGCGCGAAAAGTCCAGCCTGGTGGCCATGTTTTGACTGTCCAAGGTCGATGCACACATAGAGTATAAACTAAAATAGGAACTTTTATTTTGATCTTTGAGGTTTTTCCATTCTATAACGTCGTAGCCCTTCGTTGCCTTTATTTTGAAACGTGCATGTCCCTACTCCATTTCCTTTATTCACTTGATTTACAGCATAGGTTTTGGGCAATAAAATATTCAAAAGGAAGTAGAGAGACTAATTATGGAACATTTATTCACTATGGATGATTTAGTTAAATGTTCTTGTAAGCATGTCCACTTTAGTTCCACAATGTACTGTACCAGTAAATATATAGTTCCACAATGTACCTAAGCATTTCCATGTTTTTAATAATGAGAAAATATGCAAAGTAAAATGATAAATCCCACCAGAGCTCAGAAAAAAGGGACGAGACCATCCACTAGTAGATGTTTATCTACTAGACGAAAATAAACGGAGCACTAAAGATACATGGGGTGTTATTAATCTTCAAATCAGATCTTCAAAATGACTAGATAAATTCAAAATGTTCAAACTAAAAAAAATTGTATCAACTAAACTACCTTTTGACCTTGGGCATATAGTGTGTTCTTCCTTACTTTTATTGTAAGCTTTGGGTTCTAGCACCAATCAGGAGATAATATAAAAAAGTAGAGGCCACAGGTTTACAGCACTGATTTCCCCTGAGACACAACTCTTGAATGCACTTTTTTATTTTCAGTAGAAGAAAACATTGGCAGGTGGATTCCAGCATCTCAATAGAAGGAGTAGGAAACATTTACATTTGATATCAACTGAGCTGTCTGTGATAATCATTTCCATAGCAACAGTGTGGAAATAGTTGTTGGGGATTACGGGGGCGGAGTTCTGCTGCGGTACGTCAGTTGAAGTATGAATGCCAGAGCCGAAACAAACTTTGTTCTTGTTCCCTAGGTAAACGAACACACTTCTTGCGTCTTATGAAGTAGGAGATGGCCTTTAGTCTTAAATCATTTTCTTTGGCTTTTTTGCTTCATTTTACTTGATAAACAGACAGTTGAGGGGAAAAAAAGTTGTTTATTTATTTCATTCCATTTAAATAATTGGACAACTCCATAAATCTGACAAAAATCAGATTTTTGATGCCTGTCACCTGTCATTCTGTCACTTTGAACTTGGTCTTGGTGTTTTTCTCACTTCAGTCTGTCAGGAATAACCCATTTGTAAGAAAACAGAAGCTGATGTTTGGAACAAGTCTTAGGGACTTATTAGGGACCCCTGCCATGCTTCGACCCCCTCCTCTCCTCCTCCCCCCTCTTCTGTGTCTGCCCCTCATTTCAGACAGTTGAGCGGCCTGTAGTTACAACGACTGGGATCATTTTATTTGACGGATTAAGCGTCTCTGCCCTTTTGCCTCCAGACTTGCTGCACAGTCATTGGCAAACAGTTCCAAAACCAGAAACCTGTAAATCCTTAGAATAACACAGGCTACTAATAGGGCAGCATTTTAAAAGGCCCACTAATCCTCTAGAACAGCCGGCCTTAGAGCATGAGTCAGGACCCAGGCTGCATTTTGGTGTGTGTTCTGAGACATGGATTACGGCCCTTCCAATATTAAGTACATTTTCGAAACAAATCTTTTTCTGCTGCAGCTTTTCACATTTTTGTAATCTTGTTTTCATTATGACATTTTTCTGATGTGATATAATTTTTGTAATGTTGTTTTAATAATGTTGGCCATCTAGGAAGTACTGCTCTGTTTTCAGGCCATACAACTTCACCATAGTCAATTTACTGCTCGGGTCCTGACTAGAACCAGGAAGTACGATCACATTAGTCCTGTGCTCAGGTCTCTGCACTGGCTCCCTGTGGCTCAGAGAATAGACTTCAAAGCAGCTCTGCTTGTATACAGAAGTCTCTCCATGGCCTAGCACCAAAGTACATCTCGGACATGTTATGTCCATATGAACCATCTCGGACTCTGAGGACCTCAGGGACCGCCTCCTGCTGGTGCCCAGAGTCAGGACTAAACATGGGGAATCTGCATTTCAGTTTTATGCAGCTAAAATCTGGAACAGTCTTCCTGAGGAGTGAGACAGGCCGCTACTTCTGCAATGTTCAAATCTAAACTAAAAACTGTTTTGTTTGGCTGTGCATATGACTGAAATGCTTTTCTTTGCACTCTTCTCTTTTATGTCTTGAACTAAGATTGTGATTTCTGCCATGTCTTTGTGATTTTAATGCATTTTTTTCCTGTTGTGTGAAGCACTTTGAATTGCCTTGTGTACGAATTGTGCTCTACAAATAAACTTGCCTTGCCTTTACTGCAAGGAGATGTTGTATGAGGGGAACTTTTTGTGTCTCTATTGGGAAATGACCTAGAAACATGTATGCACTGGAAATGATTATTTTTTCAAACAGGGAACAGCTGATCCTAATGTGCCAAAGCTTTGTTTTGCTCAGTCTTTCAGCTCAAAAAAGATAAAAATCATTACTGAATTATAATTTTCTTATTTTCACAGGGGGCTGTGTTCTCTCACTCAAAAGTGATCCGGGAGCCGAAAGCGAGCCAAAACTAATATCAGAATCAGAATCAGAAAGGGTTTATTGCCATTGTCAATGAACAAAATTCACAAACATAGGAACTTGTCTTGGCATTAAGGTGCAACATAAAACACTGTAATCAATAATAAAACAACATATATTCAATCAAAAAGGGCATGCATTAAGAAACAATTTAAAATGTCTATAAAATAAAAATAGGCATACTATTATGTACACAAGAGTTACAGTTAGATTTACAGTTTTTGAGTGCAGAAAGTGACAGTGCAGTGAGTGGTGAATAGTTGCAATTAAAGTGGCAGGTGTTTAGAAGTGTTCATGAGTCCAACGGCAGAGGGAAATAAACTATTCTTGTGGCGGGAGGTTCTGGTCCGGATGGACCGTAGCCTCCTGCCTGAGGGGAGTGGTTCAAATAGACCATGTCCAGGTGAGAAGGGTCAGCTGTGATCCAACCTTCTCGTCTCAGAACCCTGGAGACGTACAGATCCAGCAGAGATGGAAGTCTGCAGCCGATCACCTTCTCAGCAGAACGCACAATGCGCTGTAGTCTCTGTTTTTCCCTGGCTGTGGCTCCAGCGTACCACACGGTGATGGAGGAGGTGAGGATGGACTCAATGATGGCCGTGTAAACTGCACCATCATCTGCACTGGCAGCTTGGCTTTCCTCAGTTGCCGCAGGAAGTACATCCTCTGCTGGGCCTTCTTGATGAGGGAGCTGATGGTGGGCTCCCACTTGAGGTCCTGGGTGATGGTGGTGCCCAGGAAGCGGAAGGAGTCCACGGTGGTGATGGGGGAGTCTGTCATGACGAGGGGGCTGGGGGGCTCGTGACTTTCCTGAAGTCCACGATCATCTCCACTGTCTTCTGGGGCGTTGAACTCCAGGTTGTTACCGCTGCACCAGACGACCAGCCGGTCCACCTCCCTCCTGTAGAAAGACTCATCCCTGTCCGAGATGAGCCCGATGAGAGTGGTGTCGTCCGCAAACTTGATCAGTTTTACAGAGTCATGGCTGGAGGTGCAGCAGTTTGGTGTACAGGTAGAAGAGTAGAGGAGAAAGTACAACAGCCCTGTGGAGCTCCTGTGCTGATAGTCCGAGTGTCTGAGACATTCTTCCCCAGCCCCATGCACTGCCTCCGATTCGTCAGGAAGTGAGTGATCCACCTGCAGGTGGAGTCGGGCACGTTGAGCTGGGCGAGCTTGTCCTGGAGCAGAGCAGGGAGGATGGTGTTGAATGCAGAGCTGACCACAAACAGGATCCTGGCGTAGGTTCCTGGGAGTCCAGATGCTGCAGGATGAAGTGGATGTGCCAGGTTGATGGCGTCGTCTACAGACCTGTTGGCTCTGCAGGCGAACTGCAGGGGGTCCAGCAGGAGGGGGGAAGGACTTGAGGTGGGGCAAGACCAGGCGTTCAAATGACTTCATGACTACAGACGTCAGCGCCACAGGCCTGTAGTCATTAAGTCCAGTGATCCGAGGCTTCTTGGGGACAGGGACAATGATGGCAGACTTGAAGCAGGCTGGGATGTGGTATGACCCCAGGGAGGTGTTAAAAAAGACAGGGGTTAACTCTCCTGCGCCAATGTCTTAATGTAGCGGGCGAGACGCCGTCTGGTCCAGCAGCTTTTCGGGGGTTGGATTTCCGAAATAGCCTGTGAACATCCTGTTCCTGAACTGAGAGAGTGGTGGGGGAGGTGGGGTGGACCAGGTTTGGGTTGGCGGAGGTGGCCACCGTTGGGGAGGGGTGGTCACATCAAACCTGGAGTAGAAGGTGTATGAGGTAGTGGTTCTCAGCACTTTGGATCGCTTAAATACACTGACACGGTTCAATTACAACAGTGGAGACATTTTCGGACTTGGACTTGGAACCAGTCGAAGCGTGGCTATAGATTCTGTCTGCCTACCAGCCAAAATGGTATTTGTGTATTCGAAATAAAGAAAGTGTGGTACATTATCTGTCTATTAGATTTGAAAAAAAGAAGTGCGAGGATTGAGTACCAAGGAAAGATGTCTTTCTCATTTCAATCACACATTACCGTGTTTGGTCATACATAAACTCAAGGGTACAGAATAATTTACTGTGAGGAGAGCACCTGACTGTCCCTGTTTTCAAAAAGAAAGTAGGTTAGCCAAATGTTATAAAATACTAAGTACAAGTGTTTTGCCAATTTAGCGCCCAATTCTAGTTGATCACTTTTCATTTGTAACAAGTCTAACATCTCTCAATACAGTGCTTGAAAAAGCCCTCAGAACAGAAGTTGATCCAAAAACTGGCAATGAACAAATATTACGAAAATCTGTGCGGTCAATGAACGCTGGCTCCATCACGAATGACGCACTTATGATATAACAGCAGTCACCACAGATCACCGGACCGACAAGAATCCCACAAATTCACTACGGATCATGTATGTCCAAACAGGTAAATATTATCAACAACACACTTAAAAAAGACATTTGTCCAAAAAACTGTGCGACCATACACGCAGCTTATATTTACCCGGCTTCCTGTTTTATTTACTTAGCATATAAAAACAAGAGCGAAGTTTGTCAGCTGCTTTCAGGGTCACGGACTGGGGCTGGCGTCAACAAGCTGCAAACTCAAGCCCTCAATGCACCTCATCTATGTGTTTGGCATCTATACATAAAGTCTTGAACATTTGAGATGCTAAAATGATAGTTACAGTTTACTCTTGCTAAAATAGTAGAGTAGAGTATGTCCTAAAGCTGAAGGTGAATGGTGCAGTGTACAGGTAAGCTGGCTGCAGTCCAGGGGCATCAGGTGCTCCGCTCATGTGTTTTTCTCAACGCAGTGCAGCCACAATCGCTGGAGGATTGATTGTGGAGTTATGGCAATGTAAAGAAAAAAATAAGCTAAACTAAAGCATGTTTTACAAAAGGTTTGGACTGAATATATACAGTAATATGGCCACGTTTGATCACAACAAAAGTAGTAGCGGACCAAATGTCTGGGGGTAGCGTCTCGAAATACTACTCAATTTCAGTTAAAATAGAAGCAGTCCTTTTTATGTCCAGCATATAGGTCCCATTTGGTCCAATGTCTGTCAGATCAATTCAAAGTCCAATCGTATTGTTTTGTGTCACCCATTTCTTTGTTATAACCTTCTTCCCTGCTGCCAGAATTATAGATACAGTCGGCAACGCCTCATATTAGGGGGCTTTCTCGACAAATGATGTGTATTTTAATTGCAACTAATTCAAGTCGAGTCACAACTGAGTTTTAATGGTAGTTACTGACAAAGTGTGACCCCAGAAAAGTAAACGGATTGTTCTGTAGGTGTGAAAATACAGCAGGCAGTTGCATTTGGATAGCTATACAAATTTGGGCTTGGTTCTATCCCTTATTCTTCTCCATGTCTTTGTGTCTCTATTTAACACAGTATATATATAAATATGCTAAAGTCTGCATTTGCTCTTGTAGTTGTTGAACAGTGGGTGATAGAGCAGCTCGTCTACATTAAAATGAATGAGTTGCTTCCCCCACAGAGGTCCGCTGGTGGAGTTCCCTCGCCGACTGTATCGATGCTGCAGATTTATTGTGTCCATGGCAGGAGTCTTAAGGCCCAAATACATAGATCTGAAGTCATGTGAAATGCCAATGCCAAAGATGATCTGCAGAGAAGCGGTCTTTTAATATATATTTTTTTTTAAAGCTGCACTAAGTTACAGGTCAGGTCCGTGGTGAAGTAAGCACACTCACAGTGAGAATGAATCCTCTGTAAGGTATTTTTGAGTATGAATACCACATGAACTTGAATAAATGCAAGCTAGATAAGATCTGTGGAAAATCCCAGGCAAAGCAATAACATCTCCATGGGGACAAAGAGATGGTGGATACTCGACCAGAAAAGGTACGTAGTGAACCTTTAGATTGAAACTCTGATGTGTAGAATGAGTGTCTTTCATGTATGTTTAGAGTGGGTTTTAGTTACTCCTGCTGGTGCTTTTCTTTGGTCCAGGACAAAATAATGCAATTTTAAATACAGCCAAACTATTTAAAATAAACTGTTTATAATTCAGTAAATAATATGTATTTCATGGATTACAGTAGAAAATTAATCAAACAATTTTATCGCCTGGAACAAGAAGTCATCCATATTGATTTACAATTTTATTTTGTGATAAGATCTGGCACCTTTGTTTTCTTATGTGTGTCATTTGAGCTTATCATCTCTAGTAGAGAAGTTATATAATGATTTGGCTTCTCGAGAGGCAGTCTAACCTGGACACGAGTAACACTGTTGGGTTAATGTTTGATTTAGTAAAACTACAGTCAGTAGATTCTTCAACAACACAGTGAATTCTTATTGAATTTAAATAGGTATGATTTGACAAAAATGTTTATGTGTACGTGTTTTTATGTATTTTTTACATTTTATTAATGTTTTATTGAATTTAATTGAGTTGTATTGTATCTGTACTTATCTGTTTGTTTCCTGGAAAATGAGAGCTTAAAAGTAATAATAAATTCTGATTCCATTACTTTTACTGCATGTCTGAGACCTCCTTAACAATTACTGAAAATAAATGTTGGCAACTGGGGAGCGCATATTGCATTTTGCTAACGTTAAATCCAGTTAACTTGTTATAGGGGCTCACGTACCACACAGTAGTGCAAACACGACCAGTTATATACATCTCTCAATCTCCTCTGCGGGTCTCATCACTGGAGCGCCGCACATACAGACAAACTGTAACTTGGGAAGCCATTAAATCATCCCTTGGCCACCGCGGAATGCATATTAAGGCGGAAGCATCTGTGGATGAGAGCGGACAGCACGGGATGGGGTTATTCTATACCTCTGTTTTGGAGATGGGATGAAGGCCCTGCTTTGTTTTAGGGGCCTGTTAATGGTTTGAATTAGCACTGCAAATCCAGGAGTTGGATGCTTTATATTCCCAGAAGAGCATGGTGGTCGCCATGACGGCAAAGCTAAACACAAGGGCCTCTGTGCTGGAATAAACTGCAGAATGGGTAAATAACGCAACAATAGTAACTAATGGGCTGAGTAAGTGTGAGTGAGTACAGAGTATTGTGCCTTAAAAGTTTTCATAAACGTTATGAATCATATTCCAAATAGAGTGAGCTCATTTACCTCGGCAGTTCCAGTAATAAGGACCAAATACATTTCAATAGGCTCTATGTGGTCTGTGTACTGCAAGTGAGCATAGGTAAAACTAGGTTAGTGTTTTGTGTATTAATACACTTAACAACTATCTAAATAAGTATATTAGAATAATCTTCTGTTGCCATTCTAATCTATGGACATTACATACAACAATTACCACCAATACATACAATGCAAGTTGTTAAACAATGCTACTCACAAATGGCTCTGATCACATCAAAAAGAGATTTATTATTACCATTTATTAATTATTTTGATGTAAACTTCACCAGTTTACCATTTGTAGTAGTTACCATTGTAGTTAATTGTGACAGGGGCATACATGAGCTGATCTGTAAGGGATGAGGTGTGTTTACCTTGCACATCACAAGTCATTTATCATGCAATGTTTGTCAAATTACAAACTCGAGATTCCATCATGAACCTTTCCCGCTGCTGCGTTTGAGCTCAGCCCCTGGAGGAGCAATCCAATCACAGGACAGCATTGTGGTTTCTTTTTTCAGATGAACCAAAGCAAACATGGTGATGCCAACGCAACACATTTCATTTTGGCTTCTGCCAGGTTAAAGGAATGTCTGAATGTTGGCCAACAGGTTAGGCGCCCACAAAGTAAGAACCGCCCTGGTTGTAGCTTGTCTTTAACATGCAGACAGTACATGAAGTAAATATAACTTTAAATACTAAGCCTCCTCTGCAAACGGGATGTAATATAAGTTCTTCTGTCAAACACCTATTGTGAAGTCAGTCCCTGGTGAATGACGCCTGAAAATATTTAAAACCATTTGAAATCATGATACAAAAAAATCTGTGCTCTCAAAACCTATAGAAAAAGGTGAACTAAATTATACAGCTGCTATTGAACTAGTTCATGCCATTGCTAATGAAAAGGTACAGCATTAAAAGGCTCTGAGTGCGACTCCCTGGAGAGAGACTTCCACACAGTGTTCGATTGTGCCGGGGCTGGCTCCTGTCTGTGAATCTCGGCCCTCGGTGCTGACAGCAGAACAACAAACAAGCGGACTGTTTTATGAAGCAGCACTGCGGCGGTGAGGTAAGTGGAAAAACAAGGCTACTTACATGTACTTCTACAACTCTACTGCTACTTTTATAGTCTTTAAAACCGAACACTGTTACGTCTGTACTCGTATTTACTCAGCAGCACTCATTTGCCGTACGTACAGAGGAATATGTCAGGTCAAATTAGACACGGAACTTGCAAACTCATTTTTGGAAACCAATTTGGATCACGCTCAAACCGGGTCAAGCTTTTGTTTAGAAAAAGCAATTCACTTGAAAAATTTTAGCTAGCTTCCAAAGTGCCCCGTCTTTCTTTGCCCCCTTTTTTTTAGGCGTGAAGGCACCATTTATATTTGCACAAAGTTTCCCTGAGTTAAGCTCGTCTGACCTATTACCCAAAGTCCCACAAAACACGGTTTGTTCAAGTTGTGCTTTTAAAAAAGTAGTGCACGTTTTTGCCAGATGTTGTTCCTTGTTTCTTTCCACATAAAAAAAAGTCATGTTTAGATGAAATGGATTGGTGTAATGACACGGAAGGGTTTGTTGCTGTCAAAGTGCGACTGTAGACATGTTCTGTTCTGCTGACGTCTGCGGTGGACAGTTCTCGGACCCTCTGGCCTCCTGTCTGTCTGTCATGGACCGTACAACCATAAAGAGCAGCTATGTCTCTTGATGTTGTGCAATAGTCATCCCACTGCAATAGAAGAACTTTATTCATAAGCACATTCAAACTTAGAACTGGGCAATATTGACAAAAAATTAACTTCTTGATATGTTTGGGCTTTCTTGATAACAATGATCAGATAATAGTTTTGCTCTCAATCTGAAAAAGTTCCGTAAATGTCTATTCATCTTATATTCAATTTATAGCCCACAAAAGCTCTGGAAGCTGTGATTGTAAGTACCAGGCCTGGGAGAAGCAGATACAGATGTGTAGCTCTCGGAGTCGAGTTCTGCTCATTATCCAATTGCTCTCGTCAAAATCATTCGGGGAAAGGTGGAAAGTTCAGTCAAATATTTCAAGCTGATGTTGTTATATCTTGAAGAGAGCAGAAACATCTTTCCCAGCCACAAATGCACAAATCACCTCCCTCTGCCGGTGTCAACATGTTTGTTTTGGTTTGTTTTGGCGCTTCACCTTCTGCTTCCGCACCAAAACCATACCTCTGCCTTGTGGTTGGTACGCAGAAGCGGAAAAGGATAAAGATGGATTTGAATGAGGTGAAATCTGTGTCATAATAATTTTTTTTGATGCAGACGCGATTCATTCGAAATCCCATTTAAAAAAGTTGTGGTTCACCCAGCATTCTTCACCTCTGTTTTTCAAAGAGTTAGCGTGCAGATTTTTGAATGAGAAGGAAATGAAAATAGAAATGGATGCTTAATGTCACATTTCACACATAAGAAAAATACAAACAGTAATATACCAAAACATGCATAACTTGTAAAAATGTCAAAGGTAAAATGTTAGTGAACCCAGAAACCAACACGCCTTTCTACTGTAAGTGCTCTCATCAGTTTATTGAATCCACAAAGAGGTCCCATTCTCCTTATGCAGACACTGAAATCTGCACAGAAGACTAAACACCACACTGTGCAGCATCATGTCCGAAGTACTAATATTACATGTGGGTACTTCATCATCATCTAGCCAATGGTTTGATCCTTTTTCACTTAACTGTCTGACTTCACTGTCTGAACCTACTCTCTGTTTTTTCATGTTATGTTTTTCCTCTTAACTTTTTCTGTGGCTCGAATACCTGACCTTCGATGCTCATGATTCTGTTGACAATTTTCTATTTCATGGAGTACAATTTCATCACTGTGTGTGTAGAAAACGCTATTTCAACCACTTTGAAGTTGTTGATCGTCTTTACAGCAGACTTTTAGCTTCTCCTCCGTTGCAGCCGTCAACTCCCGTAGATCATCCAGACAGGGCGCAAATAAACACAAATGAGCCTAAGGGTTACAAATATAGGCTAAGGGTTCAAACTAAATATAAAAAAATAAATTAAAAAAAAAATAAAAAAAAAAAATACATGTTTTCCAATTGAACTTAGATAGAACACCCTGATTGCATTAAATAAGCTATTTATGGTCCGTTAATGCCATTCGTCACCATTAGGGGGAGTTGTGTAAAACAGTGTTCCATCGGCACCTTTGTTCAAATATCTACATTGATTTCAACCCAAAAAAGAAAGTGTGTCCTATGAGAAAGGTAAACATAAAGGTGAAGATGCGAGGGCTGCTGCCGGAAAACAAACATGCAATTCCCAACAAGTCGTGAGGAAATTAGCATAAAACTATCTGAAATACAGTTCAGACTTATTGCACTGGTTTCACCCCCCCTACTGGTACAATCTATCATTACAGACAAAGGACAGCTCATATTCCCCCCTTACACTCTTCATGCACAAGAACACTTATTTGTGGATGGGAGAGGGATGTTTGGTTTTGTATTTTATAATTATATTTATAATTATTATAATAATTAATTAATAATTATTATCAATAACACAAAACCTGGAGCACTATTGTAAAAAAATAATAAAATCTTTTGCTTCGATTTTGCCCTTTCACTACACTCTGTTCCTGTGGTGTGAAATCTAAACCATAGTTGTATGGTTATGGCTATGCACTTATGTATATACATTATTCTACATTATGCTTATTCTAAGCATTTATGAACATAATGACTATAATACAGTCAATACAATATGACTTTCCACGGACGTCATCATTAACTGTGCACTTCCTTGCAGTTGTATGATTTTACAAATGGGCTGCTGATCTCACCCACAAAATAAATTATAAACGGAATACAACATTGTTTTCAAGCCGTCCAGCAAAACAGTGCAGTGTTGACTTGTTGGCGCACATGAACGATGAACATTAGTTACACAAATCAAGCAACTTTGTGTAATATTTTAGCAGCTAAAATTATGAACTTGAACTCCACACATTTTCTGGATTAGGGATTGCTCTTAAAGGATGAATTTTATGAAAAATGTATTTTTTTTAGCTTTTAACCATGCATTGTTTGTTCATCCTGCTTTATAAATCTCTCTGCAGCCAGTAGATGGAGCCAAAAGTCAATTCCTGGTGTGGGAAACATGTGATGCTAAGGTAAAGGTACTCAAGAGCATGTTTGCGACAGATTGACAAACCCTCTAGCTCAAGTGGCGTTGGAAAAAAATGTCCACATCCAAGTGCAATAAGTTTGCCATCTTCTTAAAGGACAATAACAATTCAACAGCCAGTTACACGCGTGGAGCTGACTCAGTTTGCACCTGTGGCTGTCCAGGAGATATCACCAACCTCTACTTGCTGCTTTGAACTGTTGTCCACTAGACTTTTAAAGTCCATGCTGAGCAGTTTGCACCACTTACTAAAATAGTATTACTAATAGTCTTACTAACATGTCACTTAAATCTGGAACATTCCCAACGGCCTTGAAAACTGCGGCCATTAAGCAGCAGCTAAAGAAAAGCAGCCTGGATGCCACAATACAAAACAACTATCCACCTATTTCAAATTTGCCTTTCTTGGGAAAAGTTCTTGAAAAAGTTGTTTATCAACAGCATATTCAGTTCCTCCTAAAGAATAAATCCTTTGATGTCTTCCAGTCTGGTTTTAGATCACAGCACAGAGACATCCGTCTGAGCACTGATACTGGTAAGGCGTCTGTTTTAGTCTTGCTGGATCTCAGTGCTGCTTTCAACAATGTCGATCATGAGATCCTTCTACAGAGATTTGAGGACTGGGTGGGCATCACTGGTACGGTCATAAATTGGCTGAAGTCCTACCTTGAAAACAGGAAATACTTTGTTGATATTGGTGACTGTGTCTATGACGGCATGGCGTTGACCTGTGGGGTGCCCCAGGGGTCAATCATTGGACCCCTTCTGTTCAGTCTGTACATGCTGTACATCCAGAACGCTGCCGCTCGGGTCCTGACAAGAAACTAGGAAGTACGATCACACTAGTCCTGTGCTCAGGTCTCTGTACTGGCTTCAGGCTCAGAGAATATATTTTAAAGCAGCTCTGCTTGTGTACAATTCTCTCCATGGTCAAGCACCAAAATACTAATATAAAATACTAGCACTAAAATATAATCTATAATAATGTTAGTGCCATATGAACCATCTCGGACTCCGAGGACCTTAGGGAATGGCCTCCTGCGTGTGCCAAGCGTCAGGACCAGACACTGGGAATCTGCCTTCCGTTCTATCGGGCAAAGGTCTGGAAAAGCCTTCCCGGGGTTGAGAGACAGGCTTCCGCCCGCGGTGTTTGTTCTAGGCTAAAGACTGTTTTCTTTGGCTGTGCATAAGACTGAGATACTTTTATATGGTTTTTACTATTTTAATGTGTTTTATGATCTTCTTCATGGTGGATGCTTTACCGCTTAACTTTGAGAGGGAAAACAAAGTCAGAGTTCATGTAAGTACACACATCCAGTGACTCAACATTAAAATGAATGTATTTGCTATAATTGAAAACATACTTACAGTAACATATCTTCTATTGAATAAACATTGTGTGAGCCAATCATGGTTCTCTCAAACAGAACAGACCCTTACACATTTAACCAACTGAATGTCTGACATCTCTGACGTCCAGCAGAGACTTCATTTTCCAGTCCTTGGTCATGGGCAGTGTTAAAATACAAGTGTCAGGGCCCCTCAACAGAATACAGGGGGGCTCCGAGGGGCCAAGCCACGGAACAAATATCAAATACACACATTAGTAGAACTGACAGCGGCATGACGTCACAAAGCGGTATACCAAACACTGTGAGTAACGCCTGTATACTCGGACATGCAAGTACAAGTATTCATGTATTTATTGTACACAGGTATAAAAAAGACAGCAGAGTGGCCCACAAAGCCACTGACATCACATTAGAAAAGTGACAGTTCACAGTAGATATAGATCACAGAGTAACGTTTGGAGCAGTGTATACGATGGAGTTTGATGAGGTCTTTGCTTTGGGTACACTACCACTTTCCAATCCAAAGATTTAAGGACAATGTTTTTGGACAAATAATTGAACTCATGATGTTACCATAGAAGGTTTTTGGACACTCAAAGTCACTTTACATAAGACCTGTAACAATAACACATTCTGTGTTGAGATATTGCTACAGAAGATAAACGATAATGTTGAAACTTTCACTGCATTGCCAGACCAACCAGGATAATGCAGGATAATCCCAGTTAACTCTTTTTAGATGTAAAATATAGTTGTTGTTTTTTTAAATAAAAAAGAAACATGAATTGAAACTTAAGTATGTATAAAGAGTAGAGTCAAGTTATTTGTTTGACTCTTTACAGCTCACGTTTTATTCTAACATAAAAAAATATAACAGCAGTGTCCTGAATGTAGACACAAGATAAATATTGTGCTTCCAAAAATATTGTTCCAGCCATTATGAAAGTACGAACAAACACTTAATTCATAATGAACTAATGGTTTATAAAGAATTATTCAGGTTTAGTAACTGCTTGAAAATACCAAACCCCTAATACAGGGCAATTCAACTTAATTTTTCTGCGAGCCAGATTTTTTGGAGGGCCAAGGCCCCTGGGCCGGAGTGCACAACACGCCATTGTAACAACATTTTGGGTCACAAAAAATATTTGCTAAGTGTTAACTGAGTTAATACAATAAAATAACTACTGGTAGATTGGATTTAGGTGAGAAATAAGATCCAAAATGCTTTACCATTGCTTTGCAATATTGCCCATCCAGTAAGTACTAAAGAAGTATTAAACAAGGACTAAACCAAGATCAAATCAGGTCTAAACAAATGCTAACCCAGGATTTAAGCAGTAAACAATATATATATATATATATATATATATATATATATATATATATATATATATATATATATATATATATATATATATATATATATATATATTTTGGAAGATGGGTCGAGGGCCGGATTCATCTCTCTGAGGGCCTGATTTGGCCCCAGGGCCTTATGTTGAATAATATAATACTAGTAGTTAGGCCTGCATCATTCTTTATTAACTAATTGTTCATAATTCACTTTTATTTTCTAATTTGTATGGTCCTTTGTGTTTGGTATTTATTTTATTATTACTAAGATTTTATGTTTTTATGGTTTTGCTTTGCTTTGGCTGGTTTTAATATTTTAGAACAAAATTGAGCACTTATAACTTTTGTTTTTTGGTTATTTGGATACAGCTTAGTTAATACAATGCACCATATTGGCTAAATATAGACCATTTGATTGGTATTAAGTCTTTCATGCTTTATTAAGACTGATTTAAAGTGGTACTGCAGTTTGATCTGATTGGTGATGGGATTAAACTGCCAATCCATGGCTTTTTTGCCTATAGTTTGACCGCTGTATTCTTTCCCAAATTGAATGAAAAACATGCTCATATGCCAATAACAAAAAAAATGCTATTTGCAATATGAAGGGACACAGTAATATTTCAACACAAAAACATATTTGCTCAATAGATCTGTCCTAAAAGTGTCCCCAGAGCAAAAGTCTCACTCCACACCCTCCATGCCGGACTGTTAGCTGTAGCACATTGTTATATCTGTACATTGGGACAGTGAAGTTATATGGTGAGCATGTCCAAGAGCTTCGGTTTCATGCATAATAAAGACAACCTGATATTCACAGGATCAACACCAGGTGGCGGGCTCGCTCTGCGCTGTACACTACTCCTGTTGTGTGGAGCGATGCCTGGGAGAGGAGGGACATGCATAGGGCAACATACACTGGGAATCATATATGCTCTCTTTAATATATATTTATATTGCTTTTCGGAATGTGCGCTTCATATCCACTTGCTGTTAAAAAATATATATCTTCAACTGTACAATACGATTCAAAACAGACAAAACAGTGCTGCTGTGCTTTTGAAACCAAGGCTCAACCACAATGCTTTACAAAGATAGATAGTTCTTTCTTTTCAACTTTATTCCATGACCCTGGTGAACAATACCATGAGGTGAAAAGGGTTAAAGGTGCACTATGGATCTTTTCCGGTTACCTCCTTGTCTCCACGGTTTCTTTTACTTTGCCTGAAATGTTCCAAACTATGACATGGAACTTATCTCTTTTGCATTTAGTACTACGCATGCATTTATTGCTCAAAATAACTTTTAAAATCCTTAATTGTCACTGTGAGCGGGGTCGCCTCTCTGTAGATCTGACCTGTAACTTGCTCATCTCCATGGAAATATTTAAATTTGCTGACTTCCACTTGCACCTTTACATCACTGCAATTATATTTCTTTTATGTTCTTTTTTTTCATTTGTGTGATTGCAGAAAAATTACTCAAAGCATGAATCACTCTAAATACAAATTTGATTAGGTATATAAAAGGACCAATTATAACATGGCTAAAAGCTCTTTGCATTATACGTCTCCTTTAGGTTTACTGTGGAACATTCTAGACAAAATAACAACTTCTAGTTCAGAAAAGTAGCATAGTGCACTTTTAAAAGAGAGTTATTGAGAAAAATCAAAGAGGCACAGCTCTAAAATATGAATAATAAAACAGACCAAAAAATGTAAAACTGGGGTATTTAAATTTCAAGCTCAAGATGGGGCATATTTATGGTTTTCAGCTTCCTGTTTAAGGTGATATTTTAATACTTTTGACCATTCAAAAGAGCTATTTTGAATTGTCATATGCTATGGCAACGGAGCTAGATTTTCATCCCTCAAACACAGAGAGGATATGCCACCAGAGACCCATAAACCATTATTAAGATGTTTATTATGAGTCTTTAATAATACTCTCATGACAGATCTGGTAAATCCACAAAATCACCACTGTCCATGTTAATTAAAATTCATTAGCAGAAATAAATTCTCATTACATCTTGCATAAGCATTTGTGAATTTATGCAAATCCGTCTAAATGCTTAATTCTCGTGTAATCTTGGGTAATCTTGACCTGGGGTCTCATTTATAAAACGTAATGTGGAATTCTTACTAGTGTGTGCTTAAAGACAAAACAGAAACTGCTCCAAACTCACTAAATGTTCATCTCCCTGAGCACAAATCACTCTGATTCAATGCTCAGCATTTTTGGACAGAACCAAAAGCAAGCTTTATAAATGAGACCCCTGAATACTTTATGGACGTGGGTTTTATGGTGCATTCACACTTTGCACATTTGCCATATTAAAATTGGGACAAAATCAGGGCTAAACCCACACCTAAACTGGGATTATAGATCAGAATTAAAGAAGGACTAGAAATGGCCTAAAAAATGTCCACATCAGTTATAAAACGGGCTCTATTTATATGACAAGTGTAAACACACCCTTAAAGTATGTCTTAACAGCATAAGACTTTTAGGTCTGAATAAATATTTCTACATCCAGTTTCCAAACCTTGCAACCGGTAATTATGGAGCTGTTTTTCTTAGTTGATGTAAGTGAACTTCAAAACATGTAACTAATCATCTCCTCTCCTTTTTAACCTCCTGCCATCACACTAAAAAGCCACAAAACAGCGATTAAAAAGAACTTCTTCCATCTTTTTTTTTGATATTTCAGTTTGTGATTGAGCCAATAGCTTAGCCCAGCGAAGGTTCCACTTGTCCTTGTCTGTTTCCTCGCCCTTTCTTCTCCCGAACCCCCTCCACTCTTCCTGTTCCTTCCTTTGGCACCCTCCCTCTCCCCGCAGTGTTGCCGGCGAGACTGGCATTTCTCTCACAGCGGGAGGACCTTCTGCACCCCAGCCCGGCCCCCCTGCGGTGCAGCATAGGGCGGGGGGATTGTGGCTTTGACTGGCAGTAATGAACACGTGAGAGGAATCCCTACACCTATAACGCCAACATGGATCACATAACATACTGTACGGCGGCCCATGGAGGATCGATGTAATAAAAAACGGTCGCAACATCTTAATGACAACGTGAAGCGATGGGTCCATTAAATGTATTGGTCTGGGATTCTTTGGGACTAATATTGCTGACGGACAGGGAAAGCAATTCTGTTGTCTGACGTTTATTTAATACCGGGGGCCGGTCGGTGGAGCAAATCCTGTTAAATGTGAATATGCAATGAATTTCTGTCTGGCTGCTGTGCTGGTGTTAGGTCAGAGCGTTTGTTTGGGCTGGTCAGGACCTTTAAGAGTTTGGGTCAAACATCAAGCACAGTTCCACCAAGAGAGTAATGAAGGAATGTTGATGCAGTGAACTTTTGACCCGCAGTCCACTGGCACTGAGGAATAAATGCTGGTTTAACATAGTCAGTAAAACTGTAAAAATGTTAAACCGTTTTTCTGATGCGTCTCTCATTTCGCGCTGTATTATTAGGCTGCAAAATACAACTCATTTTGCAATAATACTAATGTAATAATAGGAGGAGTTCCAATTAGATTTATGCACACATTAGGAAATAAAAACCATAGTTTAATAGTTGATTAGGTAAATTTATGTGAGAAACAATATCACCATTTCACCAGTATTGACACCATGACCAAACAGTGAAATTCTTAATTCAACTGGCAAATATATCACCATTCCTGGTATGTGACCAGCTTAATGAATCAAACTGTCTGGATGAAAAAGTAAATAACAATAAAAAAAGCACTTTACCTTCTAAGAATTGTGTTTGCTAAATCGATTGAAAATAAATGACTTATTTTTGTTTCTGAAAGTCTCAAAATTAAGTATATCTTTTTTTTTAGGGAAGGGTGATATATTGGTTCGAGTATCGGCCAATCTCTAGTCTGTGTGTGCCCGTGTGTCATTCCCAGTTTGTCCTCAGGGTATATCACAAACTATTTTATATCCCAGATAAATACATTCTGTTATTATAAGGTGAAAAATTCATTTCAAATTTGGGGGCCTGTCTTTACATTTATATTGGTACCTGAGCACAGTGAGCTATTAAAACCACTTAATCTTGGCATCCCAATTAATCACCACAGCAAATCTAGCAAATTGTTCCCGAGTGGAAACATCACAAAAACAAACGTGTTGGAGCTACTGTTTTTTACACGTCAAGTCTATTCTATGTTTATAAGTTATAAATTATATTTGGTCCTAACTCCAAAATGTTAGAAATAGCCATCGCAAATATACTAGACCAATCATTTTAATTGGCTAGCATTTATGTTCGTGTTGTGACATTTTATGAGCCTTCCTGGCCGCCGTACTTGCATCTCTATAAACCCTCCTCATGTGACTCGTTCATCTGTTTGTATTAGACTAATTGTTGCCAGTCTATATTAAATTAGCCTGACATTTGGCAGTGCTTTGCTCATATTATCTCCAGTATAATGACTATCAGTAGAATAAATCAAACACCTGTCCCCTCACTGACCAATTACTGTGTGAGTTACTGCGAAGCGTCTAAAAATACACGTGGACCACCCTGTAGAAGCTGGATTAGGCTGTGAGTCTGGGGCTTCCACTTCAATTAATGGTAATGTCCTGCACTTCCTGGGCCTGCTGCCAAACGGAGCCAAGTCAAGGACAAGAGGAGAACTTCTGTCTGGGCAAAGCACGCCTTGCATCCTTCCAGTGGCATGGCACTGGTTTGGTCAGAACGGCCTGGTTTGGTTCCTGTGCAGTGTAAACAGTGATGCAACAATACAACAGTTTGATTTTCCATATTGGCAGATTGAGAATGACTTTCGGCTGGAAGTCAAAACATTTTGATTTTCAAAACAGTGTCCAAATAATTTTCAATGATATCATTCCATTATACTATTCCTTTAGGGATAATAAACTCTTTAAATTCCTTTGTGGTGACATTATAGTAAATTTACCAAGATCATTCGGTATTCAAGCTTTCTAACAAAAGAAAAGGGGGAAACAAGTTTGTTATTGTACTAGTTCTATAATAACAATGTTTTAGATGTACCTAAACTTTTTTTTTTTTGGTACTGTATATACCAACTGTACATACAGTATAGTTCACAGCTGTAATGGCCCAAAACTGGTTAACCAGTAAACAAGGCTACAGAGTAAACAAAGACAGGTGAAACTAAGAGATGCAGAGCAGTATTGCAAGAGTCGAGTTTCTCAGACCAGCTCCTCAGATTGAAAATTACTTTTGGATGGAAGTCGAAAAGTATTGATTTTTAAATCAGAAGGCAACCTTTACTATTTTATGATGGATCACTCTTTATACTCCAATTTATTCTGTGGATTATTTCTGTAGAGGAAATGAATAGGTTTCAGGTAAGGGAATACCACTGACAATGGACAAACCAATAAAGTTTTAGTTTGTACCCGAAATCTTGTGAAAGGAAAGCCGCTACCTCTCTGTCACCAAATTGGAATAATCCAGTTTTTACTGCAGTAGTATCTATTCACAAAAGCAATGCAGTTTTTATAGTTTGTTATAATTTTAGACAATCAAGAAACAAAGAGTTTGCTTCCATTAAAGAAACACAACTTTTGCTGTATTGGTGTCACTGTGTACTGTGAAAATACCACTACCCTTAGGTTTTCTGTGCCAAACTGTGCCATATTGACCCAGGCAGTACCATCCCAGTGACAGAAGGATGAAAAAGTCCATCAGTCAGACAGTTTGTCCTATGTTTTTACGGAGGGTGAATTTCCTTGTGACGCTTCACTCATCCGCGTCGGCTCGGGTCTGAGGTCTGAAACTGAGCGGTGGGGCTGAGTGCTGGGGACATGAGCGGGAGGGAACGGGCCTGCAGGTCAATGGGTACGCGGTCACATGTGGGGGTGCAGCTCGGGCATGGGGGGCGTGGACATGGCAGGTCGTGGTTCAATTCCCCGGCTCTTCATGAAGGACAGCAGCTGGTCGGGGATCTCGGCCAGGACGTCTTTAGCCAAACGTGCCATGCTCAGGACCTGGTTTCCTGATCGATCGACGTAGTCTCTGAAGGGAACAAACTGTAAAAACAAACAGCACAGATTAGATTTGCTAATCGTTTAAAGGTGACATATAGTTTTGTTTTGCCTCCTTTTGCCACCATGCTTCAGACAATTTTATTTAAATTACATAGCTTATACTAGTAGCCTATGATTGGTTCCAACGCCACCAAGGAAAATCAAATAAAATCATCCACGTACATTTCAAAAGTATACATATGATACTTTGGTAAAATGAATAAACAAAATTCAAGTTCACAAGTTGATTTTTCATAACATTGCGAAACTTTGTGGAGGTGGGAATTACCTGCATGCAAAAAGATAAAAACATACTTCGGAACATTCATTCACCATGCAGTTAGGTATGTTTTTATACTGTGGAATATTACACAGGTGGAGGCTCCTTCAGGCCAAGAAAGACGCACATTTATGGAGTTGCAATAAGGACACAGGTTTTTGTACATTGTTTGTGTAATAAAAACATTAAAAAAACAAGCAAAAAACATGCTTTTATTATTCTGGATAAAAAGTAGTTTTAAGTAGTGTTTACAGTGTCCAGAGTGCACCAAAGAAGTACAATTTTCAAATCTTAAAAGTCGCTTCCTGAAGTTAGGCAAACTGTGTCTTTAGGGATTTGGAGTTTAACAGGGTGCTTTGGCATAAATTATCATTGATCTTGCCTTACATGGCCTTTCCTAGCATTCAAGTCAAAGGGATAATTTTAAACAAAATCAAACAGATTCTAATTTATTCTTAACTTTAAAGGTTGATAATTAAAAAAAAAAAAAAATTAAAAAAAAAAGGTGATATGTTCAATATTTAGCATCCCCCTTAGAGGTCTGTACGAGTTATGTGGCATACATACATTAATCCTCTGCTCCTTGGGTAATTGAACATATGGATTATTATACATGTGCATATGTAAGTGCATGGTCTGTAATGAGGCTGTGGAAAGCTAAGTTTGGTAACACAGATTGCTTCAAATAAATATCCTGTTGACAGATCACTGAAGTATGTTTTATGTGGGTGTGCAACCAACCAACATTTAATAACGCGACAACACAACTTTATTAATGTTATGTCGTTTTTGGAGTTCATATTGAATTGAACCCAAAAATATGGGAACCAACAATTGCCAACCTTTTGTTAACTACGTAAATGTCTCAACTGAGTTTCCCGAACACAGCAAATTAACATTAAGTTGATCTCCGGTTTCTCTACATCAATAAAGCTCTCTTTTTTTGGTCCTACTTTTGACCCATGAAACATGGTCCCTTAACAAGTTGTAGCACTTCAATCAACCTTATCTCTATTTTGACTTGATAAATAAGTAAATATTTGCCAAATTAGACTAAATTAATATGAGACATTGCAGGTGAATATGAAAAAATGTTTTTCATCAAATCATGTTTTCTTCTAAAATAAGGCATTTGGTGGGGCATTTTTGTAACACCCATATCTAAAAAATTGATGGAGCCAAGTTTAAATTTCTTGCGTCATATGTTTTGACATTATTTTGGTCTTTTAAAGTGAATTAGATATCGACCAATTATTCGATACAATTTACAAATACAAAACAGATTTTGAAATGACAATGTCCCATATAATTCAATGGATGCAAGACAATGTTGTTGTTTAGTGAAAGTGAAAGTTTATATCTGTATATCTGGAGAGAGCAAACCGACCAAAAAAAACAACAGAAGGACACGGCCTTCATTTTGTTGATAAAGTATATAATGTTGAGTGGTGGTAATTGTGATAGAAAGGTGTCAAAATTCAAATTGTGTTGAGCTGAATCATTTGGTGACATAATTGTAGCACTTCTGTTTGCCCAACAAGCAGAGAGTGTACAATGATAGCAGACTGGAATAATAAAATAACGCGTGGGTGGTATTTGGATCATTAGTCATGAATAGTGCAGTAGACGGTTTGATTGATTTATAAGAAACATCTTCATTGTATTTGAAAGGTGAACCCAGGGTGACCTTATGGGAAATGTATATGGACAAAGAGGAACGGATCATTGAATACAACTAACTTCATTTGGCACACTCAAATTGGACTCTTTCGTTCTGTAGCGAACTGAAGATGACTCTGAGCTTTATCTTGTTGACAAAAATGCCAGACATTAGGCTTTTCGTTGCTAGATAGCTTATCATCCCCTTTCTGGAGGTCCACATACCTTGGGGGTTTTTATGATGTCTCTGCCACAAGCAGATGCTTTGTGTTTTGAAAGGTGGAATAAACTTAAAATTTGAAATTGGATTAAAATGAACTCTCAAGAGCCATTCCCTCTCCCAAGACGAAAGCTAAAACTCAGCTAAAAGACTATGCTGTTGCTGCTGATTCAGCGCAGTAGGATCTGTGCTGATTGATTGAACATTAGCGTCACAATCCAGGGGCTGGTTCGGTTAAAAACACAAGCCAAACCAAACCCCCTCCAGTTCCATCCAAATCTCGAAGGAGAAGGAAGGAGAGAGAGAGACACAGAGAGAAATAGAGAGGGCTACCCTCGCTGAGCTTGGCTCTTGAAACAAAAAACTTTTGAGACAACCAAAGAAGCCAATTTTAGTCTTTCGCCTTCATGATACTGAGCCCGCCTTTGACATGATTTTTGCTTCAAATTGCAACACACAAACTCAAGCAAAGGACCCTCTTTGCATTTTCCAGCCAACAACTCACTCAGTCTTAATCAGTGATAACCCTGCGCTCTCCCATCATGACCCCTGTAGAGCTGAACCTCTGGAGGCGTTAGCTCCATCAACACGGACACAGACCCATCTCGGCTGTAACACACAGCTTCTGCTTCTGGACGTATGGACTCACATGTTTCACAGTTAGACGGATAAAACCTCTTAGCCTCAAATCTGGACCACAGTCTAAACTAGGCCTCATTTGCATATTCAATAATCAAATGCCATCTGCTTAAATGTTTGGTCAATAAATCTTCATAAACCACAGTTGGTGAAGTTTTTATTTATTTCCAGTCAATGTCACGGTTACATTCTCACAAACCTTCCAATTAACTTTTAAAATAATTATTAGTTAATGAGAATTGGTAATTGCCTCAAATTGGATGCTGGTGCCCATATAACCATTACAATATACTAAATAAACATACACACACTCTCTGCCGTGTGGCATGTTTGAAATCTTGATCCAATTCTTTAATCAATATCAACTTTGAATCGCCTTCTTCTGTAAGAGGGAGAACATTAATAACACTACAGCATTTGAACTAGTAGACATATTACAGTTCTAAAATTGCTTATCTCTCTCCCTGAATATGGTCTGTCATGTAGTATAGAGTTGAATCAAATCCAACTTCATTATGGCTAACTAGACTGCTACATTTAATGACATATAAGGAAAGACAGCCACTCTTTACATGCATATGCTAAATTGAGTTCCTCAGTTTGGTCTTTATGGATTTGAATAAGATAAATAAGCTGGAAGGAAAAGTAGTTTGAAGTAATCTAGGCATAAACGTAAAATGTAAATTCAAGTATTTTATTTTTAATAG
>BJKM01000721.1:0-210000 GCA_015082035.1 Chaenogobius annularis
TTCCCTTTGGAGAAGTGCCAGGATGTAGGAGCTGAAGGAGCTGCTGACACGTTCCCTTTGGAGAAGTGCCAGGATGTTCTTTGTAGCATTTTGACCTTAAACAATAAAACTCAACATCTTAAAATCAATTTAACATCTTTTCTTTTACGTTCTCCGTAAAAAAAGGGTCCTTTGGGTTCTCTAGCGCCCCCTCATTTCCTCCTCAAAAACATCTCTGTGGCGTTTGTCTCATTCACATGTTCAAGTAAGTCTTAAACCGGCTGGACCAAACCAACACCTAAACCAGGTAAACCAGGTCTAAACCAGGTCTAAACAGGTCTAAACCAGGTCTAAACCAGGTAAACCAGGACTAACCAGGACTAACCAACCAGGTCTAAACAGGTCTAAACCAGGACTAAACCAGGTAAACCAGGTAAACCAGGACCAGGTAAACCAGGACTAAACCCAGGTCTAAACCAGGTCTAAACCAGGAAACTAAACAGGACCAGGTTAAACTAAAACCCAGGAACTAAACCAGTAAACGGTCTAAACCCGGTCTAACCCGGTCTAAACCAGAGAACCAGGACGAGGTCAACCAGGTCTAAACCAGCCTAACAGCCTCTAAACCAGGCCTAAACCAGGCCAAACCAGGACTAAACCAGGTAAACCAGGTCTAACCAGGTCTAAACCAGGACTAAACCAGGACTAAACCAGGTCTAAAACCAGGTCTAAACCAGACTAAACCAGGTCTAAACTAAACCAGTCTTAAACCAGACTAACCAGGACTAAACCGGAACTAAACCAGGAAACCAGGACTAAACCAGGACTAAACCAGTCAAAACCAGGTCTAAACCAGGTAAACCAAACTAAACCAGGACTAAACCACTAAACCAGGCTTAAACCAGGACTAAACCAGGCAAAAACCCGGACTAAAGACTAGCTAAACGGTCTAAACCAGGTCTAAACCAGGCTAACCCAGTCTAAACCAGGCTAAACCTAAACCAGCTAAACCAGGTCTAAACCAGGACTAAAACCAGTAAACTAGGCCTAAACCAGGATAAACCAGGCCTAAACCAGCCTAAACCAGGTCTAAACCAGGTCTAAACCAGACCAGTAAACCAGGGTCTAAACCAGGACTAAACCAGGACTAAACCAGGTAAACCAGGTCTAAACCAGGTCTAACCAGGAACTAAACCAGGTCTACTAAACCAGACTAAAACCAGGTAACTAACCAGGGAACAGGCCTAAACCAGGGTCTAAACCAGGTCTAAACCAGGACTAAACCAGTCTAAACTTAAACCAGGTCTAAAACCAGGTCTAAACCAGGACTAAACCAGGACTAAACCAGGTCTAAACAGGTCTAAACTAAACCAGGACTAAAACCAGTCTAAACCAGGTCTAACCACAAAACCAGACCAGGTCTAAACCAGGTCTAAACCAGGTCTAAACCAGTCTAACCAAACCAGGGAAACCAGTAAACCAGGCTAAACCAAAACCAGGACTAAACCAGACCAAACCGGACTAAACCAGGACTAAACCAGGTCTAAACCAGGACTAAACCAGTAAACCAGTCTAAACCAGGTAAACTAAACCACAGGTCTAACAGGTCTAAACCAGGTCTAAACCAGGTCTAAACCAGGTCTAAACCAGGACTCTAACCAGGACTAAACCAGGACTAAACTACCAGGTCTAAACCAGTCTAAACCAGGACTAAACCAGTCTAAACCAGGTCTAAACCAGGAACTAACCAGGACTAAACCAGGACTAAACCAGGACTAAACCAACTAAACCAGGACTAAACCAGTCTAAACCAGGTCTAAACCAGGTAAACCAGGTCTAAACCAGGACTAAACCAGGACTAAACCAGGTCTAAACCAGGACTAAACCAGGTCTTCTAAACCAGACTAAACAGGTCTAAACCAGGTCTAAACCAGGTCTAAACCAGACTAAACCAGGTCTAAACCAGGCTAAACCAGGACTAAACCAGACTAAACCAGGACTCTAAACCAGGTCTAAACCAGGTAAACCAGGACTAAACCAGACTAAACCAGGTCTAAACCAGGTCTAAACCAGGATAAACCAGGACTCTAAACCAGGTCTAAACCAGGAAAACCAGGACTAAACCAGGTCTAAAGGACTAAAACCAGACTAAACCAGGCTAAACCAGGTCTAAACCAGGAAACCAGGACTAAACCAGGACTAAACCAGGTCTAAACCAGGACTAAACCAGTAAACCAGGTCTAAACTAAACAGGCTAAACTAACCAGGACTAAACCAGTCTAAACCAGGACTAAACCAGGACTAAACCAGGACTAAACCAGGACCAGTAAACCAGGTAAACCAGTCTAAACCAGGTCTAAACCAGGGTCTACTAAACCAGGACTAAACCAGGTCTAAACCAGACTAAACCCGGACTAAACCAGGACTAAACCAGGACTAAACCAAAACAGGTCTAAACCAGACTAAACCAGGTAAACCAGGACCAGGCCTAAACCAGGTCTAAACCAGGTCTAAACCAGTCTAAACCAGGACTAAACCAGGACTAAACCAGGTCTAAACCAGGTCTAAACCAGGACTAAACCAGGGACTAAACCAGGCTAAACCAGACTAAACCAGGACTAAACCAGGCCCTAAACCAGGCCTAAACCAGGTCTAAACCAGGACTAAACCAGAACTAAAACCAGGTCTAAACCAGGTCTAAACCAGGAACAGGTCTAAACCAGGACTAACAGGCCAAACCAGGCCTAAACCAGGCCTAAACCAGGTCTAAACCAGGGACTAAACCAGGACTAAACCAGGACTAAACCAGGACAGGACTAAACTAACCAGGTCTAAACCAGGTAAACCAGGCTAAACCAGGTCTAAACCAGTCTAAACCAGGACTAAAACCAGGACTAAACCAGGCCTAACCAAACCAGGTCTAAACCTAAACCAGGACTAAACCAGGTCCAAACCAGAAACCAGGTCTAAACCAGGACTAAACCAGGACTAAACCAGGTCTAAACCAGGTAAACCAGGTCTAAACCAGGTCTAAACCAGGACTAAACCAGTCTAAACCAGGACTAAACCAGGTCTAAACCACCAGGTCTAAACCAGGTCTAAACCAGGTAAACTAAACCAGGACTAAACCAGGTCTAAACCAGGTCTAAAACCAGGTCTAAACCAGTAAACCAGGACTAAAACAGGTCTAAACCAGGACTAAACAGGTCTAAACCAGGTCTAAACCAAACCAGGTCTAAAACCAGTCTCTAAACCAGTCTAAACCAGGTCTAAACCAGGACTAACAGTAAACCAAACCAGGTCTAAACCAGGACTAAACCAGGTCTAAACCAGGACTAAACCAGGTCTAAACCAGGACTAAACCAGGGTCTAAAACCAGGACTAAACCAGGAAAAACCAGGACTAAACCAGGTCTAAACCAGGACTTAAACCAGTCTAAACCAGGACTCTAAACCAGGTCTAAACCAGGGTCTAAACCAGGCTAAACTAAACCAGGGCCTAAACCAGGCCTAAACCAGGCCTAAACCAGGCCTTAAACTTCTAAACCAGTTCTAAACCAGGACTAAACCAGGACTAAACCAGGTCTAAACGTAAACCAGGTCTAAACCAGGTCTAAACCAGGACTAAAACCAGGTCTAAACCAGGTCTAAACCAGGACCAGGTAAACCAGGACCAAAACCAGGCCTAAACCAGGCCTAAACCAGGTCTAAACCAGGCTAAACCAGGTAAACCAGGACTAAACCAGGACTAAACCAGGTCTAAACCAGACTAAACCAGGTCTAAACCAGGTCTAAACCAGGTCTTAAACCAGGACTAAACCAGGTCTAAACCAGGTCCAAACCAGGTCTAAACCAGGTCTAAACCAGGTCTAAACCAGGTCTAAACCAGGACTAAACCAGGTCTAAACCAGGTCTAAACCAGGACTAAACCAGTCTAAAACCTAAACCAGTCTAAACCAGGTCTAAACCAGGACTAAACCAGGTCTAAACCAGGTCTAAACCAGGTCTAAACCAGGTAAACCAGGTCTAAACCAGGACTAAACCAGGACTAAACCAGGACTAAACCAGGACTAAACCAGGTCTAAACCAGGACTAAACCAGGACTAAACCAGGACTAAACCAGGTCTAAATCAGGCCTAAACCAGGACTAAACCAGGTCTAAACCAGGTCTAAACCAGGTCTAACCAGGCTAAACCAGGACTAAACCAGGTCTAAACCAGGACTAAACCAGGTAAACCAGGTCTAAACCAGGTCTAAACCAGGTCTAAACCAGGACTAAACAAGGTCTAAACCAGGACTAAACCAGGACTAAACCAGGTCTAAAACCAGGACTAAAACCAGGTCTAAACCAGGACTAAACCAGGACTAAACCAGGACTAAACCAGGACTAAACCAGGACTAAACCAGGTCTAAACCAGGACTAAACCAGGTCTAAACCAGGACTAAACCAGGACTAAACCAGGTCTAAACTAAACCAGGTCTAAACCAGGACTAAACCAGGTAAACCAGGACTAAACCAGGTCTAAACCAGGTCTAAACCAGGTAAACCAGGTCAAACCAGGCCTAAACCAGGTCTAACCAGGTAAACCAGGACTAACCAGGACTAAACCAGGACTAAACCAGGACTAAACCAGGACTAAACCAGAAAACCAGTTAAACCAGTCTAAACCAGGTCCAGGACAAACAGGTCTAAACCAGGTCTAAACCAGGTAAACTCTAAACCAGGACTAAACCAGGACTAAACCAGGACTAAACCAGGTAAACCAGGACTAAACCAGGACTAAACCAGGACTAAACCAGGTCTAAACCAGGACTAACCTAACGTCCTGAAATGGTGCCCCTCTTTAATCCTTGTGGAGTGAAACGTTCCGTCTCGTCCCACACATGACACACGGCTTTACACACGGATTGATCGGAATCGGTTGAATCTGCCGACCTCAAATGTGCCGTTCTGTTCTGGCCTTTTACACGTCAGGTCCGTTCAGAAGAGCTGCTTTACGCCTAGCAACAGTACGTATTTATAAGTGCTCACAGCCGCGTTTCCACTGGTTCACTTTGGAGCCGACAGTGTGTCTCAGTCTTCAGTCTCTGGTCCGTGTCTTGGGTCCAGCGTGGCCCCTGAGATGTTCTCGGTCCCAAAGCGGTCCGGCTCTCGGGCTCCAGGTGGACTTTAGCTCAGGGGGAGGAGCTCCACAGCACAGCCAGATGATTGGCTCAGAGAGAACGCAGACTCAGGCCAAAACAAGACGACAAAAAGAAACACAAAAGAATCATTTGTCTCCAAACTCTGACTCGACCTCGAGCTAAAGCGCCGTGTTTCCACTGATGCTAACTTATATGTGGAGCCTTAGCAACGCAAAGCTAGCAAAGCACGTTAGCAAAGCACGTTAGCAACAGCTGTTTCCTGTTTGTCGACGCCCAAATGTGGTGTTTCCAGGTCAGAATGCGTCTGACATGATTCCATAAAGAGAGGTTCAAACGCGGCGTCGAGGCTTTGCACACAAGGCAAAGACATGAGGCAAAACTGTTCCTGTGCACGCTTTAGTCACGCCCCTCACACACACACACACACTGGGACCGAACTGGAACCTTCTTGCGGTGTTCCCGTCGTGTGTGAAACGAGCTGACGTCAGTCCGTCTGTTGTATTCGTGTAAATGTCAGTATTTCACAGTATTTCACAGTATTTCACGTAATGCAGTACTGAAGTAAACGCCGCGCGTACTTTGACTGTTTTGGGCAGTACTGAAGTAAACGCTTACATTTGCCTCGGACGATTCTCACGATTGTTATTTGGAGTTTGAGCGAAGAAGAGGAGGAGAACGTGATTGTTGTGTACTCATCGACACTCACTTTGGGTTTTCACATCCGACTTTTGCCGAGCTGAAATGACAAATCTTTTTATTGAATTTTTCTTTTTTAAATAAATAAAAAGGAAGCTCATTTGTTTCACCCCATTTTGCCGGTGACGTTTTGACTTTTTTCACCCCGAAAAAAAGCACGTTTTCTCAGTTTGAACGTTCCAAATGAAAAATGTGTTTGGATTTTTTCGAGCGAATTCGACAGTTTGAATTGAGAATGTCAAATTTGAATGTGAAACTTTTTTTTATTGTGAATTTCACGCTCTGAATTGAGACTCTTGAATTGCAGTATTTAAAAGGTGAATTTTTTTCATTTGGATTTTTGAAAATGTGTAAAACATGCAGAAAATGCAAACTGCTAAATTGAATTAAAAAAAAATAAACACGATTTTTCAGGGTTAAAAATGTTGAATGAGAGATTTTCCAGTATTTAAATTTCAATGATTTTCCACTTTAAACAGATGAAACATTCTGCAGACAAAACCCGAGAGGTTTTAAATAAAGTTAGAAAGAAAGAATGACTTTTAATGAAGGTAAAAAGGCAAAGATGATTCACTTTTGATCTCTTTCCTTTCTCTCTCTCTCTTCCTCTCTGTTTTATTCCGTCTTTTGCCTTATTTTATTCTCCTCCTTCTGTCTCCTCCATCCTTCTCCATCTTTTTCTTTCACCACACATCTGTATCTCTCCTCTGTGTTTTCTTCTCGCTCCTTCCTCCCCCCCTCTCTCTCCCTCCCTCCCTCTCTCTCCCCCTCCCTCTCTCTCTCCCCCTCCCTCTCTCTCCCTCCCCTCCTCTCTCTCCCTCTCTCTCCTCTCTCTCCCCCCCTCTCTCTCCCCCTCTCTCTCTCTCTCTCTCTCTCTCTCTCTCTCCTCTCTCTCTCTCTCTCTCCTCTCTCTCTCTCTCTCTCCTCTCCTCTCTCTCCTCTCCCCCCTCCTCTCTCTCTCTCCCCCCTCTCTCTCTCTCCCCTCCCTCTCTCCTCCCTACCCTCTCTCCCTCTCTCCCTCCTCTCTCTCTCCTCCCTCCCTCCTCTCTCTCTCCTCCCCCTCCCTCTCTCTCTCTCCCTCTCTCTCTCTCTCCCCTCCCTCTCTCTCCTCCCTCTCTCCTCTCCCCCCCTCTCCCCTCTCCCCCCCCTCCCCCTCCCCCCTCTCCCCTCCCTCCCTCTCCTCTCTCCCCCCCTCCTCTCTCCCCCTCCTCTCTCTCCCCCTCTCTCTCCCCCTCCCCCCCCTCTCTCTCCCCCCCTCTCTCTTAAAACAAAGGGATGATGGATACAGGCCTGGCTCGGGGCTCCGGATGGTTCCGTGTCCTTGGAGCAGATTTCCAGGGTGAAACAAAGAGAAATGTGCTGCAGGTTCTCAGAGCTCGACGCCAGAGTTCAACCTGAAACAGAGGTGGTCCCAGCGAGACTTAGAAACACGGAGGAACCGAGGGGGAGGAGGGGGAGGAGGATGAGGAGGCAGAGGAGGCAGAGGAGGCAGAGGAGGCTGAGGAGGATGAGGAGGATGAGGAGGCAGAGCAGGATGGGGGGATAAAGAGGCAGAGGAGGCGGAGGTTCTGCTGCTGATTTGAGAAGGAAATGGTCCTTCATCTGATTGACTTTTCTTCAATTTTTAGATTTGTTGAATGTTTCGCTGACGTTCAGTGGCAGTGAACGTTCTCTAACTCTGGTTCTTCTGGTTCTTCGCTCTCGTTTCAGTCATGAGGAGGAACCCGTTCGTGGTGGACGGCTGCTGCAGGAAAGGATCCAGAAACGCCCTGGAGGAGCTGTACAACCCGTCACTGGTGAGTCTCTGCAGCCTCAGCGCTAACGTCTTCGTTTCGGCTGGTTTCCTCCAAAACGCCCGCCTGAAATGGCCTCTTTGGACTGAAATGACCCTTCGGACTGAAATGACTCTTCGGACTGAAATGACCCTTTGGACTGAAATGACCCTTTTGGACTGAAATGACCCTTTGGACTGAAATGCCCTTTGGAACGAAATGACCCTTTGGACTGAAATGACCCTTTGGACCGAAATGACCCTTTTGGGACCGAAATGACCCTTCGGACTGAAATGACCCTTTGGACTGAAATGACCCTTTGGACCGAAATGACCCTTTGGACCGAAATGACTCTTTGGACTAAAATGACCCTTCGGACTGAAATGACCCTTTGGACTGAAATGACCCTTCGGACTGAAATGACTCTTTGGACTGAAATGACTCTTTGGACTGAAATGACCCTTTGGACTGAAATGACCCTTTGGACTGAAATGACCCTTCGGACTGAAATGACTCTTTGGACTGAAATGACTCTTTGGACTGAAATGACCCTTCGGACTGAAATGACCCTTCGGACTGAAATGACCCTTTGGGCTGAAATGACCCTTCGGACTGAAATGACCCTTTGGACTGAACCGAGCGCTGCTCAGATGTTCTTTGTAAATAGAAGTCAGAGTAAAACTGGTTTGGGCTTTTCTTTGGTTTGGCCTTGTGGTTTAGGGACTTGTCGATCTGGAATCTGGTGGATTTGCCTGTGATCGACCAGTGACAGTTTCTCTAGATGTTCTAACGTTCTGCTGCCCTTTCATCCGGCCCTGTGAGGAGCCGTCGGCTCTGCATTATCGTGATGTTCTCTTGAGAATTCATCTTGTTTGGCTCTGGCTGATTCGTGTGAACTCACCAGCGGTTTAACGGGCCAATCACATGGCTTTTAGGGCCCACAGGTGCGACTGGAGCCAATCACATCGTGGTTTGGGCTGAAGTCAAAACAACTGAACCGAAACAAATGTTTCTGCTTCTTCTGCTGTTGTGACACTTCGGCCAATCAATTCAATCGATTTTTGTAACGCCCAAAATCAGCAGTCGTCTCGAGGGGCTGCAGAGGGAAAAACAGAATAAAAACTGAATAAAAACAGAATAAAAAACAGAATAAAAACTGAATAAAAACAGAATAAAAACAGAATAAAACAGAATAAAACAGATAAAACAGAATAAAACAGAATAAAAATAAACAAAATAAAAACAGAATAAAAGATAAAACAGAATAAACAGAATAAAAACAAAATAAAACAGAATAAAACAGAATAAAACAGAATAAAACCGGAATAAAACCGGAATAAAACCGGAATAAAAACAGAATAAAAACAGAATAAAAACAGAATAAAAACAGAATAAAAACAGAATAAAAACAGAATAAAACAGAATAAAACAGAATAAAACAGAATAAAAACAAAATAAAACAGAATAAAACAAAATAAAAACAAAATAAAACAGAATAAAACAGAATAAAAACAGAATAAAACCAGAATAAAACAGAATAAAAACTGAATAAAAAACGGAAAAGATAAAAAACGGAATAAAAACAGAATAAAAACAGAATAAAAACAAAATAAAACAGAATAAAAAACAGAAATAAAACAGAAATAAAAACGAATAACAGAATAAAAACAGAATAAAAACAGAATAAAAACAGAATAAAAACAGAATAAAAACAGAATAAAACAGAATAAAAACAGAATAAAACAGAATAAAAACCAGAATAAAAACGAATAAAAACAGAATAAAAAAAACAGAATAAAAACAGAATAAAACGAAAAAGAATGAATAAAAGACTGAATAAAAAAACAGAAAAAGAATAAAAATAAAACAGAATAAAACAGAAATAAAAACATAAGAATAAAACAATAACAGAATAAAAACAGAATAAAACAGAATAAAACAGAATAAAACAGGAATAAAACCGGAATAAAACCGGAATAAAAACAGAATAAAAACAAAATAAAACAGAATAAAAACAGAATAAAAAGAATAAACAAACGAATAAAAACGGAAAAAAACTAAACGGAAATAAAAACAGAATAAAAACAAAGAATAAAACTAGAATAATAAAAATAAAAACAGAATAAAAACAGAATAAAAAACAGAATAAAAACAGAATAAAACAGAAATAAAACAGATATAAAAACCAAAATAAACAGAATAAAACAGAATAAAAACAAAATAAACAGAATAAAAGAATATAAAAACAGAATAAAACCAGAATAAAACAGAATAAAAACTGAATAAAACGGAATAAAAACGGAATAAAAACAGAATAAAAACAGAATAAAAACAAAATAAAACAGAATAAAAACTGAATAAAAACAAAATAAAACAGAATAAAAACAGAATAAAAACTGAATAAAAACTGAATAAAAACTGAATAAAACAGAATAAAAACAGAATAAAAACAAAATAAAACAGAATAAAACAGAATAAAACAGAATAAAAACAAAATAAAACAGAATAAAAACAGAATAAAAACAGAATGAAAACGGAATAAAACGGAATAAAACAGAATGAAAACAGAATGAAAACAGAATGAAACGGAATAAAAACGGAATAAAACGGAATAAAGCGGAATAAAACAGAATAAAACAGAATAAAAACAGAATAAAAACAGAATAAAAACGGAATAAACGGAATAAAAACGGAATAAAACAGAATAAAACAGAATAAAACAGAATAAAACAGAATAAACCCAGAATAAAACCAGAATAAAACCAGAATAAAAACAGAATAAAACCGGAATAAAATCGGAATGAAAACGGAATAAAACGGAATAAAAACGGAATAAAACAGAATAAAAACAGAATAAAACAGAATAAAAACAGAATAAAAACGGAATGAGAACGGAATAAAACGGAATAAAAACAGAATAAAACCAGAATAAAAACGGAGTAAAAACAGAATAAAACCAGAATAAAAATAGAATAAAACAGAATAAAAACAGAATAAAAACAGAATGAAAACGGAATAAAACAGAATAAACAGTGTTCATAGAGACTGATTCATGTGAAGATTCAGAGACAGACCAGTCGTGTGAGCAGGTTAGAAATAAAGGTTAACAACATCAAATACAATATTGTTCTTTTGATTCATCAGTTAGTTAAGTTTAGATAAAAAAGAAACAGATCTATGAATTTGACCCAGATGAAGCTAAAGTGTGGCCACTTGAGGACGACCTGGTTATATATATTATATTATATTATATTTACAGACAAAATACAATGTTCCTGTCTTTATCCGAGTCTGAAAACCTCCTCTGTCTGCGTGAGACAACAATCCATTCCTAAATTATCTGGCAGTGATCTCAGTAACCGATTAGTTGTGATCAGTTATTTTGTTAGCGCACACGTGTGGAAAATGATAAACGAGATTCTTTTTCAAGCGTTTACAAAAAGCGATTAGAGCTGGTGAGTTACATCGAGGCGCTTCATTTAAATCAGCTGCTAAAATAAAATGAACTCAAAATCCGGTCTCATTCTCGTGTCTCGCGGCTTTACACACGCCTTTGGTTAAATGAACATGTCGTAAATGTGAATCAACATAAAATAATGACAGACGTAATGGTTGTTATTCATATCCGCATCTGTCATCTGTATTGAAGTCTCCACAAACGGTTGATCTCTGTAAACCGGGAAGGGCTTTATATCCGGAGTCAGCGTTTGTTTGTCATTTTGACTTGAGCTGGTTTTTATTTTCCATCATTTTCTAAAACAATAAAACGTAATGAATGTGAGCCGTGAGCCGTGAGCCAACAGTGCACTCAGCGATCGACTCCGGGCGCTGCCAACAGCCTCGGCGCCGGCGAGTGCTTTCAGCGCTAACGATCATGTGCGGCTATTTTTAACACATTTCTCTAAATATGAGGTCGAATTAACACTCCATAGATCTGCGGTTTGTTTGTGTATCCCGAGCGGGAAAACGGCCAAACGACAGAGCGCTTTGGGTTGTCCCACCGCGGTCACCGAAATGGCGCACGGGATGAAACGTCTCTCGTAAAGTTGGCTCCTCGCGGCTCCTCGCTGCTCCTCGGCTGGAGGAGGCGGGCCAAAGCCTGACTTGAAAACGATGGATGAACTTCGCCTCCAAACCACACGGCGGCGCTGGCCTTGAGCAAAGACATCGCCGCAACTGCAGTGTGTGTTTTTTTGTTTTGTTTTTTTGAACGTTCTCGCTCGTAGATGGTAATAACGGCGTAAACGCACAGTTATTACACTTCGGTCTCACTCTGCAGGCACCGCCGGGGGTCCTTGACCACATCAGGAGCTTGTCTACACGTCTGGCACACGGGCCATCGTGTCTCATGTCGCGGGTCATACAGTGCTGACAGGAAGTAGGAGGAAGCAGATGATGGTGCTCATGAAGAGACTGTGTCGGCCTCGTTAACATGGAGAAAGAGCTGGCTCCAGAGCGCAGGAGCTCGGCGGCTAAACTGCAGTAGCATGCAGACTTTTATGGGTGGGCAGCAGACCCCTTCATCAATGTTTAATGGATGACACAAAAGGGAAGAAACCCACCTCTCCCACTGAGCTAAACTCCCAGACCGGATCAAAGTGCTGAATGGACTAAACAGTCTCAATTCACACAAACGAGCTCTTTCTGCGGTGAAATGACTGTGTCAGCAGGGCCTGGTTAGAGACCGCTGGAACACCAGGAGCCACAGGGGGCGCTAGAGGAAATGCCATTGTGTCGTTAAGCAAGACAGTTCAACCGCATTGTCTGGTAAAGCGCTTTGAGTGCCTTCAATGAGGAAAAGCAATATATATATATATATATATATATATATATATATATATATATATTTATATTTATATTTATATTTATATATATTTTTTCCGTCGATTTAAACTTGGTGTTGCAGTTTAAATTCCACTGTCGGATTGTGTGAAAAGCCGTGGCAAACATGGTATTATGGTCTCAAGAGTTGGATGGCGTTTCTCCGTGGCGCTCTGGGGGGGCTGGGGTCCGGAGCCCGTTTCCCCGCGTGTCCTTGAACGCTCCGCGGTGCGTTTGGAGCCGTGTTTGCCGGAGTGCTTCAGATGGATGGCCTGTTCTCCAGAGCGAGCGGCGCTGCAGGTATTTCAGGAGCGTCGCGGCTGAGCCATAAGTCACGAGAAGGTGAAGGTGGGGACGAGCGCCGCGCAGACACCAAGCAATTTAAATGTAGAGTCTGCTAAACGCTCTCCTTTTCCTGCACTTTTGTGGACAGAACACCTTCAGTGGGAACGCAGGAACTGTTCCATGCGTTAGCGTTAGCGCCAGAGTTAGCATTAGCGTTAGCCTCCAAACGTCAGACATGAGACATAAATGAGCACATAATGAACATTTCATAACTCTAACATTACGCTGGTCAAAAACGCTCTTTTTGACCTGTAATGTAGAACTTTAATGTATTGATATATTTCGTTTATTTCACCGTTTATTTAAGTGAACGTTCGTCTTCTACAAAATGACAGTGAAGCTTTTGTTGGAGACAGTTTTCGCTCTTGTTCTGTTGGTTTTCGAACAGAATCAGAATTTATTGTGGAGTTTTGGTGCCACAAATTAAAAAATATATATATTCAAAATCACACTTTCAGTGGTTGAATTTAAGCCAGAAATGCAATATTTAATGTCAGAATGTCGGAAAGTCAATGGTTGATTTCACGTCTGAAAAACAATGTTGATTAAAAAGCTTTTCTTCAAATGTGGAAATAATTATAGACTTCAACATGGATCAGTGCACTTCAGAGGGAAAAGGAGCTTTACAACAACCACACACACACACACACACACACACACACACACACACACACACATCCACTCTACATAGGCACTCTCACAATTCACAAGAGACGTTTCTGTCGTTGCACACTCGCCAAGGCACCAACAACCACACACACAGCGGCGCCAAACACGGGCTCTCTCACTCACAACACACACCACAATGTCACTAATCTCGGTCACAGTCCAGCTCTCACACACAGGAACCTCTTCTCACACCACAGAGGCACACATCAGGCAACACACACTCTCACTCTCACTACGACACACATTTGCAATCCAATCACTCAGGTCAATCTCTCTCTCCACTTAGACCACGCACACATTAAGTTCTTCACACACACTCTCTTCTTCACATTTGGAGGGTTATCGGCCCAGCGCAGTCTACTCACACACCACACACACTCTCACACACACACACACAATGACTCTTTATGTACCTGTCACCATCACTCTCTCTCCTCACTACGATTCCGCCACTGGGGGAGGCGCCTACGCACGTCTCGGTCAATTTTCTCATCACACACAACACAAGCACATTACCTGTACCGTACTTCACAAACTCTGGCGCCTACGGTCACACACAGACCTCAGGGGGTCCTTGGCAGCGGCCGGCCGCTTTCGCTTCCACATGTTCAATTCTCATAAAGTTTGATCTCATTTTTCTAGCTGGGTTCATGTGGTTCAGTGTTTCAATGTGTTCATGTTCATGTTTCGAGGCAGTGTTCTCATGTGTTCATGTGTTTCATGTTCTCTCATGCGATCATCGTTCAATGGTGTTCAATGTTCTCATAAGGATATGATGTTCATGTTCATCGTGTTCATGTTCATACCGGCTGCTTCATGTGTTCATGTTCATGTGTTCGATCTTTCATGTTGCATGTGTTCATGCCGCTTCTCTAATGTGGTCATGTTCTCATGTTCTCATGTGTTACATGTCTATGTTGCTCATGTGTTCATTCTCATAGTTTCAGTTCATGTGTTCAATTCGTATTGCTGACCAGCTCCCGTCGCCGGCACTAATAGAAGCCACGGAACTTTTGGTAACCAGCTCGTGTTCATTCTGACCGGAAGAAACTCCGAGCGGTGCTGTCTGTGCTTTAGCACAGAAGTCACATGAACGTTCATAAACCATTAGAGAGAAGACCCCCGAGGCAAGCGACAGGAAGTTTAAACTGTAAAGTTCTGGTTATGAAATCTTGATATTATTATAAGATTTATTGGTTTAATTTTGCCCAATGAGAGTCTTTAGAAAGGAATTTCTGAAGTCAGAGGCTTGTTCTTCACCGCCGACTTTAGAGTCTGACTGAGCTGTGAGGTCTGTGTCCTTTCTGTAATGAGCCTTGAGAGCTGGACCTTAGCTAGATGCTGAGCTGGACTTAGAGCTTAGGAGCTGGGGCGCCTTAGAGCTGGAAACCTTGAGCTGAGCTTAAGCAAGGTAGAGCCTATGAGGCTGAGGTCCGTTAGAGCGGTGAGGCCCTTAGAGCTGAGCCTTAGAGCTTGAGCCTTAGAGCTAGAGCTTTAGAGCTGGACCCTAGAGTTCTGAGCCTTAGAGCTGAGCCTGTAGAGGCTGGACCTTAGAGCTTGAAGCTAGAGCTGGAACCCTTAAGAGCTGGACCTTAGAGCTGAGCCTTAAAGAGAGCTGAGCCTTAGAGCTGAGCCTTAGAGCTGTGAGCCTTAGAGCTGGCCTGAGCTAGAGCTGAGCCTTAGAGCTGAGCCTTAGAGCTGGACCTTAGAGCTTGACTTGAAGAGCTGAACTTTAGAGGCTGCGCCTTAGAGCTGAGCCTTAGAGAGCTGAACTTGAGAGCTGAACTTGAGAGCTGGACCTGTAAGAGTCTTGGAAAACCTCAGAGCTGGACCTCAGAGCTGAGAGCTGAGCCTTAGAGCCTGAACTGGACTAGAGCTAGAGAGCTGAACCTTAGAGCTGAACCTTGGAGCTGGACCATGGAAGCTGAACCTAGGACGCTTAGAGCTTGGGAGGCTTAGATGCTGAACCTTTAATTGGAGCTGGAGGGCCACTGGACGCCTGAACCCTTAGAGCTGACCTTAGAGCTGGACCTTAGACGCTGACACCTCTAGAGCTGAAAGCCCTCTAGAGCTTGAACCTCTAGAAGCTGACAAACTTCGAGAGCATTGGACCTTAGATTTGAGCCTTAGAGCTGAACCTTATTTTGTACCACACCTCTGTCTCCTCAGATTTCGAACGAGGACACGCCTCTGTCTCTCCCCGGGTCAGTAGGATCATCATGGGTTGCATATCGGGAAACTCGGAGACTCAAATTTGCATCATATGACTGCACACTTTCATTGGAGGAAACATAACGAACAACACTTTGGTTTTGGTGAGCTCTGGCCCAGCTTCCAGGTCAGAGAGAAGAAGGTGTTTAAAAAGAAAGGGCTCATTAGTGAAAGTTTTGGTCAGGCCGCAACGAGGAGAGCTTGTGTGGTTCCATCCCCTGTCAATTTAGGTTCAGCACTGGAGCGCGCGCCATGTTTTTCACTGGTTTCACTGTTCAAAGTTTCCAGGTTTTTCGAGGCCTCCTAAAACGGATCCTAGTCGCTATCAAGTGAAAAATGATTCGGTTCAATATTTGGTAAATACTTCTTTTGTGAAATAATTTGATTGGCAAAGTACAAACGTATAAAAAGAGTCTCAATCCAAAATTCTGAAAACCTCTACTATTGATTTAATGTTTTTCTGAGAAATCTCCAACGATTAATAATGTGATAATAACATTTTGGCCCTCGACCTCGCTTGGGCTAACAAGTAATGTGACCATGATTCCGATCGCTAACATGTGACGGACCCGCCATCGCCAACATGTTGATTTCCCGCCACTCTAGCGCACCAACATGTGATTTCTCCGACCTTCCGCTAACAATGTGCACACCCACAGGCGCCCACTCGCTAACATCGCTGCCTCAGGTCCCCACCATCGGGGGTCGCTACCACCATGTGACTCCGACAGTCAGCGTAACATAGTGACCAACCGACCTCGGCAACATGGCCAACCTCGCTAACATGTGACCCCTTGACCTATTGACCCCGCCCTCGCCAACATGTGACCCTCCGACCTCTTGCCAACTCAATGTGACTCGGGATCCGACCCTCTGCCAACATGTGACTTCTGACCTCGCTCAAGCATGTGACGGGCCTCGCCCTCGCCACATGTGACCTCATGCCAACTCTATGTGACCCGACCTCGGCTAAACAAATAGTGACCCCCGACAACTTCGCACAACATGTGATCCCCGGGACCTCCCAACATGTGACCTCGCCAACATGTGACCCGACCTCAGCTGGGATTACATGATGACCCCGACTTTCTTCCCTCGTTCCTATTACTATGTGACTCTCGGTGTCCGCCTGCAGCCAACATGTGACCCGCCCTCTAACATGTGACCCCACCTCGCAACCATCGTGAACCCCGACCGTCCGCCAACATGTGACCCCGCCCTCCCACTGTGACCCCGACCTCGCTAACATGTGGACCCCCGACCTTCTTGCTAACAATGTGACACCCAGACCTCGCTAACATGTGACCCCGCACCTAACATGTGACCCCGACTTCGCTAACTATGTGCTGATCCGTCCTTGAGCGTTTGCAACTGCTTATAACTCTGTGTGTGAACGAGGCAGAAAAGATGTCGCAGGGATGTCGGTGAGTTCGATATCCCGACTCACGACATATTTTGCTGCAGTGTCACATTTCCTTCTCATCTTATCATGTCCTCCATTTATCAAACCACTTCTCCGGTCAATCAACAGCCTTGACGGGCACAAAATCTTGAAAAGAAAAGTGCAAAAATGAGAGGTTCAGATTTATGGTCCTGTAATTTGGTCTCTCGTAAAATACTGGGCCGATCCTCAGATGAAACAAAAACTGGCTTCTTCTGATCGGGCACAGGGAATAACCCAACGGAAAAAGTCACATTTTATTTATTCACGGACAGGCCTCAAGAGGAAGTGGAGCTTCATTCGGTTCAACTCCAAAGAAACGAGAATTGTCGACTTTAAGCAAGGACTTTAAGAGAGAAGATTACTATGACGGAGTTCTGTGGAGCCAAAACCCAAACCCAGAGAACGAGAAGGACGCAAACACTTTGTGTGAGGTCTATGTTTGTGCTGTGGCAGAGCCCTTAAACGTGGGGCATCTTTGTGAGGAAACCCAGTCACAACATACCACGGATTATCTTATCTGGCGATTCAACGCGTTCTACAATCCGGATAACATCCGAGCGTTTAGTTAGCGGCGAGAGGGAGGTTAATAGTGAGAAATGTCCTTTAGAAAGAGAGCTCTGAGGTGTACTCAGCGACAGCACGCACAGTCTACCTTTGAATTTAAGCTAGGGCTACCACATGTATGCACACAAAGAGCTGCAGTGAGAACCAAACATCCAAGAGCGGGGGGGAAATACCACTTTGGGGGAGGGGGGGAGAGGGAGGGGAGGGGGACAATTGGCGGGAGAGAGAGGGCGGCCCATCTCACCGGTTGGAGTGGGGGGAGAGAGAGGTGGCGAGAGAGAGGTCAGCGAGACCCGGGGACAGCGGGGGGAGAGCAGGGGGAGGGGAGAGACGCAGGCACAGAGGGGAAAACCTACTGGGGGGTTCAGAGGGGGGAGAGAGGGAGGGGCAGTGGCGGGAGAGTGAGGGGAGAGAGAGGGGAGGTAGGGGAGGGGGAGAGAGAGGGAAGGGGAAAACCACTTAGAAAGGGGGAGGACGGTTGGGGAGAGAGGGAGGGGGGAGAGAGAGGGGGAAGAGGGAGAGAGAGGGTAGGGGAGAAGAGGAGGGGGTTGAGAGAGGGAGGTAAGAGGGGGCAGACGAGCGGCGAGGGCTGTAAGAGGGTGGGAGAGAAGGGAGAGAGGGAGAGTTAGTAGAGGGGACATCACCGACAGCGGTGGGAGAGGAGAGGGAGAGAGGGGATGAGAGAGAGGGGGAAGAGGTGGGGAGAAGAGACAAAAACGGGGTTCTAGATTGTGTAGGAGACGATGTTAAAAGGAGGGGAACCCAGAGTTAAGAAAGAACCTGTGAGGATTACAATGTGGAAATAAAGAACCGTTGTATGATCGCCGCGGGTCTATGGTGGGGTAGAGATGGAACTGAAGCAGGGGTAAAAATGGGGCGAAGAGAGAACGGGGGGAGAGAGGTGAGAGAGAGAGGTGGGTGAGACGGGAGAGAGAGAGTGGGAGAGGGGAGAGTGAGAGAGGGGGGAGTAGAGAGGAGGATTCATAGAGGGGTAGGGGGAGAGAGAGGTGGGTGAGAGGGAGAGAAGAGAGGGGAGCGAAGGGGAGGAGATGAGAGGGAGTGGAGAGGGAAGGGAATGAGGGGAGGGGAAAGAGTGTAGGGTAGGGGTGAGGGGAGAGGAGGTGAGTATAGAATTACTTTCGTTAGAAGTGGGAGCGAGTGGGATGTAATATAGTGAAGTGACAGAAGTCATGGTCTGAGATAGGGGAGAGACATTTTGGGGGAAAGATATAAAGGGATGTTAGCCGAGTAGAAGGAGATGTGTGGAAGAGGGGAGAGAGAGAGAGGGGAGAGAGGGGGAGGGGGGGGAGGGGAGGGGGGGAGAGGGGAGAGAGAGGGGAGGGGAAGGGGGGAGAGAGGGGAGAGAGGGAAGAGGGAGGGAGGGGGAGAGAGAGGGAGGGAGAGGGGGAGAGGGAGGGGAAGAGGGGGAGAGAGAGAGGAGGGGAGAGGGAGAGAGGGGAGAGAGAGGGGGAGAGAGAGGGGTAGAGGGAGAGGGAGGGGAGGGGAGAGAGAGGAAGGGAGGGAGGGGAGGAGAGAGGGGGGAGGGGAGGAGAGAGGGGGGAGAGGTTTAATTGTTTGTTGCTTCTTGATATAACTTAGGATCTATCGTTTTATTCACCCAAAAAAGTCAGGTGTAGACCTGATTTGGTCGCCGCTTTGGTCCCGCTTTGGTCCCGGTTGGTCCGGTTTAGTACCGCTTTAGTCCTGCTTTAGTCCCGGTTTAGTCCCGGTTTGGTCTCGGTTTAGTACTCGCCGGTTTAGTCCCGGTTTGGTCCCGGTTTGGTCCCGGTTTGGTCCCGGTTTGGTCCCGGTTTAGACGCCGGTTTAGTCCCGGTTTAGACCCTGGTTAGTCCCGCTTTGGTCCCGGTTTAGTCCCAGTTTGTCCCCTTTGTCCCGGTTTGGTCCCGGTTTGGTTTCCCGTTTGGGTCCCGGTTTGGTCCCGGTTTAGTCCCGGTTTGTACCGGTTTGGTCTCGGTTTAGTACCGGTTTGGTCTCGGTTTAGTACGGTTTAGTTTGGTCTCGGTTTGTCGCGGTTTGGTCCCGGTTTGGTCCCGTCTGTTTAGTCTGCTTTAGTCCTGCTTTAGTCCGTTTAGTCCCGGTTTGGAACTGGTTTGGAACTGGTTTAGACCCGCTTTAGTCCCGCTTTAGTCCGGTTTGGTCCCGGTTAGTCCGCTTTAGTCCCGGTTTGGTCTCGGTTTAGTACCGGTTTAGTCCCGGTTTGGTCCCCGGTTTGGTCCCGGTTTGGTCCCTGTTTAGACCCGGTTTAGTCCGGTTTGTCCCGGTTTAGTCCCGGTTTAGATCTGGTTTAGTCCCGCTTTGGTCCCGGTTTAGTCCCAGTTTGGTCCCCGCTTTGGTCCCGCTTGGTCCCGGTTTTGTACCGGTGGGTTTAGGTTTGGTCTGGTCTCGTTTAGTACCGGTTTGGTCCCGGTTTGGTCCGGTTTTAGTCCTGCTTTAGTCCTGCTTTAGTCCTGCTTTAGTCCTGCTTTTAGTCCTGCTTTGTCCCGGTTTAGTCCGGTTTAGTACCGGTTTGGTCCCGGTTTAGTCCTGCTTTAGTCCTGCTTAAGTCCTGCTTTAGTCCCGGTTTAGTCCCGGTTTGGAACTGGTTTGGAACTGGTTTAGACCCGCTTTAGTCCCGCTTTAGTCCCGGTTTGGTCCGGTTTAGTACCGGTTTGGTCTCGGTTTAGTACCGGTTTGGTCTCGGTTTGTCTCGGTTTAGTACCGGTTTGGTCCCGGTTTGGTCCCGGTTTAGTCCTGCTTTAGTCCTGCTTTAGTCCTGCTTTAGTCCCGGTTTAGTCCCGGTTTGGAAACTGGTTTGGAACTGGTTTAGACCCGCTTAGTCCCGCTTTGGTCCCGGTTTGGTTGGTCCCGGTTTAGACCGGTTTAGTCCGGTTTAGTCCGGTTTAGTCCCGGTTTAGTCCCGGTTAGACCTGGTTTAGTCCCGCTTTGGTCCCGGTTTAGTCCCGGTTTAGTCCTGGTTTAGACCTGGTTTGGTCTTTGTTTAGACCTGGTTTAGGCCTGCTTTGGTCCTGCTTTGGTCCTGATTTAGACCGGTTTAGACCTGGTTTGGTCCTGATTTAGACCTGGTTTAGTCCTGGTTAGACCTGGTTTAGACCTGGTTTGTCCTGGTTATAGATCTGGTTTGGACCTGGTTTGGTCCTGATTAGACCCGTTTGGTCCTGATTTCCCGGTTTTGGTCCTGGTTTGGTCCTGGTTTTGGTCCTGGTTTGGTCCTGGTTTAGACCTGGTTTAGACTGGTTTAGACCTGGTTTGGTCCTGGTTAGACCTGTTTGGTCCTGGTTTAGACCCGTTCTTTCCTCGTTTAGACCTGGTTTGGTGGTTTGGTCCTGGTAGACCGGTTTGGTCCTGGTTTAGACCCGGTTTAGTCCTGGTTTAGAACCTGGTTTAGACCTGGTTTAACCTGGTTTGGTCCTGGTTTAGACTGGTTTGGTCCATCCCTGGTTTGGTCCTGTTTAGACCTGGTTTAGACCTGGTTTGGTCCGGTTTGGTTTTGGTCCTGGTTTGGTCCTGTTTAGACCTGGTTTGACCTGTTTAGGTCCGGTTTGTCCTGGTTTAGACCTGGTTTAGTCCTGGTTTAGACCTGTTTGTCCTGTTGTGTCCTGGGTTTGGTCCTGGTTTAACCTGGTTTAGACCTGGTTTGGTCCTGTTCGTCCTGTTCAGTCCCGGTTCGGTCCTGGTTTAGACCTGGTTTAGACGGGTGTTTTAGGTCCTGGTCAGTCCTGGTTAGTCCCGGTTCGGTCCGGATTTAGACCTGGTTTAGACCTGGTTTAGGGTTTAGTCCTGGTTCAGTCCTGTTCAGTCCCGGTTCGGTCCTGGTTAGACCTGGTTAGACCTGGTTTAGAACCTGGTCTTGGTCGGTTTGGTCCTGTTCAGCGACCTGGTTTAGGTCCACGGTTTGGTCCTGGTTTGGTCCTGGTTTGGTCTGGTTTAGACCTGGTTTGGTCCTGGTTTGGTCACTGACCTGGTTTAGACTGGTAGTCCTGGTTTAGACCGGTTTGGTCTGTTTTGGTCCTGGTTTAGACCTGGTTTAGTCTGTTTGTCCTGTTTTCCTGGTTTAGACCTGAGTTTCCTGGTTTAGACCTGGTTTGGTCCTGTTTGGTCCTGGTTTTGGTCCTGGTTTGGTCTGGTTTAGACCTGGTTTAAGACCTGGTCCTGGTAGACCTGGTTTAGTTGGTTTTTCTGGTTTAGCCTGGTTTAGACCTGGTTTGGTCCTGGTTCAGACCTGGTTTAGTCCCGGTTTGTCCTGGTCTCAGACCTGGTTTAGTCCCGGTTGGTCCCTGGTTTAGACCTGGTTTGACCTGGTTTGGTCCTGGTTCAGAACCTGGTTTAGTCCTGGTTTGGTCCTGGTTCAGACCTGGTTTGTCCCGGTCCTTTGGTCCCTGGTTTAGGTCTGGTTTAGACCTGGTTTGTCCCTGGTTTGGACCTGGTTTAGACCTGGTTTAGACCTGGTTTAGACCTGGTTTAGACCTGGTTTGGTCCTGGTTCAGACCTGGTTTAGTCCCGGTTTGGTCCTGTTTAGACCTGGTTTAAGACCTGGTTTTGGTCTGGTTCAGACCTGGTTTAGTCCCGGTTTGTCCTGTTCAGACCTGGTTTAGTCCCGGTTTTGGTCCTGGTTTAGACCTGGTTAGACCTGGTTGGTCCTGGTTTAGACCTGGTTTGGTCCTGGTTTGACCTGGTTTAGACCTGGTTTCGTCCTGGTTCAGACCTGTTTAGTCCCGTTTGGTCCTGGTTTAGACCTGGTTTAGACCGGTTTGGTCCTGTTCAGACCTGGTTTTCAGACCTGGTTTAGTCCCGGTTTGGTCCTGGTTTTAGACCTGTTTAGACCTGGTTTGGTCCTGGTAGACCTGGTTTGTCCTGGTTTGGTCCTGGTTTGGACCTGGTTTAACCTGGTTTTAGACCTGGTTTAGACCTGTTTAGACCTGTTTAGTCCTGGTTTACCTGACCTGGTCTTAGACCTGGTTTTAGAGACCTGGTTTAGACCTGGTTTAGACCTGGTTTTGGAGGTTTGGTTTCCTGGTTTAGACCTGGTTTGACCTGGTTTAAGACCTGGTTTAGACCTGGTTTGACCTGGTTTGACCTGGTTTGGGTCCTGGTTTGGTCCTGGTTTAGACCTGGTTTGGACCTGGTTTAGAACTGGTTTGGTCCTGGTTTAGACCTGGTTTGGACCCTGGTTTAGACCTGGTTTGGTTTAGACCTGGTTTAGACGTTTGGTTCCTGGTTTGGTCTGGTTTAGAACCTGGTTTGGTCCTGGTTTTAGTCCAAGGAAAGTCTTGGTTTAGTCCAATTCAGACCCACTTTATATTATCAGTTTTTTTCCTCTGTTTTAGGTTCAGTATCTGTGGGTTCAGTCCTTTCTCTCCCTCTCCCTCCTCTCCCCCTCTCCCCCTCCTCTCCCCTCCTCCCCCCTCCTCTCCCCTCCTCTCCCCCTCCCCCCTCCTCTCCCCCTCCTCCACCCCCCTTCTCTCCCCCTCCTCTTCTCCCTCTTCTCCCGCTCTTATTTTCCTCCCCTCTTTTCTCCCCTTCTTCTCCCCTCTTCTCCACCTCTTCTCCCCCCTCTTCTCCCCTCTCCTCCCCTCTCCTCCCCTCCCCCTCCCCCCCTCTCTCTCCCTCCTTCCTCCCCCCTTCCTCCCCCGGTCCTCCCCCCTCTCTACCTCCCCCGTCCTCCCCCCTCTCCCCCTCTCTCCTCCCCCGTCCTCCCTCCCCCTCCTCCCCGTCCTCCCCCTTCTCCCCTCTCCTCCTCTCTCTCCCCTCCTCCCCTCCTCCCCTCCTCCCCCCTCCCCCCTCTCTCCTCCTCTCCAATCGATCTGTTTCCGATATAAAACACAGAAATGACAGATCTTTGAAGTGGACTAAAGGACTTTATTTTCAGATCAATAATCATCTGCATGTGAGAGTGGAACAGTAAATAAAGAGTGAGAAGGTTTCATCGTCATGGTTACAGCTCCGTGTTCTGTCTCTGGGAGAATGATCTGTGGAGCCGAGTCTTTGATCAGACTTTCACAAAGACCTCGCTGTTTCTGAAGCTTCAGTGTTTCTTCTGCAGATGATTTGGATCTGAACCGTCTCTGGGTCTAAACCGGGTCTAAACCGGGACTAAACCGGGTCTAAACGGGGACTAAACGAGGACTAAACCGGGACTAAACCGGGTCTAAACCGGGTCTTAAGCTGGACTAAACCCGGTCTAAACCCGGACTAAACAGAGTCTTGCATTCCTGTTTCACTGGCTCAGTCATGTGACCTTCTCATCTCTTTCTCCTGAATCACCTGAAGCAGATCATGTGACACATTTCCGTCCAAGTCCAGACGAGGTCCTGGTCTCCGTGAGTCCGATTACAGCAGATCTCATTCACGTTTTTGGAACCCGTCTGAGAGGCGCGTCCGAAGCCCCCTGAAGCCCCACTGAAACCCGTCCGCACAGAGACCGGGCTGTGATCCGGCTCAAATCCCTCCCAAATCCTCGCTGAACTCGCTCCGAATGAAGTGATTCTTGTGTGGTTCTGAACCGCGGCAGCACATTCCTGGACAGAGGGAGGGCCGCTCCGGCCCACAAACCCAAGCTGTAATTATTCTGCACCGAGATCCAAGCTTGGTCCAGGGCTGAAGTCGCAGAACCGCTTGGAGACTTTCCTTTGCGGCGTTTCCAATCTCACTCCGTTCTTTACATTTTCTGACGTTCTGCGAGCGAGACGTTTGTGCGAGCGAGACGTTTGTGCGAGCGAGACGTTTGTGCGAGCGAGACGTTTGTGCGCACGTTTGAGACGTTTGTGCGCGCGAGACGTTTGTGCGGCGCGAGACGTGTGTGGCGTTTGTCGTGTGCGAGTGAGACGTGGTGTGCGAGAGACGTGCTGAAGGTGACTAAAGTGTCGAAAACGCTATAAAACGAGCCAAAAAAGTGGAAAAAAATATGATTCAAAAATATCAAAATGCCGGATTGATAAAAATAGGTTTAGTAATCCCAAGATGTGTGTGTGTGTGTGTGTGTGTGTGTGTAGAGGGGCGTGCTAAAGCGAGCGTGCAGCACAGGAACAGTTTTGCCTCATGTCTTTGCCTTGTGTGCAAAGCCTCGACGCCGCGTTTGAACCTCTCTTTATGGAATCATGTCAGACGCATTATGACCTGGAAACACCACATTTGGGCGTCGACAAACAGGAAACAGCTGTTGCTAACGTGAAATCGTACAAAAGTTATGATTTCACAAATAATTCCATTTATTTTGTGAAACGATTGTTTCAACTGTTTAAACAGAGTCGTGTAAATAGTATTTTTAAAACCCAACACTGAAAATATATTGTACCGTACTGAGGGTGGGTTTGCTGCGTGTCTGCCCCCCGTCTCATCCCCATTTCGCGCTCGCACAGCCAGAAAGTCCTTGAACATATATAAACTTAATGGCGACAGTTTTAGGAGCAAAATTAAGTCTTTTTACTTCAGATTCTCAAAAACGTAACATTCATTTTTTTAGTCACATCAGAAAATGGAAAAACCAAACATTCCCAGTAAAGAAAATGTTGCACTGGTTTTAACAACAAGGTTCCTGGTCTCACTGGAAAGTCCCTAGTTCCTGCTCTGTGCGAACATGCATCCAATGGGGACTGGAACTAAAGAACGAAAGAGTTCCTCCGCCTTATATTTACTCATTTACGAGAATAAAATCTGGACTTTCCTCATATTCTGGTGTAATTTTTCAGATTTGGACTCTTCTCCACAAACGCAGTCTGTGGTTCTTATCGACGCACAGACGGAACTCGAGGAACGTTCTGTGGGAAGTGAAAGACGTTCTGTGTGCGACGGGCCGAGGCCAAACCGCAGCAACATCGATTTATGTTCAGAGAGAAAAGTGGCCCGTTCCAAACCAGTTCCTCTTCCTCCCACTTCCACTAAACTCCACGAAACTGAGACGGCTCCGATTTTTATTTTAAATGAATAATGTTTATGCCACAGGGACATAAAAGACACATAAATCCATAGTTTTACCTAAGATTAAACATCTGGTGTTCTCTAAATGTTTCATAACACTATTTTACAGGCTCATCCTTCCCTTTTGAACATATTTATTCTATCTATACAACATTTAACTGTCACGGTAAAGCTAACAAACAGCTAGCGTGCTAACGAACAGCTAGCGTGCTAACAAACAGCGAGCGTGCTAACAAACAGCGAGCGTGCTAACAAAACAAACAGCGAGCGTGCTAACAAACAGCGAGCGTGCTAACAAACAGCGAGCGTGCTAACAGCGCACTTCCTGGTTCTCGGGCGATAAAGACGCTTTATAGTTAGACACAGAAGGCCAACGATGGTCTGATTTTGACCCTAAAAGCTGCTTTTACTAAATATAAACTGGGTAAAAATAAAAAAGTCTTCAACTCACAACAATGGAAGCAAAACTTTCAGCAAAAAAATAAAAATATCAGATTTAGCTTTTAACTTTAAATGTAAACTGTTGGAGAACTAGAGAACTGAAACCACGGTGGTGCTGGGGACAATGTACAATAAAACATGTTTATGACCTCGAGCAGAACAGACTGTGGCGAGTTCAGTTCCCACGCTGTTCTCCCGGTTTCACGCAAACGTTCTCCCGGTCTCACGCAAACGTTCTCCCGGTCTCACGCAAACGTTCTCCCGGTCTCACGCAGACGTTCTTCCCGGTTTCACGCAAACGTTCTCCCGGTTTCACGCAGACGTTCTTCCCGGTCTCACGCAGACGTTCTTCCCGGTCTCACGCAGACGTTCTTCCCGGTCTCACGCAGACGTTCTTCCCGGTCTCACGCGCAGACGTTCTAAACCCGTCTCACGCAGACGTTCTTTCCCGGTCTCACGCAGACGTTCTTCCGCGTCTCACGGCAGACGTTCTTCCCGGTCTCACGCAGACGTTCTTCCCGGTCTCACGCAGACGTTCTTCCCGGTCTCACGCAGACGTTCTCCCGGTCTCACGCAGACGTTCACGCAGACTCCCGGTCTCACGCAGACGTTCTCAGACGTTCTCCGCAGGCTCAGAGACGTGACGTCGTCGTGACGTCGTCGTCAAACTCAGCTTCAGTCACAGTTTGATGAATCCTGGTCAGAAAGTCCTCTCCCCTCCGAGCCTCAGAAACACGCCGTTCTGAGTCTCCTCGATGTGTGATGTCACATTTGACCTGTGACTTGACTCGACACATGAGACCTCCCGTGCTGTTTTTAACTCCAGAAATCATCTCCAGGCTCGTTCTGTGATGTTCTCTCTTCTAACTGCCCAGCATCTCAGAGAAAACGTTCCAAGCGTCCATTTTTTAACGTGTGTGATTCCCTCGGCAGCCAGTAGGTGGTGTCAAAACTCAGTTAATGTCGTGGGAAACAGCAGAGATACAAATGTAATAATGTGTTATCAACTTTTTTTGTTTTTGTTTAATTTGTTAGTCATGTTTAAAGGCTAATAATAACACAAACGTGAAAAATGTGTCATTTAAAGCGCCCCCTACAGGTCGGATGACTCATTGAACTAAAATGTCTAATTTAAAATGTTGCTACAAATTATTTTTAAAAATTATCCCAGAATAGTCAATTTTTTAGGTTTATAATTTCACTTCCTGTTTGTAATGATGACATCACACTAGGAAATTACCCAGCAACCACTGGGAAAAAATATATATGAGAGCGACTTTATTTTGTTGAATTCATGTTTAAAGAGTCTTTGTGTAAATTCTGCATAAACTTTGACTGGAATGAGTGTCCCTGCTGTGATGTCACTTCCTGTCCCTGCTGTGATGTCACTTCCTGTCATTTTCCTCAGATTTTTCTACATTTTCTCCACAAATACCTGCTCGATCGGTGTCAAACTATCATTTATATGTACGACAGGTACAAATACACAAATAAAGTCAAAATTAGAATATCGTACACATCTGTCACGTGTTCTTCAAGTCTCTGACGCAATATGAACTTCAAAAATGAAAATGTTCTCGATATTTACAAACTGTAGAGAATATGACCGTGTAAACTCTGCACACGCTGAATCCCCCGACCCTCACACAGCCGTTAGCTCGTACATTAGCCGTGTTAGCGGTGTTAGCCTCTGGGGACATCTGCTACTGCGGCCGGTATCGAGCGGCGCTAATAGCGGCTAGCAGCAGTTAGCGTCCTGTGATGTCGCGGTCGATTTGGCCCGGGGGTCCCTCGGGCGCCCAGGTAAACGAGGCCAAACTCCAGCCTCAGCAGATCGTGGCGCAGCGGTGATTTAAACGGGGACAAAGGCGCGCGTCGTTAGAACAGCTCATTAACGCTCAAAGGTGGATCGGGACGTGGTCGTTTACATTTATGGGCCGGTCGTTTAACGCCTCGCTGCCGCCGAAGTCAATTTAACTGAGGTTTGATCATTAACACGGGTCATTTAAAAAGAAGACATGGATTAGTCTGGAAATGATTCATCTCTGGACGTCTTTACAGGCCTTTTAAATTAGTTTTATGGAGAAAAAAACAGCTCTGATTAAACACTATTTTAATGCACTTTTGGAACATTTCTCTGTCTTACAAATCTTTATTACGGATCTAAAAATATAAAGAAAATGTAACATTTAATCATTCAAAATTGTTTATTCAGAATGATTAGTAACTACTTAATTAACGCACTAAAGCCTTAATTAAATAAATACTAATCCTAAATCATGAATAAACCGTCTTTGCTCATGCTTAGTTAAAGTCAACTAAGCAACATTGTAAATAGGTTCTTAATGGTTCTTTTTAAGTAAAATAGAAGTTGTTATAAAGTGTGAGCAAAGGAAACGTTTATAAAGCATTGAATGTGGAATGTGCGCCTCCTGCTGGAAACGGTGAAGAATGCAGCATGTTCAAAATCAAAAAGGAGCAACAGAGGTGACAGAAGCACTCCGGGTTTCACCGGTGCTTTTAACAAACTGGTCTAAACCTCAGGAGATGTTTCCGTCAGCAGAAGGTGGGCTAAACGTCGAGGGGCCGAAAGGAGAAGTTACCACAGTTCATCAATGCAAAGCAATTCATAAAGAAAACGGTTCTTAGACGAGCTGAGGAGGCTTTGAAATGTATATATCACATCAGAAATATAGTTTCTTGTGAGGACTAAAGTGAGAAGTGTCCTCAGAGAAAGGAGGCGGGGCCACACAAGGTCCCTCCCACTCCGTCTCCCGCAGAGGTCTAAAACTCTAACGTTCTCTTATGTTTGCGTTCCTCTCTCGTTCGCAGCCCGAGTTCTCAGGCGCGGCGGTTCTTCATGAGGCTCGCCGAGACCAGGTGGCAGAGACGTGCAGACTCCACAGCGCCTCCAGCAGGAAGAGGAGGGTGCTGACGCCGGCCGACCTCAAACATCTGGTGGTGGACGAGGAGCACGAGCTGATCTACTGCTACGTGCCCAAAGTGGCCTGCACCAACTGGAAACGCGTCATGATGGTGCTCACGGGCCACGGCAAGTACAGGTGAGACCTTTACCGGTGAACTGGAGTTACACCAGGATTACAGCCGGATTACACCAGGATTAGAGCCCGATTAGAGCCGGATTACACCAGGTTTAGAGCCCGATTACACCAGGTTTAGAGCCCGATTAGAGCCGGATTACACCAGGATTAGAGCCCGATTAGAGCCGGATTACACCAGGATGAGAGCCGGATTAGAGTAGGATTATAGCCGGATTACACCAGGATTAGAGCCAGATTACACCAGGATTAGAGCCAGATTACACCAGGATTAGAGACGGATTAGAGCCGGATTAGAGTCGGATTACACCAGGATTAGAGCCGGATTACACCAGGATTAGAGCCCGATTACACCAGGATTAGAGCACGATTAGAGCCGGATTACACCAGGATTAGAGCCAGATTACACCAGGATTAGAGACGGATTAGAGCCGGATTACACCAGGATTAGAGCCGGATTACACCAGGATTAGAGACTGATTAGAGCAGGATTACAGGATTAGACCATTACACCAGGATTAGAGCCGGATTACACCAGGATTAGAGACGGATTACACCAGGATTAGAGACGGATTACACCAGGATTAGAGACTGATTAGAGCAGGATTAGAGTAGGATTAGAGCCGGATTAGGCCAGGATCAGGCCAGGATCAGACCAGGATCAGACCAGGATCAGGCAGATCAGGCCAGGATCAGGCCAGGATCAGGCCAGGATCAGGCCAGGATCAGGCAGGATCAGGATCAGGCCAGGATCAGGATCAGGCCAGGATCAGGCCAGGATCAGGCAGGATCAGGCCAGGATCAGGCCAGGATCAGGCCAGGATAAAACAGGTAAAACCAGGATCAGGCCAGGATCAGGCCAGGATCAGGGATCAGGCAGGATCAGGCCAGGATCAGGCCAGGATCAGGCCAGGATCAGGCCAGGATCAGACCAGGATCAGGATCATCACCTTTAATCACCTTTAAATGATGTGGAATGTTAATTGAGTTGTTTCTGAAGAGTAAACAAATGAAAAACAGTCCAGATCTTAGATTAGAGATTAGCAGAATACGGTTGATGACCTTTAAATAAGTCAGAAGCTGGTCTCACATCTTCTCTGTCCTCTGCAGTGACCCGATGGAGATCCCTTCAAACGAGGCCCACGTCCCGTCCAACCTGAAGACCCTGAACCAGTACAGCATCGCCGAGATCAACCACCGCCTCAAGAAGTACTTCAAGTTCCTCTTCGTGCGGGAGCCGTTCGAGCGCCTGGTCTCCGCCTACCGCAACAAGTTCACCCTCAAGTACAACTCCTCCTTCCACAAGCGCTTCGGCACCCGCATCGTCCGCCGCTACCGCAAGAACGCCACCCAGGAGGCGCTGGTCAACGGCGACGACGTCAAGTTCAGGGAGTTCGTGGGGTATCTGGTGGACCCGGCCACGCAGCGGGACGGCCCGCTGAACGAGCACTGGCAGACGGTGCACCAGCTCTGCCACCCGTGCCACATCCACTACGATCTGGTCGGGAAGTACGAAACGCTGGAGGAGGACGCCAACTACGTCCTGCGGCTAATCGGGATGGGGAGCGCGCTGAGGTTCCCCAGCTACGCCAAGTCGACGCGCACCACGGACGCGATGGCGGCGCAGTTTTTTAGCAACATCAGCAGCCAGCAGCAGGCGCAGCTCTATCAACTTTACAAATTGGACTTTTTGATGTTCAACTACACCACGCCCACTTACCTCAAGCTCGATTAGCGTCCGGCTCGTGCTTGGGAATAGTCGGAGCTGCCGTCGTTCTTGTCGTAACCGCAAGAGAACGTGATGTCCAATCGGTGACTTTTGGGGGAAACAAAAGCGCCAATGTTGATCGTGGGGAAACGTTTGGATTTTCAGGCTGAAGCAGGTCTTCAAAAGCGTTTTCCCGCCGAGAAGGAACGTCTCACGGATTCGCACGCACCTTCTGCCCCGGATATTTAAAGAAACTGTTGATTCTGCGAAATGAATCTGAGACTCGCACGTGCCCTGACCCCAACACTGGCTTCCAACATCGTGTCCTCCCGCTAGAAACCGTCAACAATAAGGTTCCGATCAACTTAAAGGAACAGCGTGTGGCGTTAAAGGACACACATTATGCAAAATGTACTGTTTTATTAGAGCGTTTTCCCCCTTTTCTAACATCGCTCCTCGTCAAAAACACCGCTGCGGCCGCGTCCCGCTGCAGTCGCACTTTCCATGAATCCTGTTTGCGAGCTCGTCCTCTCTGCCAAATTACCATAGTGTTTTTGTGAGGTTCAATTACTCTGACTCAAATTGGGGAATCAATTCGCCTTCATTACAGCTGCGCGCTCACATTAGCACATTTCCCCATGGTAATTCCCTCTGCTGCCAGTAGATGGAGCGCTAAACGCAATACGCAGAATGTGTGTCCTTAAACCCGCCGCGTCGTCACTTCGGAATCTCACGGGAGATTTTGCTGCTCCTTTTCCACAGAGAGTCACTGGATCGTTTTCGCTCGCAGCACCAAGCATCCTTAACGCGGCGGCCATGTTGGAGTGGCCTTGAGCGCCCGGAGGGGTCAAGGGTCGTGTGCCGTGTTCAGGGCCCAGGACGTTTACAGGGTCGTCATCTCTCGTTTGAAAACCAGGGCTGGGCATTAACTCAATCGGTCCGTTTGAGTGTTTTATGCATTTCTTTTTCACACGTAAAAGTGCATCGTTCACACTTACGGTACTTTTCAGATCCTTTGGTGAATTTATACTTTTTTAACCTTTTTTAAAACATGTTTGGATATTTTTTTTAAAGTTGAATTTTGCCGTTTTTCTCACTTTAAAATGAGTCAAAATGTTAAATTCACCTTTAAACACAATGTGGTTTTATGAATCAAATTATGAGCTGTTTTTTGGGGACGTTTTTGTTTTGTTCCGGAGCATTTTGGTATCATCTTATTTAAATCAAAGACTTCCTTCATACAACTGCGTTACACACAAATCCTGCTGAAGTTAATGCCGAGCCCTGGATCCCACAGCGACTCAGACTTCAGGCTTTTTCCACTTTATTTGATTTGAATGTTCATGTTTATGATATGATTGTTGTTGCTATGACGCGTTGCTGCAAGCGGCAAAAATGACCTTTATTTAAGAAGTTCATGAACAGAAAAGTCCTGTTTGTTTTTTTTGTCTGGAGGTGAAAGTTGTGACCTGCTGTTGTTTCTGTTCGGAGTCACACACGCTCTGCTCGTCGCCCCCATCGCCCCCCGTCACCCCCCGTCGCCCCCCGTCGCCCTTCAGAAGTTAAAAGTTTTGAAGTACCCGTTTAAGTCCATGTGAAGCTCATGTTTTTATAATAAATACTGATCGTAGTTTTACTTCCGTTAATTTGTGAAGAAATGTTGAAAACTAAAAGTTTAAAATGACAGGAAGTAGAGCTGAGTTCTAAAACAGAATCCCTCTGTGATGTCATCAATGTGCGACATCCATTGAAAGCACAGACGATGGGCCCTTTTCACGACAGAGTTCCAGATGAGAATCACTGCAGCAGGTTCAGACTTTTACGTCGCGTGTAAACATGTGACCTAAGAAACCTGCGTGTTTATAAAAGTGTTTTTGTCTCAGAGCTAAAGGCTAACACTCGTTAGCTTAAAAATAAAACGCGCAAACTTGATCAAAGTTCATAGAATGTTTTTGTAAACGTTAGTTCAGTTTGTGCTGTTATTTCAACATCATTGAATACATTAATTGTATGTTAGCTTTAGCTTTAGCATTAGCACTTAGACCCAGGTGAAGGATTTCCATGGGACGTAAAGGACTGAACATGTGACTGGGATTATCATCTGGAATTCATTTATTTTAACGAGACTCGGCTAACTCTCCAGAAGGAATGAATGGAGCAGGAAGTGGAGCGTACCCATGAGCTATGCTAACGTTAGCATAGGCTACTGGTTCAGGTTCCACATCCCAAACAGTTTTGCATAAATGTATGGTTTTATAGCATAAAATATATCATCATAAAACCCTAACCCAGGTCTCGGGGAACATAGGGCTGACCCCACAGGAAGTGGAGCTCCGTGTTTTTAAGGAAACTGGAACTAGCCACTCGGGTTCGTGAAAAGGGCCTTTTATTATCCAAAATTGTCTGGATGGGGAAAAAAAGGATTCAAACCAGTAGCACAATCTTAAAAAGTAAAACGTAAATGTCTCCACTGTAGAAATGACTTGAGTAAAGGTGGTTTGAACATCGTAACGTTCTCCTTTGGAAGTCCGTTCTGCAGAGGTTCATGCGGTTTAAATGGAGACGCCCAAAGTAAAGCAGCGGTAACCATTAGTTACCGAATACAAACCGTCTTCCTGTTGGATTTATGGCAAAACGTTAAAATGACGCTCCAAATGTGACGACTTTGGAAGCAGAATGAAGTCCTTTCTGCTCCACGTTCCTCAGAAATGTCAAACGATTTGATTTGCTGAAGCGGGTCACATGTTGCGGAGCCGTTAATGTGTCGTTCGGGTCGCGAGTAATCGTTAAACCGCCGCGAGCGAAGAGCAAAAAAAACCCCCGAGTCCGTTTCCCAGGGTGCAGCGGGGCCTGTGTGAACTCCACAGAGACGAAAACACCCATCTCTTATTTATTTACTATTTATTAATCCTCACCAACTCACTTCCCGGCCCCCATTGTTTCTACGGCAACAGCACGTGAACCTGAAAACAATCTGCCGGGGGTCGGTCCGTTTTCAGAGTTGTACGTTTGATCGTTTTCTCTTTTTGGTCTCAGTTCAGTCGTTCTTCCCGTTTCATCCTTTCACAATAAAAGCACCCCGAGTCTCTTTGTGTCGGTGTTTTATTTTGACGTTGAGGCGGGGACACGGCGGGGGGGGCGGAGTTCCGGGCGGAGGGAAAACAGTGAAGGAGAGAAGTAAAGTTAGCACAGATGAGTCGGTGTTTGGATCTTCTGTGGGACTTTTCTGGTGCGACAAACACAAATGTTGAACACACTTGTCATTGTCCATCTGAAGCTTCTGTCACAGTCAATGTCACACCTTTGACCTTTGACCTTTGCACAGACTCTGGTTTAGTTTGGGTTGAAACACGCAGAGGAAACACGTTTGACTTGGAGCTTTCACGTCCGTCACAGAAGAACAAGAGACAGAGATTTATGGAATAGGACCTGGTTCAGTCCTGGTTCAGACCTGGTTCAGACCTGGTTCAGACCTGGTTCAGACCTGGTTCAGACCTGGTTCAGACCTGGTTCAGACCTGGTTCAGACCTGGTTCAGACCTGGTCCTAAAGCATCTCAGTCTTCAGTCTCTGGTCCATGTCTTGGATCCAAAGTGGTCCCTGAGAGGTTCTCGGTCCCAAAGTGGTCCGGCTCTTGGGCTCCAGGTGGACTTTGGCTCAGGGGGAGGAGCTCCACAGCACAGCCAGATGATTGGATGAGAGAGAACGCAGACTCAGGCTAAAACAAGATGGCAAAAAGCAGAGAAACACAAAAGAGTCATTTGTCTCCAAACTCTGACTTGACCTCGTGCTAAAGCGCCGTGTTTCCACTGATGCTAACTTATATGTGTTGCCTTAGCAACACAGAGCTAGCAAAGCACGTTAGCAACAGCTGTTTCCTGTTTGTCGACGCCCAAATGTGGTGTTTTCCGAGGTCAGAATGCGTCTGACATGATTCCATAAAGAGAGGTTCAAACGCGGCGTCGAGGCTTTGCACACAAGGCAAAGACATGAGGCAAAACTGTTCCTGTGCACGTGAGCTTCAGCCAGATTCATTCATTTATAGGCGACATTTTGAGGTCTGCATTCCAAAGTAGAAAAGGCCCCGCCTTCGGTCTGAAATGAGGACATTAAATTAAAGATGGTCTGGTTTGCGTCCGGGACTCGCAGCTGTTCTTCTGTTTCATGTGGTTCACAGAAGCAGCTCGCGTTCTGAAGTTTTAATGACGGGTTTAACTGTGGAAGACCTGATCCAGCGTCACCATGGCGATCACAGAGCTCACCATGGCGATCACAGAGCTCTGAACAGCTGCAGGGCTTTGAGCTGAGCAGCTGCAGGGCCAACATCACAGGTAGAGCTTCAGAGGGAACAGTCAATGTACCTTCTGCATTGTCGTTATGATGTGTAGTTGGTCAGGACACTGCATGTTATTGAACGTACATGATGTCGATCAATGACATGTGACCTGTGCCACCGGCGGCCATCTTGGCTCCAGTCAACGTAAACAAGTGTAAAAAGGAAATCTGCAGAACTTTGTTACTGTGAGTCATGTAGAAAATGCTAATTAACGAGAAGCATTGGTGATTATCAGGTCAAACTGAAGTAAATATGAATCATGTTTTTGTTTTGAGCAGTTTGTGTTCACTTTGATGGGTTTAAAGTCTGAGTAAAGTCGTGTAAAAGTTGTTCAAAACCCTGAAATCTGCGCAGACTGAGACGTTTGGGGTGAAAACACCTTTGTGTACTTTTTGTAAACACAAAACGGTTCACAAAGTACACAAAGTACACAGACCTGCAGAAACAACGTGTGTGCAGTTTAACTCTGGAAATGTGAACCTGAACACGCCGCGAACACGCTCAATCATCAACACTCACACACGGACAATGGAGGGTAGGCTGCAGCGCCCCCCCGTGGCACCTGGTGTTCAAGCGGTCTCCCATCCAAATACTGACCAGGCCCATCCCCGCTTAGCTTCAGAGATGTGATGTTCGTGTGGCCAAAGGACTCCAGTGGTTCAGGGGGTCCACAGGTGGTTCAGGGGGTCCACAGGTGGTTCAGGGGGTCCACAGGTGGTTCAGGGGGTCCACACATGACACAGAACACTGAAGTTTGATACAAAAGTGTTAAACAAGGCGCGACACCCTTCAAATGCAGTGCTAAATGTACAGACGTGTGTGTTGTGGTTTCTCTGGGCCCAGGTCCAGAAAATACAATCTAACATTAGAAATAAGGCGACTTTCTTGTTTCACAGGTCAAATATTTTTGGTTTGGGGGGTCGCGACTGAAAAAGATTGAGAACCACCGAATCAGACAGTGGTTTATCAATTGAACAGTTTACAATGAGCAGAAGGGAAAATGATCATGTGTTAGTTTATTACCAAATATTAGAAAAAAAGCATGATACAGTGAGGAAAGCCTGTGATTTTGCACGTTCTCCCGCTTAGAAATGACGGAGGGTCTGAAATGTTCATCGTCGGCGCATTTCCACTGCGAGAGGCAGAAGCTAAAACAAAAATCTGGACCTCACATTGTACGATTTTGAAATAATTATTGCTGCAAAGTAGTATTTGAATGTCAATATTTGGTACAGAAGTCTTTGTTTACAGTTCCAGATGTTTCCTGTAGTTCTGGACCAGGTTTGCACACGCTGCAGCAGGATTTTGGCCCACTCCTCCACACAGATCTTCTTTACATGGGTGTGGTTTCAGGGCTGTCACTAAGCAACACGGGTCATTGTCATGTTGGAAGACCCAGCCACGCCCCATCTTCAGTGCTCTGACTGAGGGAGGGGGGTGGTTGCTAAGTTAAGTTGTTTAGATTCATAAGTGGAGGAGAGGTGGACTTTTTAAAGGCCGACTAACAGGTCTTTGAGGGACAGAATTCTTGCTGATTGGCAAGTGTTCAAATTTGCTTATTTTATTTAAGAATCATACAACGTGATCTCCAGATTTGTTAGATTCCGTCTCTCACAGTGGAAATGCACCTACGATGAACATTTCACACGCTCCATCAGAGTCTGAGAACTTGCAAAATGACATGGCGTTCAAATAGTTAATGGAGACAAAGTGAGGAAGTAACTGACAAAAATCTCATGTTTGCAGTCGACTACATCAGAGGGTGGGTTTCTGTGGGTGGGGTGCAGAATTTCATCTTTCTGGCAAGTTTTTCTATATTGTTTATTGTATTCTAATTGTGATGTTCAAAATCGTGATCGTTTGTGGATCTGAAGTTTGGGAAATGCACTGTTAATGAAAGCAATATCTGTGGCAACAAAGGCCCCGCCTCCATCTGAAATGATGACATCGACGCAACCTGTATTTTAATTAAGCATTTTTTCCCCCAAAAAATGTCACATCGTATCAATATTTCCATGAGCTGCCGATCTTTCATTCAGTTTGAATGTGTCATGATTGTGTTTAAACTCATATTTCTTACTCTTACGCAAACGGTTCTCACAAATAAAAACACCATTTATTACAAATAGTAATACTAAATAATCACGTCGTTGCGTTGCTTTTAATGGCGGTTGGCAGCCGAAAGGTGCATTTACCGCCACCTACTGGAGCTGTACGTCTTCAAAGTATGTGTTTTACGCTACACGGTAAGAAAGGGGAAAAGAGCATAAAGAATAAAGTCTGAAGAATAAAGTCTAAAGAATAAAGTCTGAAGAATAAAGTCTGAAGAATAAAGTCTGAAGAATAAAGTCTGAAGAATAAAGTCTGAAGAATAAAGTCTGAAGAATAAAGTCTGAACAATAAAGTCTAAAGAATAAAGTCTAAAGAATAAAGTCTGAAGAATAAAGTCTATGGATACCAACCGCCATAAAACGCCACCGAAGAAGAAGTATTTGCTTTGAAGTGTGTTTACTCTGTGTGTACTTCCGGGCCGGTCGGTGATGGTTCCTCCTGGTTAAGGTCTGCGGGGTGGGGGACTCTGGATGAGGGTCTGCAGCCAGACACTTGAGTTTGTTGGGCCATTCCCAGACAAAACTAAGTTATCGTGACAGTTGTTTTTGGATTTGAAATCCTCATTTAATCTGAAATGATACAAACATGTTGAGAAGAGCTGTGTCGTACAAAAGGCCCCGTGCTGAGCTTGTAGTTGGCTTTGAAGATGAGGTATATCAGCCGGAAGACTCTGAGATGATCAGAGAATCAGAACGCATGTGCGTACCTGAGGTTCAATAACGCTCCTGAACCCATCCTCGTGTCTCCTCGTCGTTTCCATCTGTCCAATAATCCGTCCGGGCCTCATGTAGCGCTCTGGACGGCGCTCCAGCAGCAGCAGCAGTGACAGCTACACACCTGAACCAGCGCCTTGTAGTCCAGTCTGGAGGTGTCGCTCCAACAGTTGCTGCTCGGTGTTTCCTGCTTTCTCCTCGGATCTACACAGAGCTTTGGGTGTGGCCTGGCTCCTCCCACTGGCTCCTCCCACTCACTCTTAAGTTTCATTTGCGTCGAAGTCAAACTCTCAGTCGCTCTGATCCAGGAGAGATGGCGCAGAAAGCACTCGACCAAGAAGCCTTTTTCTGTCCTTCTCCTGGAGAAGAGACGCTCTGAAGTGGAGCAGCAGATCCTCTCTCAGGAGCAGACCCAACTGAGCCGAGTCCAAGAGCTCCAGGACCAACTGCAGCAGGACCTGACTGTGCTGAAGAGGAGCACTGTCCCTCACTCCGGATCATAACCAGTTTCTCCAGCTCTACGCTTCTCTGTCCACAGACGCACAGCGCACAGAGCCAGCCAGGACTCAGACCGGGCCCCGGAGATACTTTGAGGACGTGACCAGAGCTGTGTCAGCGCTCAGGGACCAACTCCAGCTCACCAAGTCCAGTCCAGGTTTTACTGTCACCAGCTGAACCCAGCTCCAGAGAGGACTTCTGTCTGAAACTGTCTGAGGGAAACAAGAGTAACTTTTATGATGTCTGACCAGAGGAAATACGGCAGTGGTGGAAATACGATGTTGCCTTCTGTGGTCCAACAGTCCCAGCGAGTTCACGGCAGCGCGTCTGGGCGAGGCGCTTCATGGAAAAGTACAAACGTCACTTTTATCCAGAGCTCCTCGTTTTTCTCCCGTTGGTTGTGTCAAACTCGACGGATAAAACGTGCGACATTTGACCTCTGACATCATCGAATGTAAGGGTAAACAAACTCAACCTCTTTTACCTGTAGTTCAACCGTTCACAGGTTCATGGCACAGAATGTGTTTTATCGTTATTATTACGATTACGCTGTGGTGACGAAACATCTCCATTTCTGTTGAAAGAGGATTCACTTTTCTCTCTTCTCCTGCTCAGAACCTCCTCCTCACTGTCTTCCATCGAGTGGTTTGTGGCTTTAAGATGAAGATGCACGGCGCTCTGTGGTCCTGAACTCGAGTGTCTTCTGTGCTGATAAACCCTCTTGTGCAGTGGCTGTTTAGTCACACTATGTGGCGCTGTTTACAACCGTCTTCACTGTAAAGACCGTTACAGGTGAGACTAAACGGGTGATACAACTGAATCTTTTTCTACAATGGAACCCTCCTGGACGAATGAGGAATTACACCGACTTGTTGTTGTTGTTAATAACAACAACAACAACAACAACACCACCACCACAGCACATTAACACTTTATTCATTTAGTTTGTGTTTTTAGTGAAAGTTATAATGACGTAATGGTCCCGACTTAAAGGAGACGTTTCTCAAAATCACAACTGTGTGTTTTCTAAACGTTTGTATTTGTGTAATTATACGCACACACAAACACATACTCCTAACCCTGCCCACCACGCGGTTCGTTATCTGTCCATGCCAATTTGTTTGTCAGTTTTATTCTCTTCTTGGATTATTCTTTTATTTATTTATTTCATTATAAATAATTAAAGCGATTCCAGGAAAAAGCAGCGTCATGTCAAGCACCGAAACACTGGCATTTAGAATACATGCCGTCACAGTTTGTGGTTTATTAAAGACGCACTGTGTAACATTTTCCGGTGACGAGCAAGTGATGCGCGACCAGGCCAGGTCTGCGGAGAGGCGAGTCCGCACACTGAGGAAACATGTTTTCTGACGATCATTTTGGGCAAGAAAAGCACCCGTCATTAAGTAAATCCCGGACTTACATGATTAATGCCATACTGTGGAACATTCAGGCACAAAAGTGACACAGTGCAGCTTTAGGGTCGATCATTAGTTCAGAATTGTATGTTTAATGGTGATTAGTTAACGACACGAGGACAAACATAAAATGTCTTAAATAAGATCAGAAGAAGCAAACGGTGACAAACTTTCATGGCAAATAACGGCAACTGTAATAAAATATCAAAACAGGCAATGAAGGAATGTATTTGGCAGAGAAATGCGAGCGTGGTCCGACTAAAAGCTTTCCCGAAGTAGTCTGTACGAAGAAAGGCCGTCTGGTTCAGCGCCACGTTTACGACTGCGAAACCTGAAGCTGAAACGGGACATTTACAGACTCGTTTACGCTCCGTTTACGCTCCGTTTACGCTCCGTTTACGCTCCGTTTACGCTCCGTTTACGCTCCGTTTACGCTCGCTTTTCATACGTAGTTCCAAGTGCATTTACCGTAGCTTCATTCAAGGATATCAAGGCTGTATTCTGCTAACAACCCATCAGAGGGCGCTGCAAGTCAGTAAGAGAATCGACCAAAACGAAGAAAAAGCAACAAGGAAAACAAACATGGAGGCGCCCGCTCTGTTTTGAGATCGCATTTGTTGAAAACGAGGTGAGAAAAGAGTTCATGTTTCTTTTGTTCTAGTCATTTGTGCTTCCGCTGTGCTCACTGCCGCCCCCTGTGGTCAGCTCATGTGCAGCTCAGACAAAACGTCGCCGAGTGCGAACAGAAGCCTCGGCAAGCGCCTCGAGAGTAGAGTATTCATGAACCTTTACAAGCACATTTCTGAAACAGTCTGAGCCGATTATTGTGATCGGGAGAATAGGAATGTGAACCCGCGACATTTGTACAAACTTATACTCGGAGGAAGCTTCAGGGATGCAGTTTAAAGACACAAATATTCCTCTTGACTCTGTTCCAACTTGGTTCCTCGCCACAAAGCGCTGCAGTCGTGTTTTATCTTCATTCACTGCGTTTGTTTCATGACTCCCGTTTACGAGCTCCTCTTCTCTGCTCCTTCTAAGAGCCTCACAAAAGTATTGTCAAAGTTACATATCTGGAGGTCTCCTGTGCCGCTTTTAACTCCATGAATCATCACAGACTCGTTCTGAGCATTTCTGACTCAAATCACCCTCATCACAACTGTGTGTTTACATAAGCGTGTCAGGGCAAGCTGGCTTTTGTTTATTTCCTCATGGTAACTCCTGATGAGGGAACGCCTGACTGAGAGAAAGTCTTGTGTGGTTTTCAGTTTAAAGGACAAGTACGACACAAAAAATAAAAGACTGTGGCGTTTAAAGAACACTTTTCCCCGTGTTTTTTCTGAGGCTCTAAAGAAGAGGATTTTCATCAAACTAGTGTGAATGAAGCTAAACACAACTCCAGGTGTGTTGTGGATTAGGAACAACATTAGAACTGGGTTAAAAGAGAGCAAAAAGCCAATTTAGCACAACATTTGTCCTTTAAGACATATTTCTCCCTAAAAAACATCAAATTTAACCATTTACGTTGTCATTTTGATTGTAATTCCAGCTCGTCTGAGTCATAAAACATCTCTGCTCACAACATGTTTTGGATTCTATATAGTTCGGATAATGATTATTAAATGACCACGTGTTCGATCTATTGCCATTAATCCAATTTTGTGTATCATTTACCAGACGACTTTTCCACAGAATACAAAGGGAAAAAGTGGGCTGTCGGTGGTCAGAAAGCTCCGCCCGCTCGCCCGCAGAGCCTCGTGTTGCATGTGTGTGTGCGCGCCAAAGTCTTGTGCGGTGCCAGTTTTGGCCGCTCAGTCGCCCACGTCGCTGTCCTGGTCCCCGATGAGCCAGAGGAAGTGGAAGCTGAGAGCGAGCAGCGCCGTGCCCAGGAGGTCCCCCAGCGCCGTCAGGTACGGGATGGAGAAGCTGTCCGGGTCTTTGCCGCTGCGCCACATCGAGTGCACCATCCAGTCTGAGATGCACAGCAGCAGCAGCACCTGAAGGAGAAGAGGAGCGGCGTCAACCACGGAGCGGACACAGCAGCTACAGGAGAGAGGAGCGTTTAAAGCGAGACATCTGTCACGCTGGCAACGTCGAATAAATATGGGAAAGAGTGTCTGGAGTGTCTGCGAGTGTGGTCCAATCGACTGGGTTTTCCATCTGGCGGAGCACCAAGCACGGACAAACTGTATGATTCATGTCAGCAAAAGAGTTCAATTGAATGAATAGAAATGAAGGTTTTGTTTTTGTGATTTTAATGCATTTTTTTTCCACTTGTGTGAAGCACTTTGAATTGCCTTGTGTGCAAATTGTGCTCCCCATTTTCCCTTTACTGATCGTCTTTGTGAGCCCCTGTGATGGTTAAATATGTATTTTCGGGGTGTTTGAAGTGTCCGTCGTCGCCCCCTGCTGTCTCCGAGCGAAAACATAATTGTAACATTTGCCGACAACTCTCCTGAGAAACCCTGGCTCTTTTTTCATGTTTGGCCACGTTAAATGTTTTTGTACGTGATTATACTGTCTTACTATGATAAAGAAAAAGGAATAATTTCGAGGAATAAAACTTTTTTATGACTATGTATTTTTACAAGGGAGCTGCAGAGGGCGCTCTATCACCAGAGTTAATCAGTTCTGCTTTAAGTAATAGCAGCAACAGCACCTAAAGGAGAAGATGAGAGGGTGTGCAAATTGCATGTTTATATGATTTCCTAGTTTTGACTTGATTTGGTGGAAAACAAACTTTAAAATAATTTACACCAATCGAGTGTCTTTGAAGATTTTTCTGAAAGAATGCTGTGTTTTATTTGCAAAAAAATATAATAATTTCTGTGACATTTAATGAGTTTGGGCCCAGTGTAAACCATTTCCAAGTGTGACGTCGTCATTTACAACCAGGAATTACTTAAACCTACAAAAAAAGGGTCAAACTGGGATCAAATTTGAAAATATTTCGGAAAATCTAAAAAATAATTATCTTAAAGGACAAATACGATGCATTGTTTGTATTGTTATCAGCCTTGTAAACATGCTCGAGAGAACCTTTAGTTTTAGCACTAAATTTTTTTTTAAAAAAATCTGTATCTCTGCAGTTTCCCCTGGGTCTGACTGAGTTTTGGCGCCATCTACTGGCTGCAGAGGGGGGGAAAGTAAATTTATCGTATGATGTGTCTTTTAACTGTCCAAACTGTCATAGGCACTTTAAATACAACACACTACATGTACTCACGGATAAAGCAAAGTAAAAAAGTAAAAATACTGCAAGTACTCGAGCGTATACTTTAGTTTGTCACGTTTCTAACATTTCAAACTCGGAGGAACGGGCTCGACACTCAACACGCCACACTCGATACCGCCGTGACGACTCAAAAATCCCCCGTTTATTATCGTTTTCTGGCTGGAACACGTTTGTCAGGAGAGCGACGCGGCGCTCGAGGGCATCCGGCGGCGGGGATTAAACGCCGAGGAGCCGCGCGGTTCTAGTTTGCGCTCTATAAAAAAAAGACCACTTCACGTCGAAGCGCTGGGTCCCGTCCGCAGACTCTGGGCCCCGGAGGCGTTTGAGGCGAGTCTGAGGACGTTTGTCACGTGAAGTTTTTGTAGATGAAAATACGCATTAGCGTTGGGAGGTATTGTTCTGTTAGGGTCCGCGTCTTTGCAAAGTAAAGACCTTTTATCTAAGATTCTTCAGAAAACAGAGCGCTTACGTTGGCCCATTAATCTCCCCCCAAAAACATCGGGCGCCGCTTCAATTTGTTCAAGGAAAGCAATAAGCGTCCGAGATCTCGCAGTGCTTACGGATAAACAAGATCGAGTAATGAGGCGACACATTTTTATTCATAATTCGGTGTCGGAGACGTTGAGAGGGAACGGCGGCGCCCCGAAGTTGAACAAGTCTATTAAAAGATAAGAAGGGGGTTATAATTTAGTGTGAGCGCGCGGTCCGACGCAGAGGAAGGACGCTCTGAAACAAAAGAGCGCTTGAGGGACGCGACGGGGGCGAGATGTTGCGCGTCCGATTGCACTCTAAACGGAGACGGCGTGAGAGCGAGTGGGTGAAATGTGAGTTCAAGTCTTCAGAAAGCGTCTGCAGATGTTAAAAGATGAGATGGAGTCGATGGAGGCTTTTGTCCACAAAGAACGTCTGAAAGAAACGCAGTGAAATACAATAAAGTATGAAAGATGTGCTTTAGTCCTGGCTTAGTCCTGGTGTAGGCTTAGTCCTGGCGTAGGCTTAGTCCTGGCGTAGGCTTAGTCCTGGCGTAGGCTTAGCCCTGGCGTAGGCTTAGCCCTGGCGTAGGTTTAGTCCTGGCGTAGGCTTAGTCCTGGCGTAGGTTTAGTCCTGGCGTAGGCTTAGTCCTGGCGTAGGCTTAGTCCTGGCGTAGGCTTAAGTCCTGGCTTCTTTGGTTTTGTTCAGATTTTGTCCAAGGTTTGTCCACCAGAAGAAAATTTTGCAGTGTGTTCTCGGTTTCATCCAAGCTTAGTCCTGGTTTACGTCCCGGGTTTCGTCCGGGGTTTAAGCCCTCGTCTTGTCCTAGATTCATCACGGTTTCGTCCCAGTTAACCCTGGTTTAGTCATGGTTTCGTCGTGGTTCAAGCCTGGTTTCGTCCCGGTTCAGACCCAGTTCAAGCCTGGTTTCGTCCCGGTTCAGACCCAGTTCAAGCCTCGGTTTCGTCCCGGTTCAGGACCCAGTTCAAGCCTGGTTTGTCCCGGTTCAGACCCAGTTCAAGCCTGGTTTCGTCCCGGTTCAGACCCAGTTTAAACCTGGTTTCGTCCCGGTTCAGACCCAGTTTAAGCCTGGTTTCGTCCCGGTTCAGACCCAGTTTAAACCTGGTTTCGTCCCGGTTCAGCTCAGAATAAAGGAGCAGTGCAGAAAGTGGACACACATTCAGGTAGATTTATTCTGCATGAAGAGCGCCTCGAGTCTTGGAGCACGTCCCACCGTTTGGCCCTGGGCCATCTTCCTGTACGTCCCACATTACGCTGATGAGACGGAGTGACTTTGAGCCGCGCAGACGTCGAGCCGCGCAGACGTCGAGCCGCGCAGACGTCGAGCCGCGCAGACGTCGAGCCGCGCAGACGTCGAGCCGCGCAGACGTCGAGCCGCGCAGACGTCGAGCCGCGCAGACGTCGAGCCGCGCTGACGTCGAGCGCGCTGACGTCGAGCCGCGCAGACGACGAGCCGCGCAGACGTCGAGCCGCGCAGACGTCCACAGAATCTAAAGCGCTCCGTGAAGGTGACTTTTACACAAACGTATCTGATCACATTCAAACCGAACGCTAATGACACCGGGCCGCGGGTCCTGCGGCGCCGAGTAACTCCGCTGGAACGAGTGGGCTCAGCGTGACCACTGAAGAGGAACTGAATTAGTGTTCCAGGAGCAGAAGGAGGCGCTGTTTGGGAGAGTAAATTAAAAGGGTATTAAAAAAGAGCGAGCGCCTCGACATCTGACATTTAGAACAATTGCCAACGCTGCAGGAGGAATGTGGGCGAAAAGACAAAACGACGAGAGGATTAAGGAACAATAACGGCGGTTTGCAAGAGCGTTCCAATAAAAAGTGGAATGTAAACGTTAGAGGAGCTCTGGAGATCAAACGAGTGTTTTTATCAATCACAAACCCTCTTCTATTGGAGAACTGCTGCGGGCGTTTGTCTTTCAGGATTTAAACCCGACTGTCATTTCTGAAACGACCATGTGGAAAGACGAATCCCGTGGTCATGGAGGAGATGTCAGTGTGTTTGAGAAGGGTCAAAATCAGTGGCATCGAGCAGAGAAAACATCTTAAGGAGAAGCAGAAACTAATGTGCTGTGATCTGTGTGAGGAACAACGACGCGCTGAAGATCTGTGTGAGGAACAACGACGCGCTGAAGAACTGTGTGAGGAACAACGACGTGCTGAAGATCTGTGTGAGGAACAACGACGCGCTGAAGATCTGAACGCTGTGAAGGAACAACGACGCGCTGAAGAACTGTGTGAGGAACAACGACGTGCTGAAGATCTGTGTGAGGAACAATGACGCGCTGAAGATCTGTGTGAGGACCAACGACACACTGAAGATCTGCGTTGTGAGGACCAACGACACACTGAAGATCTGTGTGAGGTGAATGTGTGCTGTGATCAAAGCTAAAGGATTTTGCTCAGGCAGTGACTAAATGGCAATAAAACCTATTCTGATCTTCTGATTTCAACAATCACACAAAAGCTGGAGAGATTAAGCAGCTCGTGAACATTGTAAACATTTGTTATAGTTTAAATGCTCTTCTCTTATGTAACATTTACAGAACTTTGCATTTCTCTCGACAGACTTTACCGATAAACAAACTGTAAACTCTACATAATCAACACACACATTTTCCAACACGTAAAAGTTGTTTTACGGTAACATTTTGTGATTTTGTTCCCAAGACCATCATCAGAAGGAGCTCGTCACTTTGGGTGGCCAGATCTTATGACTGAACCGGTCCAAAAGTGTCCGTTGTGTTTTTAAAACCAGGAGGAGTTCATGACCTTGACATGTGCCTTCCCTTCATCAGAGCTTTTAGCACCGCTGTCAAATATTCATGACATTTGACATCTTCTTTCAGATCAATCCCTTTGCTAACACATTTACATATTTGACACCCTTTTCCCTGCCAGCTCCCGTTTCCCCCGCCCCCGGCTTTCCCAGAACGCACTGCTGTGTTGAGTTTTTAATGACTTGGCAGCTTCGCATACTGTAAACGTGTCCTCCATCTTGTCCGGGCGGGCGAGAATCTTTTAGAAAACACCTTCCGAGCGTTTTTTTTTTTTTAAACGTTCACGTCTTCAGAGTCGAGTTCCTGCACAAATTGTTCCATCGCGGCCCCATTTCGGAGGGCGCTTTGGCTTTAAATGGGACATTAGCAAAGCGTGCCAAGGCAATTTCAGCTTATCACTGGTTTTTAAAAAGGAGCAGGGAAGCAGACATCCTGAATCCAGCGGCGTTTTTGTACAAAAGGCAGCAGCCGACGACACGGTTTTAAAATGTACGACGAAGAGAAACGCAGCCAAAACGCTTTTAAATGGACAAATAAAGAAACGGGCCTGGATTTCGACACCTCTTGAGCACTTTTAAAACGTGTAAACATAAATACGGCTCGGTTCTTTTGCTCTTTTCCCGAACGCATCATACTGAATCTGATTTGTATCGTATCGTTGGCGCAGAGAGAACACGCAGATTACATTTGTCTGACTTCTACTGCGCCGGACTGAAACGGGAGACGCACCTTCTCACCGGAGGGAAAGGCGCCAGAGAAACGGGATTAAACGCTAAAACGCGGCGCCAGAGAAACGGGATTAAACGCTAAAACGCCTTCCAGACAGAACGCAGCGACGCTAGACACACGCAACTGGAAAGGTTGACCAACGTTGCCGTCCGGTCATGTGACGATAATGGCCCGCCTTTCTTCCCGGCCTCGGCTTGGGTCGGGTTAGGGTTGGGCGTCGGCTGGAACTGGTCATGGTTCGGGGGGGAAAAAAGGGTTTGGAGCAGCCAAATCGGCAAAGACGTCAGGGTTGGGGTCAGTCACAGGACCAGAACAGCATCAAACCATCTTTAAAGCAGAACTAAGTCACATTTCGTCTGTGCGAGACCCTGTGGCGAGTGTTTTCGGGGGCGTTTGAAGTGTCCGTCGTCGCCCCCTGCTGTCTCCGAGCGGGAAACCAGCCTCAAACGCGACATCGACCTGAAAACAACTCTCCTGAGAAACCCTGGCTCTTTTTTTTATACTTGGCAACGTGAAAGGTTTTTGTATGTGATTATACTTTATATTTATATACACGATTATATTTTCTTTTTTTTTCTGATGTGTTTACACCAGGGAGCTGCAGGGGGCGCTCTATGGTCAGAGTTACTTAGTTCTGCTTTAAGGACACAATCATAAGGCGACTCATGCGGCGACATATTACATGATTGTTACTTAAACACGTACGTTTTGCTGATGTTATTGTGGGACTTTTGACGACACAACCATAAATAATACACTTAAATAAAGTAACGCGTTAATAAATGATTGGATTTTGCAATATTTCGCTTTATTAGAATACTTCTTGACCATTACCATCTTAAAACAAGATTTGCCGATGGAAAAAGTAGTTATTTTATTTTTATTTTTTGTGCCAAGTATTTTTGTTTTTTATTAAATAGACATTTTAAAAAGGACAGTTTATGCTTCTTTACAAATCAACATAAATACTCCTTAATTCAAGTAGAATAGTATTTGTCCGCGGTGTACTTCAGGCGCAGTTACATCCTTTAACAGCAGCGTCAGTAAACGCACTAATAGTAGACACACTTTTCAGTTTGTGCGTTTGTATCCTCGGCCCACCCACTCCGGACACTAAACTCCTGTTCCGTGCGGTTTCCCCTCGCGCCTCGCCGTGCGCTCGCATTCCCCTGAGCCGTGGGACTTTTTAACGAGCTCTTTTATGAGTTTGGTGGAAAACTCCCCACGACTGTAGGACGCTGATGCCGTCTGCACTTTTCAGATGAAGAGGAAGCGTGGCGGGGCCCGACGCGCAATTAAAACATGACCTGCCGTCATTCCGAGCGCTCCGGAAACAGCTGGCGCTCGTCTTATTTAACGCGCGGCGGTCAAATGTGCGGCGTTGCCTGAAAAGTGAGCGGCGCGTCGTTAATCCGATGAGTTTCTTCTGCATTTCATAGCGCTTTTGCATGAAGCAGTGAAGCTAACGTTGACAAGGAGCTGGAGGATTCAATTAAACACAGTATAAACGTGACACGACGATCAGTTAAGTCGACTGGCGAGCGGACAAGGCGTTTAAACGTCTGAAAAACATGAAGCGGCGCCATGTATCGGACCCAAACGGCACTTGCGGCACTGCGACTGCACGGGAGCTCATGGAAAAGCAACGGGCTGCACGGAAACGCACGAGGAAACGGTGCATTTGCAGTGTTCGATTCAGTCGCAAATCAATCCACGTCTTCACTTTTTTGCAGAGAAAATCATTAAAGAACTAATGGACATTTTGGTTGACTAAACGACTAAAAGATGAAACCATTAGATCTGTGCTTTGATTGGGCCCTGACAGGATGAATCCCCCACGTGTGCTGATGTTTTGGATGAGTAGTCAGGACCCTCTGGAATCCAGTCGCAGAGTTTGTTTGACAATCCACACATTAACATTTGATCTGCACGCTAAATACGGCTTTAGCGTCGTTAGCGTCGTTAGCGTCGTTAGCCGAAGCTGATGAGTGCAGCCTGGGTCATCGTCGCATTTAGTTTAAAGTAGCAGTTGCTTTTAACTCAAATATGCAAATGAACTGTATTTACATGCAAATGTACTGACCGGATAATATAATAACCTTGTGAAGTGCTTATTAATTAGCCACATTCATGTCGTTCATGCTAAATAACCAAAAACAAAGTAAACATCTGAGTTCCGTCGCATCTGTTTAGACGATAAATAAATACACGCCAACTCCACCGCTGTGTGGACGTTGTATGCATGTTGTATGCATGTTGTATGCATGTTGTATGCATGTTGTATGCATGTTGTATGCATGTTGTATGCATGTTGTATGCATGTTGTATGCATGTTGTATGCATGTTGTATGCATGTTGCGAGTGCAGTGATTCGACGGTGATCGTCCGTTTTGGCGCGTCTTTGTGCCCATTGTTTGCCCGACATGTATTTCTTCAAAAGGATGTGAAGGTTAATCTAATCTCACCAGCTCCATCGCTCTGCTCTCAATGCTCTGCTCCTCTGCCATACTCTTCTTTTGGATTTGAATAAATGTAATAAAAAAGGGATTAATGTGCTGCTGGATCCGGGTCTATTATCGTTTTGTTTTTTTTAAGTGCAATGCATCGTGTGCCGCTTAAGTCACCTTGGTGCTACGGCTGCACTTTACATTCTGTTTACATCAGCATTCACTCACACACACACGGTGGACAGGAACCAGCTTCAACTCCAGCAACCACCAAGAGTCTAGAGCCAGAAGGAAGATCATCCGCAGTGTTGTTGTGAATCAACCACGAACGCGTTGGTCTTTGGATTTTACCACACGAAGGAGAAGCCCAATTTAGAAGTGAACGGCAGACGCACACATTTGTCACCGATTCAGCCTTCTTCACACACAGGGGAACTCCGGACCCTTCTCTCTTTAAATAACATGTTTCTGAGTCCAAGTGTTGAAGAAATTGATTGTTGTGTTGAGTTGAAGTGTCCTTTATCTCCCCCTGAGGTTAGCAAACAAGCTAAAGCAAAAGCTACACAGTCACAGCAACAACAACAAAGCACTGAAGTCTACATTTTTTTGTCTCACTTGCTTTTGCCTCTCAGAAGATGAATTCCTGCCTTTCCACAGTGTGTTCAAAGAAACTCACTCCAAAAACTAAAATTCTGTTTTGGTGGTTTATTTTGTCCCAACTTTCCGACATATATTGTGTACATATTTACAGGATTACATCACAAACTCCAGCCTTGGCTTTTTCCGCTCCACAAGTGTTGCCCACTCTGCAACCAAGCACAAACGGACTAAAATGGCCCCACTTTCATACTCTCGTGCCCCTCCCACGGGCATTACATAATCCAAACAAAATACATTTCCAAAAAGGGCACACTTATCCCCAAGGTAATACATTTGAAATATTCCCAGAATGTTCAGAACTTTACATTCCTTTAATGAATGAACAGCTCAGACCAGGAGTAACGAGCGAAAACAGGACGAATAAGATCATTCAAACCGCGCGCAGCTGTGCGTTATAATGCGCCTCATACATTTGCCCGTTCAGGGACAGACGCACATTTCCCGGCCGGTTTAACATTCACGCAGTTTGAACACCACATTGTGCTCAACGTGGGCTCCGAGCCACATAGTTACGGGAGCACGCGGCTCGGTGCCCTCAGCGGCGGGGGTCACTGGGCAGCGCCGTCACAAGCTCTCTCAGTTCAGAGGTCAAATGGCAGAGGGAAACACTGCTTCCTCTCCCGTGTGGGCACATACAGTGGTGTGGAAAGTCTTTACTTATGGTTTGTCACACTTAAATGTGTGAAAACCCAAGCCTCCATGGCCCCGAGGGAAAAAGTTATAGCCCCCTAAACCTAATGGTTCAGTTGGGCCACCTTTAGCAGCAACAACTGCAATCAAGCGTTTGCGATAGTTCAGAGGTGGCCTTGTTTTGGATCATTGTCCTGCTGCAGAACCTGTTTACTTCATCTTGAGGCCTCGATCAGACAGCAGGACATTCTTCAGCAGCAAACAGCCTCAGACCACCATATTTTACTGTTGCTATGATGTTCTTTTACTGAAATACTTGTTACTTTTACTGCAGATGTAATGTGACACACACCTTTCACAAAGACGTTTGTCTCTGAATATTTTCCCAAAGGTCTAGGGGATCATCAAGATTGAGACGAGCCTAAACGTTCTTTTTGCTCAGAAGAACTAAGCTCTGGATGTTGTTGTGGGGTCTTTTGTGACCTCTTGGATGAGTCGACTCTGCCACTCTTGGGGTCATTTTGGTCGGTCCCAAAGCTGTAGAAATGTCTTTATAACTTTTCCAGACCTTTCTTTCTCATTTGAGCCTTAATTTCTCTGGATCTCAGCTCTATCTTGAGGATCTTTTGGTCTACTTTGGTCACTTTGTAAAGGCAGGACCTTTTTAAGCGGAGATTTCTTAATTGAGAACAGGCGTGGCAGTAATCAGGCCTGGGCGTGGCCAGAGAAATTACAACAGGTGTGAGAGACCACAGTTATGCTTTACAGACGGGCCATGTAGGTTTGGATTTTGGTTTCCTTCGATAATAAGAACCTTCATGTTTGATGAATTCTCAAAGTGTGACAAACACATGAAGCTGTATCGTAACTGGACTCACCTGTAGCAGAGCCGCCGACAGGTACACGGACATGAAGATGGGCGTCAGCGTGGTGTGTCCGCTCTTCATCAGGTGAATGGTGTAGAGGAAGATGAGATGCCCCGGGACCACCAGCAGGAGGAGCACCTGAGCAGAGCGGTGGTTCGCTCCTAACAGAAGGTACACATGAGAGTATATTTTTGCAAAGGCCGATCGTTGTCATATTGCAGTGGTGTTAGTAGTGTTGTGTTGATGAAGTCGTGTTGTGTTGATGAAGTCGTGTTGTGTTGATGAAGTCGTGTTGTGTTGATGAAGTCGTGTTGTGCTGATGAAGTCGTGTTGTGTTGATGAAGTCTCAGCAGAACACGCCATACTAAACGCGTAAACTACACACAGACGACACACAGTTGTCAGTTACTCGACGGACAACGACTGAAACACGGACGTCATTTATGTAGAATCGATCCAGAACCTTTAAGGCGTAGAGGAGATCTGCCTGAAGATATGGTTCTACTTCAAATGGAGAAGTGAAGCAGAGGGGGAACCTTCCATGAACAGCTCCCCCTATTGGTCAGCCACTGTCCGGCTCCGAGTATTTAACAAATCTCTGAAGAAATACTCGCCCCATGTCTGACTACAACACGTGAGGGGATTGTACAAACCAGTGCCGAAGAAAGTGCGACAGGGGTAGTAGCAGCCTTTGGCCTCGTCGGGGACCTCTCCTGGAGCGCAGTGGAAGTGCAGGTGTGTGGAGAAGCGGCTGGACTGGATGGCCACCAGGTTTCCCCCGATGCCTGAGAAACACAATCGACATTATGTAGTAAACAATACATCTGCAATCGCTGCGGAGTGATAACGCCGTTGACTGATGAACGTCATGTAATTAATGTTATTAACGAAGACTAAAACACTTAAACTTGAATAATCATTTTTCATAATAAAAATAAAAATTAAGCAAAGACTAAGTAGATTCAAGCCGTATATTTATTTGTTTGTGCATGTACTTTTTTCAAGCAATTATTTCTGTGTATTATTGATTAAAATGATAAATCGTTTACACATTTTTGACATTTTGATTTGCAGCCAATTGATTATTGAAATCGCCAAATGATTCCGCCGTTAACTGGTCCGTGCACACGTTCCAAAACACGGCGTGAGCTGAAAAAAGACGTTTTATGAATCAAATGGAGTGTATTTGATGAAAACTGTCTGCAGTCCATTAAATGTGCTCCACCAGGGTCTTCACCACAGCTTCACCTGCTCAAAGTTAGTACAAATCTTTACATTCTAAAACAACTAATCAATTAGATCGAAAGAGTAATCGCTAGACTGGATCGTTCACGCTGCATCATTAATCACAGAGGTTTAATCGCTGCGGAGTACAATACGAGTAAAGACCAGACTCTCGAGGAGGCGATGTAGAGTCAGGTAATATTCAGGTGAACGAGTGATTTTAATTATTTACAGAATACATTTTCTGCAGCTGAAGGAGAACGTTCTGGCAGTGGGATATGACTCTCTGATTATTTTGAGTTCACTTTCTCACTCCAGCAGCTGCAGAGTCTGCCCAAAACACAAATACACACAAAACCAAGAAAATGAATGTGAACCACGGAAAACAAGACTGACATTCTCCAGTCATTTCGACTCTTGGTGTTTACAGCGGGAGAAAAAAACGGGAAAATAAAACAGGAAAACCACCAAAATGTTGGACAGCGCTCTGTGCTCATTACGAGACATTTTAAAACCCTTTACAATAAAAACGACTATAATTAAACACTCGATAACTCCCAACACGGCCGACTGCTCCATAATGTGTTTGCGTTCTTCTGATTTATAGGAATAATATTTTTAGTCCTGAGGTCGGAGAGTTTGAGGATTTAGCTGCTGCTGCGAGTTAAGTTTCCAACGTGGAGGCTTAAAGGGGCACTGTGTCACTTTTGAGCTGCCCGTCTCCAATAAAAACACCTTTAAAGTTGATAAATGCGTGATATACAAGTAATGCCAGACTGTGGAACATCCCAGGCAACGCAATAACATCTCCAACGAGACAATGAAGTGAGGACGCTCCACCAGAAAATAACCACAAACGTGCAGAAACATCACTTTAATAACCAGGGGTGTGCAAACTGTGGTCCGGGGCCCCCCACAGCTTCCTGCTGAATTGGCCCAAATAACCCAAAATGTGTCCCACGTTTGTATTTAAGGCCACTTTGACTGTGGCGGGTCAACTTCCTGCCCTATCTACCCACCATGTTCTATAATAACAATAACAATAATAATAATAATAATAATAATATACAAGTGTAAATACGTGTGCTTTAAGCTAAAATAAATTAAGGGCATGCAAAATAAAATGTGTAGAATAAGAGTGATTTAAATATAATACATGCACAACGGCAGAGGGGAAAAAAAACTGTTCTAAACTGTCTGTAATTCCCTCTGCAGCCAGTGGATGGCATCAAAACTCAGTTAGTCCCACAGGGAACAGCAGAGATCTAAAAGTTTGGGGTTTTTTCGTTCTAAAACATGAGATGCCAAACTAAAAAGGAGCGGTTTAAAGGCTGATAATCCACAGGATGCAGAAGATTAGCCCTTTAACGGGACTACTGTGTTTTGTGTGTGGATGTGTGTGTGAATGTGTCTCCTTGTTGCCACTCTGTGAAACAAGTGGGCATCTATAATATAAAGATGAATTAGACCAATGTTGAAGTGGAGAAGCTGCTTGGACGTGACAGAGGTGAAGACAAACGTACATGAAACAATACGTCGATGGCTCGAAGTTAATCACCATCATCACTTTAAACCAGTGACCAATGTTTGAACCGTTGCAGCAGGATTAACCGCTTGGATCTAGAGGATCAACACTGTCGTAAACGCCTCAGATGACCTCACGTACAGTGGAAGACCCTCGCGCGAATCACCAGTTGGAGCGGGCATTTTTTTGCAAGTCAAAAAGGTTTATTTTGAATAGCGTTTGGTCAGTTTGAGTCAAGAGCGGCTGAACTAATCCAAGAACACGTTTGCAAAAGGTCTAAAAACTAGAGTTGGCGCCTGTTACACTCCAAGCATGACATTTAGCTCGAGTTCATTAAATTACCTAAACAATTTCCGCCTTAGCGATCTGCTAATTGGAACCGTTTTGATTCCGTTCGTGCGCGGCTCCATTCACCGCCGGCTCGTCTGAATCAACCGCTTTCTACCGTCTTTGTTGTGTTCCGCGGCACAGTGAAATGTCATAAATATAATGAAGATACGGTCGCTGGCTTATCTGACACAAACGGGAGCAGATCGAGCAGAGCGAGATTAAAAGGAGTCGGGGAAACGGGGAACGCCACGGCAGATAGAAAGAGAGAGAGAGCGAGGCAGCGCCATGGAAACGTCCGTCAAACCTGGATTCAAAGCGTTTTTCACACGACGCACTGACGGGTCGAGTCAAAGGGATTTGTAATGAGGGGTAACGACATGTTTGGTGGCGCCTGGGAACGGTCCTCCTCTCGCTGGTCTGATGGTCGTAAAAACAACGGAAACATGGGCGCTTTCTAGTCAAGGTCTGCGAGAATGTCTGCGAAAATGTCTGCGAAAATGTCTAAAAATGTCTGCGAAAATGTCTAAAAATGTCTGCAAAAAAGTCTAAAAATGTCTGCAAAAAAGTCTAAAAATGTCTGCAAAAAAGTCTAAAAATGTCTGCAAAAAAGTCTAAAAATGTCTGCGAAAATGTCTGCGAAAAAGTCTACGAAAAAGTCTAAAAATGTCTGCGAAAAAGTCTGAAAATGTCTGCGAAAAAGTCTAAAAATGTCTGCGAAAATGTCTGCGAAAAAGTCTAAAAATGTCTGCGAAAAAGTCTACGAAAAAGTCTAAAAATGTCTGCGAAAAAGTCTGAAAATGTCTGCGAAAAAGTCTAAAAATGTCTGCGAAAAAGTCTAAAAATGTCTGCGAAAAAGTCTAAAAATGTCTGCGAAAAAGTCTAAAAATGTCTGCGAAAAAGTCTAAAAATGTCTGCGAAAAAGTCTAAAAATGTCTTGCGAAAATATCTAAAAATGTCTGCGAAAATGTCTGAAAATGTGAAATTGTGATAAGTAGATTTGGTTGTAAATAGAGATTCAGGCCGTTTGATGCTCCGAACTTCACCTCGTCCATTATAAACGAAAGCGCATTGCACCAACTCCAGCGGTTTTCTCTTTTCCTCTCAAACACTTCCCGATTACACAAAGGTTTATTTCATAATGTGTGACAGAAACAGAACCAAACTCTGGACGGTTTGTTACGGCTGAGGAACAAACATTTGAACATCTTTAGAAAACCACGCTTGTATTTTCTCTCAGAATCAGGAAAAGGTTTCATTGGAAGTGAACAGAATTTGGAAATGAAAGAAAACAAAGAATAAAATATAAACTATAACAAAATGACGGCTTTTTTCTTGTAAATGTAATTGAAATGTAGCTGCTAAATGTGACTAGTCGACAGTGAGAAATAACTGCATTTGGAGAACGGTAAGGTTTCTCTGGACTAAACAGACTCTAACAGAGGTTTTTAGAACCAAAACTGTGGCATTGTTCAATCAAAATGTCAAAAAGAGAACAAACCGCTTCAGTAAAAACGCTCAGTCACATGTTGCAACCTTCAATTGGTTAAAAATGTATTCAAAGTGTCTCGTAAAGAACAGAACTGTGCGTTTGACTGTCCAACACTAAAACAACCGTTCTACGATTGCGCTTTGGCAGTGGCATTTCCCTCTGCTGCCAGTAGATGGAGCGCAAACACAAATACTGATGTGGGAAACGTCTGAGAAAGTTGCGTTTTTTTGTTTGTTTTTTGTATAATTTGAAGTTCTAAAAGCTGATTTGCCGGAGGAAAAGCACTCGAGGGCCCGTTTAAAGGTCAGTAACGCACATACTGCAGAATGTGTGTCCTTTAATGAGCTGAACGTGTGAAGCGTCACGGCTCAGACTTAAATCTGGACCTCTTCTCCCCGTCTGTCTGCGTCACACCGCAAACTCCATCAGGGCCCGGCATCTCGGCAAACGGGCCTCGTTAATGCGCTTAATTAGAGGCTCATCGGGCCCTGGAGGCGGCGGAGACGGAGCGCTGATTACGGAACATTTGACGGAGAGAAAACCTCACGTTTCAGAGGATATTTTGGAGCTTTTAATGACGCGATGAAGACGTTCACGACTGACGCGGCGGAGCGATTATGTCCGTTGTAAATAACAGACGGGGTACGGCTTAGAAGAATGCTTACGGCGGTTTGCGTGGAACGAAGGGCTGCGCCAAAGATCCAAAGATCTAAATGAAAACTGTGGCCAATCTTCTCATCTTTCTCTCCGTTTTTTTCCTTTCTTTCTCTTTCTTCTTCTGCTTCGTATCGTTCTAAGTACAGAAAGTCAAGCATTCTTTTCTCGCCGCTCAGGAGTTGGAGCGAATGTTGCTCACGGACATCGCACGTGCTGCAATCACGCCCTCGTCTCGATTAGAGGATTAGTTCACCTTCAGCCGTCTTCATTTTGTCTTCGTTGGTTTCATTAGTTTTACCTGGAAACCTCGGGCAAATTGCCAACGCCGTATGTGGATCTGTGATTTGTCCACGTCTGAAAATGTCGGGGGAAAATGCCTCGGGGGGAAAATGTCCGGGGGAAAAATGTCGGGGGGAAAATGGGGGGGGAAAATGTCCGGGGGGGAAAAATGTCCGGGGGGAAAAATGTCCGGGGGAAAATGTCTGCCAGATTAAATCTAAATCTACAGCTCAAGTCTGATTTGGTCGGTTTTACGGTTGAGGTTGCGGTGCACTTTATTGTCGCCGTGGTGACATTTGACCAGTGCATTTGACCCCGCTCTCGGTCTCGTCTTGGTCTGGACTTTAGCTGGAGCATTTTGACCTCGGACGCCAACGGAAAACCCACCCACAACACGGAGAGAAACGTACAAACTCTTCGGTCTTCTACTGCGCGGCGAGAGCGCTAACCACTCTGCCACCGCCGTGTGCAGAGGACCGCGTGGAACAGAAACCTACAGTACGAGAACATGACGTGCGTTTGTCAGTAAAAACACGTCCCGTTCAAAAGCGACGTATAAAGTATCATTTTGCCTTTGATTTGATTTGAAGCGCGATTGTTTTTTGACTCAAGAGGTCAAATTGAGCGCCGTAACTGTTTTTTAATTTAAAAAAAAGGTGCTAAATCGCTGAAGTGTGTTTGGATTAAATGTGAAGAAGTGTTTTCTTTGCCACAGACCGGTGCAGACGGCGCCTCCTGCAGGGCGGCTGTGACTCGTCTGTGTTTCAAGCTGCTGCTGGGTGAGGTGGCTAAACGTGAGCCGGACTGAAGGTGTGGAGTAGATTGCGTTTCCTTTTGCCCTGATGTCCTTTTAACAGTGTGTCTTGAACTCACCGTTGATGACCGGCGTGTAGACCACGATGCCGGCCAGATTAGGGTCCGACACGGTTTTGTCCAGGATGAGTCCTCCGATGCTGCGAGACAAAACACAACGCCGCGTTACTTTCCTTTGGGCACAAAAGAGCGGGAGCAGAAAACAATCCAATACTTCAACAAAAGGACATTTATTTGATGACTATTGAGTGGAGTGCACTTCTCCGTTCAGCCACAGAGGACACAACGAGTTGGCACAAACGCCGGTAATCATCCAAATGTTAGTGAATGATCAGAACGAGTGTGAAGTGGAGACTGGACCTCAGATGCCCCTGACCTGGACCTGGACCTGGATCTGGACCTTTCTCTAACAAAAACACTTTCAGCTCCATTACAGACCTGAACATCGGAGCAAAATGCCTGAATAAATAACAGATTGAGCCTTCATGTCGTGTTCAGCAGGTATTAAAGTGTAGAACCCGACGCATTGGAATAAGTGAACATGATTTTAAGAACCCTGAAACACCTCCTGTTCCACCTGCATGTTTCCAACAAATCTGTCACAATATATTTTCCATAAAAAGGTTCAAAAACACAAAGTCAACGTCGCAGTTTAAAATGAACGTGAAAACCTCTGCGTGTGTCGCACTCAAGATGATGTCTTCCTTTAGAACATGGTTAAAGGCTGAAGAAGGAGGAACATGTGAGAAACGAGAAGAGAACGTGCGAGAGCAACAGAAAGGGGCGGGGCCGCCATCCCTAACATGATAGATCAAATGGCCCACCATCCGATTTGACACAAGGGGAAAATAAAGCCCTAAAACTCGACTTCATCCCATATTTTAGTCTTAAGCTTCAAAACGCTGTGTTTTATTACGATCAGACTCAAATTCACAGAGAAATGAGTTTAAAGAGGAAGTGAACGTAGACGCGGCAGAACACAAAGACACAAGGAGCGAGCGTGTGCGACATACGGCAATCTGCCACATTGAAATGAAACTTTCTTGGCCAGACCTGACTCACGGGTCAAAAAACAACACGTGCGTCGCTGCACAGACACACAACACGTGCGTCGCTGCACAGACACACAACACGTGCGTCGCTGCACAGACACACAACACGTGCGTCGCTGCACAGACACACAACACGTGCGTCGCTGCACAGACACACAAACACGTGCGTCGCTGCACAGACACACAACACGTGCGTCGCTGCACACCACACACGATGCGCGTCACGTGCACAGACAACACAAACGTGCGTCACTGCACAGACACACAAACACTGCGTCACTGTCACTGCACACAGACACACAACACGTGCGTCACTGCACAGACACACAACACGTGCGTCACTCAAGACACACACACGGCGACACACAGCACCACAACACGTGCGTCACTGCAGACACACAACACGTGCGTCACTTGCACAGACAACACAAACACGTGCGTCACTGCACAGACACACAACACACACACGTGCGTCACTGCACAGACACAGGCCGAGGACACAGGAGAGTCAGCCGAGGAGCAGAGAGAGACAGGCCGAGGAGCAGGAGGAGGAGTCAGGCCGAGAGCAGGAGGAGGAGACAGGCCGAGGAGCAGGAGGAGGAGTCAGGCCGAGGAGCAGAGAGGAGGCGAGTCAGGCCGAGGAGCAGGAGGAGGAGTCAGGCCGAGGAGCAGGAGGAGGAGTCAGGCCGAGGAGGAGGAGGAGTCAGGCCGAGGAGCAGGAGGAGGAGTCAGGCCGAGGAGCAGGAGGAGGAGTCAGGCCGAGGAGCAGAGGAGGAGTCAGGCCGAGGAGCAGGAAGAGAGGAGCAGGCCGAGGAGCAGGAGGAGGAGACAGGCCGAGGAGCAGGAGGAGGAGACAGAGCCGAGGAGCAGGAGGAGGAGGACAGGCCGAGGAGCAGGAGGAGGAGTCAGGCCGAGGAGCAGGAGGAGGAGTCAGGCCGAGGGCAGGAGGAGAGGACACGAGGAGCGAGGGGAGGAGACACTTCCTCCTTTGTCCTTCACAGAGCAGTTTGTTCTTGAAAGGAAAGCTGACTTTTCCTACGTCTCAAGCCCCTCCTCCCAGCGTTACCATGGAGCTTGTCTTATTATAACAACTAATATTATAGTTAAAAAGAGCTTCAAGTGGTGATTATAAGATAAACCTTCTCATATTTAGTGCTCTAGTTATTATTGTATTTTCACAATAGTCTGTATGAACAGAGTTTCTCTTCCTGCTTTATATTGTACATAATACAATATTATTAGGCCTATATAGGCCTATTATATAAACGCACCCCCATATGAGGCAGATTTACCCTTTAACAGACTCTGGGGGCAGCGCTGAGCCTGAGGCTTAACTGTTAAAAACAATGAGGTGCTGTATTTAAAGAAACAATGAGGCAAATGAACACCTTCCTCATGAATATTATTTATGGATCTGTTCTCCTCCCAAAGGAAGCAGAGACCCACACACGTGCACCCTCCTCTCTCTCCTGCACCCTTTCCTCGTCCTCGGCTCAGCACCTTCCTCTCCTCGGCTCTCCACAGCACCCTCCTCTCCTCAGCATCCTTCCCTCATCCTCAGCACTCCTCTCCTCACACCTCCTCTCCTCGTTCCCCCAGCAACCTCCTCTCCTCTCCCGCAGACCTCCTGGCACCTCCTCTCCTCAGCACCTCCTCTCCTCAGCACCTCCTCTCCTCAGCACCTCCTCTCCTCTCCCCAGCACCTCCTCTCCTCCCCAGCACCTCCTCTCCTCTCCTCAGCACCTCCTCTCCTCAGCACCTCCTCTCCTCAGCACCTCCTCTCCTCAGCACCTCCTCTCCTCAGCACCTCCTCTCCTCAGCACCTCCTCTCCTCTCCCCAGCACCTCCTCGGCTCACACACTAAATTCCTTTGCTCCACTGATAATACACAGTTTCTGATATAAATAAGGAGGACCACGCCCACAAAAAGAACTTCTACGCTGTGTCATATTCACACTTTTTAGCACCCGTCATCCACAAAATGTCTGAAACGTGGTGGTGATCAGAGCCGCTTTAGAACATATTAAACATTAGATTTGACTGCATTTGGAGATTTAAAAAAGGACATCCAGATTTTTCAGTTTTACTGGGCAAATACTCACACAAATGTTGAGCTCACAGTAGTTTTTTCGTTTTATCTTCTGACACATTACAGACTTTACAACGATGATGCTTTTAGTGAAGCTCAAATACAATAATGAAGCCAGAAAACAGTATTTTGAGTTTGGAATATTTCACCATCTTCTTCTCCTTCTCCTTCTTCTTCGTTAATTAGTCCCAGAGTGATTTGCAGGTTTTTACATCAGATTCTCTTACAACAGGGGACAATGGCATCCAGTCAGCAAATTACACGACATGAGTTTTATTTTTTTAGGTGCACTTCTCTGCTGCTCGTCTCCATGGAGATGATATTACTTTGCCTGGAAAGCTCCATGGTACAGCATTAAACGTGTGTCTAGTATTTTGTGTTCATTCAATTATGTTTTTATATTGTTAAACAAAAAAAAACACCCAAAAACATTTCTGTGTGCGAGCTCGCCTCTCCACAGATCTCTGCTGTCAGTGCCTATGGCAACCCTGCTTGCCTCCATGGAGACATGTGTTTAATGCCATACTGAGGAACATTCGGGGCAAACATCTCCTCCATGGAGCTGGTGTAGATTGTGTGTGCGGACAGAGCGCTCACCAGCTGATGACCCTCACATACTGTACGTGTGGGTAGATTGTGTGTGCGGACAGAGCGCTCACCAGCTGATGACCCTCACATACTGTACGTGTGTGTAGATTGTGTGTGCGGACAGAGCGCTCACCTGCTGATGACCCTCACATACTGTACGTGTGTGTAGATTGTGTGTGCGGACAGAGCGCTCACCTGCTGATGACCCTCACATACTGTACGTGTGTGTAGATTGTGTGTGCGGACAGAGCGCTCACAGCTGATGACCCTCACATACTGTACGCGTGTGTGTAGATTGTGTGTGTGTAGATTGTGTGTGCGGACAGAGCGCTCACCTGCTGATGACCCTCACATACTGTACGCGTGTGTGTAGATTGTGTGTGCGGACTGAGCGCTCACCTGCTGATGATCATGGCGGTGATGACCGGCTCCCACCCCGAGTACAGCAGCGTACGCGAGGCTGGGTGTTTGGACGAGATCACGATCCACACGGGGGTGAGGCTCATGAAGAAGGCGCAGACCAGAGACGACACGTACGGATACGAGTCTGCACAGAGAGAACAACCAAACATGTCAACGACACACATGCTGCACGGTTTGTCTTGTCCTTTAAACTCGCTCTTGTCCTTTTACTTTGGCATCTCCTGTTTTTCCATCGCTCTGAACTTTAGAACTAAGTATTTGGGCTTCAAAACTCCTGCCATGGACACAATAAATGGATACCTTTGGAATGTGCTTTTGGCAGCAGGAGAAAAGGCCATCACAAAGAAATGGATGACACAAACATCACCAACGATTAAAGACTGGACTGAGATAGGGACAGACATCAGACAAATGGAAAAAATGACATTCGAACATATGTCTATAAACTATAAACCAAATGGGATTTATCTTTTCATTTGTAAGTGATGTCCATTTGTATTATTATTTCACATTTTGCTCTCTGGTTGTGTGTGGTTGTTTTTGTGTTTTATCTCTTGAAAATTTGAAAAACAAACCAAAAAGGACGGCACAGGAGTGTTTTTGTGAGGCTCAGTGAAGGAGCAGAGAAGAGGACCTCGTAAACAGGCTTCATACACAAACGGAGCGAACGTCCATAAATGGTGTTCCAGACATGTTTTTGATGAGGAACAAAGTTAGAACAGCGTGGTAAGCTTGCGGATAAGTGCACGTTTTAAGAGGTTTTTGGGGGGGCTACAAAGGGTGTGTGATGGTTTCAGGACAAAGAGCACAATCAGAAGCTAAACAGGTCTTTTCATTACGGCAGCAGATTTCCGTCCCACCTGGATCCTTAACGAGGGGAGAAGTGGAGCACAGATACAACACGCTCCCACACCGCCGCGCTTCAACGTCTCATCTTTTTGCGATTGTTCTGAAAGCGTAATGAGCTCAAGAGCACCTGCCGAGCGCACGCAGATGCTTTTAAACGGTATAATCAGCTAAAGAGTCCACGGTTTATTACGCCGACGCGATATCATCATGACACAGCGGGTTTAATGCAGGGCAAACAACACAAATTAAACACAAATAAATATGGCTTTCATTATCATTTTGAGGAACTTTCTTTCTCCAAAATCTGACTCCTGAACCACATACTTTTACTGGGTTCCAAGTATTTGCAGTAAGTACTCAATCACATGACCGTCGAGCGTAACTGTTTAGAGTCACTAGAGCCTTTTGGAGAACAGCAGACATTTAGTTTTGTTTGAATTCATTAACAGTTTTAAATGAACACAGTTTTGTTGAAGTTAAAATCCACTTGAATATCCTGAATCGCTTGAGCAGCAGGAGGCGCTCTAACATATAGAATCACATCATCTGCGTACATGTGGATGCTAATGTGTTGTGGATTATGTCCAATTGAGTTCATGTAAATTGTAAATAACAGTGGTCCAAGGACGGACCCTTGAGGAACACCTTTGTTAAAATAAGAACATTCAGATTGAAAGCATCAGCAGAGACGGCTCTGAAAACCGCTTTTTAGAGTTTATATCAAACCCAAAAACATCCAGACGATCCAGGAGAATACAAGGATCTACGCAATCGAACGTCAACAGAAACAGCAGCACATTCTTCACGACTGCCCACGAATGGGTGAATTTACCTTTTAGACATTCCACAGCAAAGTACAACGTGATCAATAGAAAAGTGGCTCTTTTTGCCATCTGAGGTTATGACATCATCAATCAGCTTCTCCAACAGTTTTGCTCGCCAGGATCGTTTGGAGATTGGACAGACATTAGTCAGATCATTTTTCTGGCCCCCTTTGTGCAGAGGCAGAACAAAAGTACTTTCATATAGTCATGGAACACTTTCACATAGTCATGGAACACTTTCACATAGTCATGGAACACTTTCACATAGTCATGGAACACTTTCACATAGTCATGGAACACTTTCACATAGTCATGGACACTTTCACATAGTCATGAAACACCTCCTACATTAGTCATGGAACACTTTCACATAGTCATGGAACACTATGTTCACATAGTCATGGAACACTTTTCCATAAGTCATGGAACACTTTCACATAGTACCATGGAGACACTTTAGTCATAGGAATTTAACATGGAAATTTCAACTAGCTGAACACTTTCACATAGTCATGAACACTTCACATAGGTCTAGGAACACTTTCACATAGTCTGGACACTTCCCAAGTCATGGGAACACATATGTCACGAGTTCACAGTCATGGAACACTTTACTAGCAGGAACCTTTCAGTCATGGAAACTTTCACATAGTCCATGAACTTCTGAGAACACTATCAATATTGGGACACTTTCATAGTATGGCGGATTAGTGCAACTGTCAGTATGAGTGTAACAAACTTTCACTATAGTCCATGGAGAATAATCGATGTTTTCCATGTCGATGTGCACATTCACATAGTAGGAACACATTAATGGACACACTAGTCATGGAACACTATTCACTCATGGGAACTTCCATGTCATGGAACTTTTCACATAGTCTAATGGAACACTTTCAATAAGTCATGCGCAACATCTCACATAGTCATGGGAACACTTTCAGTACATGACTCAAGTTGCGAACACTTTCACAAAGTCATGGAAACACTTCATATAGTCTGGACACTTTCACATAGTCATGGAAACACCTTTCATATAGTCACATAGGAACACTTTCATATAGTCATGGAACACTTTCATATAGGTCATAGGAAAATTCATATCATGGAACCTTCAGTACGGAATTTCTGATAAAGTTCCAGTGGGAATTTAGTATGCCTTTAGATTGAGGTAAAACCACGAGTTACCACACGGCACCATTCGTGAGCTTGGTACTATAGAGAGCAACGTTTATGAGTCCGCTTGTTTGTTGGATGTTTCCTGGTTCCCGAGTCTTTCAGGTTTAGTTCTGGTTTAGTCTGGTCGCTAGTCCAGGTTTAAGTTCTGGGGTCCTTAGTCCCTGGTTTAGGTCAGATTTAGTTCTGGGTCTTTAGTCCAGATTTAGTTCTGGGTCTAGTCCAGATTTAGTTCATGGGTGCTAAGTCCAGATTTAGTTCATGGGGTCTAGTCCACTTTAGGTCATGGGTATTGCCCTGGTCTAGTTCTGGGGTCTATTCCTGGTTTATGTCCAGAATTTAGTAGATTTCTCAGTCCAGGTTTAGTTCATAGGGCTAGTCCAGTTTAGTTACCATGGTCTAGTCAGGTTTATTCATGGGGTCAGTCCAGGTTTAGTTTCATGGGTCTAGTCCAGGTTAGGTTCAATGGGTCTAGTCCTTAGTTCATGGGTCTAGTCCAGGTTTAGTTCATGGGTCTAGTCCAGGTTTAGTTCATGGGTCTAGTCCAGGTTTAGTTCATGGGTCTAGTCCAGGTTTAGTTCATGGGTCTAGTCCTGGGTCTAGTCCTGGTCTAGTCCAGGTTTAGTTCTGGGTTTAGTCCTGGTTTAGCCGATACCGATGCTGATAAAGTGTGAACATGTCAGCCGCCGCTGTCATGACGTAAATATAATAGAACTACAGAGTAATTAGAGTTACGCACTTCAGAGTTACTTCCTGTTTCACGGAGGCCATTTTACGCCGCTGTCCGTTTCTGTTCCACTTGACATTATTTACAAACTTTATAATTACGAAAAGCAATATCGGGGCCCGCTCCGGCATGACCACATTATTCTCAGGAGCCGCTTCCATGCCAAACGCCGCTTTAAAAGATGGATGCTCCCGATACGAGGAGAAAAATGGATTTATCGCAGCCATTTTTCATGATTTACCGCGACGTCGAGCGCAATTTTCAATAAGTAAATAACTCTGAGATAAAAAATAAATAAAAAAAGGTGAGTCTGGCTGTTTAGAGAGCCTGAACGAGTCGCTGACAAAATTGTAATGAGATGTTTTATTTATTTATTTATTTCACCCGCGCAGGAGCATAAACGGAACAATATGAACCGATAAATAAGACCGGCGTGGAGCATTTGAGACCATGGCGACAGTATTACATATCCGACTGCGTAATCGTGTGGAACGGACAATCCATTCAGAAGAAGAAGTGAAGAATGACACGCTTTCCTCTCCTGACCAACACCGTTCCACAGCAGCGCCCCCTTGTGGGAACATTCATGTGCGATCATTTCTTAAACTGTGTGTTGTTTTTAGTTAAAGGCGTTTTGAACATCTTGTGGGGGGCATTTCATCACGTAACGTCCCGTATGTGTCGGACGCACTGTAACACAAGTATAATACCGATTAGCGCGTCAGGCGGTACCACCACAGCGCCGCAGTAGACCCTGTAAACCGCACACAAGTGAACACATCTTTACGTCTGTCCAGAAGAGCGGGCGTCTGTCTTAAAAAGGTCGATGGCGTCGGTGCGGCGCCGGGCAGAGGACGACGTGCAGGAGACGCAGGCGTTGCAGAAGGTCCGGCCCCGGTTTGAATTAAACATGTGAAGGAGAAGCAGCAGCGGCGAGGACGGAGCGACCTCTGCTGGACGAACCGGGCAACTCGGCGTGTATTTAGAATGATTCAATTGTACACGATTTAAACTAAACTTTTGGATGTGGTTTATTCTAGAAGTCGACTCAAAGAATACTTTTTAAATGACATTTTTAACCAAATAAAAGTGGAAATATGGTGACTGAAGACTTCAAGAGAGTATTTACAGATGTGGTGTGTTGAAAATAATAATCTGACTCTTTTTTATTCTTTTATTTGACATTTAATAAAGTCAGTGTCGTTGTTATAGAGGGTCTTTTGATGATGTGTTTGAGAGTCTGAAAAGGATTCATGCTTAAAGAAGAAACAATACTTTTGATGAAGACTATTGTTATTATTCATGCTTTTAAAATGTCCTCCTTTAGCACAAGATGTTATAATAAGTCGTGTTAAGACATTTGGACTCCTTTGGTTTGGCATGAGTGGGCACGGGTGGGCACGGGTGGGCATGAGTGGGCACGGGTGGGATTGATGCGCCGCTAACTCCGCTGCATAAGGCGCTGTAATAATGTGTCATCGTTTTCATTGTGACTTTGTGCGTGCTAATTACGCTGTTTGTTGTAAACGGCGACAAAAACGCACAAATGAATTGTTCCTCGTTCGCCCTCACCCTTTCCTCTCTCTCGCCCTCACCCTTCCTCTTTCCTGCGCTCTCGCCCCTCACCCTTTCCTCTCTCTCGCCCCTCACCCTTTCCTCTTTCCTCATCTCGCCCCCCTCACCCTTTCCTCTCTCTCCCCCTCACCCTTTCCTCCCTTCTCGCCCCTCACCCTTCCTCCTCGCCCCCACCTCCTCTCCTCCTCTCTCTCCCCTTCCTCTCTCGCCGCCCTCACCCTTTCCTCTCTCGCCCCTCACCCTTCCTCTCCCTTCGCCCTCACCCTCCTCTCTCTCCCTCACCCTTTCCTCTCTCTCCCTCACCTTTCCTCTCTCTCCCCTCACCCTTTTCCTCTCTCTCTCCCTCACCTTTCCTCCTCTCGCCCCTCACCCTTTCCTCTCTCTTCGCCCCTCACCCTTTTCTCCTCCTCTCCCTCCACCTTTCCTCTCTCTCCCTCACCCTTTCCTCTCTCTCCCCTCACCCTTTCCTCTCTCGCCCCTCACCCTTTCCTCTCTCTCCCCTCTCCTCTCCTCGCCCCTCACCCTTTCCTCTCTCGCCCCTCACCCTTTCCTACCCTCTCGCCCCTCACCCTTTCCTCTCTCTCCCCTCACCCTTTCCTCTCTCGCCCCTCACCCTTTCCTCTCTCTCCCCTCTCCTCTCTCGCCCCTCACCCTTTCCTCTCTCGCCCCTCACCCTTTCCTCTCTCCAGTAGGTGGCGGTAAATGCACCTTTCGGCTGCCAACCACCAGTAAAAGCAACACCACAACCACAACATTTTCCCTGTCCTTTTAGAAGGCTAATGAAGGAGAAACCGTGCGCAGTGTCATTGAGGAGCTACAGTCCGTTTGGTCCAAAGATAAGATCATTTCAATAGTCGACTCGTCTCTTCTTCTCTTTGATCTCATTATTCTGATGACTCGCTGCAGACGTACTTTGACACAGTAAGCAAAGCCATTAAAGAAGACATATGGTTATATCTTTGAGCTGCAGTGACCATGTTATAATGTTATTCCATCATCAAAAACAAAAACCTGCCGTTGCTGTTGCATATCAAATCACTGAAATGAAAGTTCATAGCAATAAACAAATAACAAGCTTCATCTTATTCTTAATTCACATCCGTATGCAAAACAGTATTATTTATGTCACTTCTGCCCAGATGTCCACGTGAAGTGCCACAGTTCAGTCTCTTTTATATCATTTACTTCATTATGTCCAAAGATGCTTCTGAGGGAACGTTATGAGCGAAGAAGAGGATTTATGACATCAACATGACACTGAAAACATGTTTAATTAAAGGTTTGTCTGTAAACGTGCTCCATCTTTACATTTATCTGGGTCAAAATCTTAAATTCACGAGCCTTTTGTCAAACCAAACAAACTGATGAAGAAGAACACGCACTTCATCCATCAGCAGAACAATCGTTAGTTGGTTCAGCTTTACTCGACACGATGCTAAAGTGCTGTTTGCTCTGATTACGACCAGCAGAGGGCGCTCCAAGGCCTGCACGCCCATGTGAGTCACAGGACTTACCCAGGCACTTGTAGAGGCCTTGGCTGATCCAGGCCAGAATCGCCAGGGTGATGAGGTCACCGAAGCTGGCGGCGATGGGCGTGGCCACGTTATCTGGGTTGATCCCAGTCTTTTTGGAGCCCACAATCACGCCCACCATAATGATCCCTGCAGACGCAGACAAACACTGTCATTAACACAGAGCGAGACGTCAGGGAACACGAGAGGGGCAGTGGTCATCACCACGAGAGGGGCAGTGGTCATCACCACGAGAGGGGCAGTGGTCATCAACACGAGAGGGGCAGTGGTCTCACACGAGAGGGGCAGTGGTCATCAACGAGAGGGGAAGTGGTCATCAACCACGAGAGGGAAAAAGGAAAAGGGGGGCAATCACAGAGGGGCATGTCATCACGACGAGAAGGGCAGTGGTCATCACCACGAGACGGCAGTGGTCATACCAGAGGGCAGTGGTCTCACCAGAGGGGGGCGTGGTCATCACACGAGACGGGCAGTGGTCATCACCACGAGACGGGGGTATCCCGAAAGGGCAGTGGTCATTAATTTGGAGTACTTCCCTTTGGAGTACTTCCTTTGGAGTACTTCTTTGGAGTACTTTTGCTGATATGATATAGGAGTCGTACTCATATAGCAGACCATTTCCTTCACTTTATTTCAGGGTCTGTTTTAAATATCTACAAAAATCACTAGAGTTAATTTGGCCTCAATATTTTTTTTAGAAGCATCTTTACAAGAGATGTTACATCTGCTGCCCGGGACGATGCAGTGAGCTTTGAGCTTCACCTGGTCCAAACATCTCCTCTAAAAAAGGTTCATCGTGCACTCAGTAAACTAAACTATTTCTAACTGCTTTTTTACTACCCTTTTCACTGTGGGCTGCCTATTGAACATATTCCAAGGATCTGATCACAAGACCAGTGGTCAGTCCAGTGGTCAGTCCAGTGGTCAGTCCAGTGGTCAGTCCAGTGGTCAGTCCGTGGTCAGTCCAGTGGTCAGTCCAGTGGTCAGTCCAGTGGTCATTCAGATGCACGTTGGAGAGAGATAACTTAAGGCTTAGAACACTCTTTATAGATGTGTTCTCTCACTGCAGTAATGATATTGAGGTTACAGTGGTAGAATGGGTATTGCTATGAATATTTGGGCCTGAGGGCGATTTGCCCCCAGGCCATAGTTTGCACACTCACTACAGTGGCTAGATTTGTTTTCAATTCAGGCACATCCCAACGAACCTGTTCAGAGACTTCCTGTGTTCTGGGTACGGGTCAGTCGGGGCGGGTCCGTCGGGGCGGGTCCGTCGGGGCGGGTCCGTCGGGGCGGGTCCGTCGGGGCGGGTCGTCGGGCGGGTCCGTCGGGCGGGTCCGTCGGGCGTTAAGAGTGTGGGAAATATCCGCCCGTTTTAGCTTGAGGAAACTACTTCTAGTTCTCTTCATTGCTTTCCTGGCTTAGAACTCCTCACGGCCCTTCAGACCTCAAGGGTCATAGAGGGTCATAGAGGAGACACTTTCTGACCATCCTGATTCAGATCAATTAATCTGTCTGAAATTATTAGTTAATTGTTACCTGGGGCACAGTTTGGAGGGTTTACCTGGGCACAGTTTGGGGGGTTTACCTCTAGAGCACAGTTTGGGGGGGGTTACCCTGGGCACAGTTTGGGGGGGTTACCTGGGGCAACACGTTTGGGGGGTTTACCCTGGGGCACAGTTTGGGGGGGGGTTTCCCTGGGGCACAGTTTGGGGGGGTTTACCCTGGGGACGTTTGGGGGATTTACCCTGGAGCACAGTTTGGGGGGGGGTTTACCCTGGGCAAACAGTTTGGGGGGGTTTACCCTGGGGCACAGTTTGGGGGGGGTTTACCCTGGGGCACAGTTTGGGGGGGTTTACCCTGGAGCACAGTTTGGGGGGTTTTTACCTTGGAGCAGAGAGGCGATGAAGGCCGTGGCCACGCTGCTGGAGCAGAAGGCAGCACGCGTGGCTCATCTGGAACTTCCCCTCAGGGATCCAACCCAAGACACAGCGCTACAGCAGCCAGGAGCCCACCACTGTGGCCTGGACCTGGGGGAGAGAGAGGGGGGAGAAGGGAGTGGAAAGAGAGAAGATAGAACAATCAACAAGTATAACCGCTTTAAAACGCTCGTCATTCACAAAGGTCCAAACTGGCGGTCGAAGGCGCCAGGCAAGTCCAATCAATCACATTTTCAATCATAAGACATCAGACACAGTCATTTTCAATCTCCAGGGCAGAAATTAGGGCTGAAGCTAACGACCATTCTAAAAGCTCGTACGGAGGATTTCCATTCGTTTACTTCAATGCACTTTACACACCACACCACACAAACTTTTTACACCTTGTTTTAGATGATGCAACTCAGAGCAAACCGTGTTTCTGTTTTCCCACACTCTGAAGAAGAGCGAGAGGAGAGTGGTTCGTCGAAGGGAATCCACACCACGTTTTAGAGACTTTTAAAAACTGAAAATATGCAAAACGAAGCAAAGTTTGGCCGGCAAAAGAAAGATGCACACGAACTAAAAACTGACTCGAAGTGCACAATCCTCAGGTTTGTGTTGTGTGTGTCGTTGTTCCCCACACAGATCTTCAGCTTGTGTCATTGTTCCTCTCACACAGATCTTCAGCGTGTACCGTCGTTCCACACAGTTTCAGCGTGTCATTGTTCCTCCTCACACAGATCTTCAGCGTGTCATTGTTCCTCTCACACAGACACAGATCTTCAGCGTGTGTCATTGTTCCTCCTCACACAGACACAGATCTTCAGCTTGTGTCATTGTTCCTCTCACTCCAGATTTCAGCGTGTGTCATTCTTCCTCCTCACACAGATCTTCAGCGTGTGTCATTGTTCTCACATCGATTACAGATCTTCGCGTGTGTCATTGTCCTCCTCACACATAGATTTCTTCAGCGTGTGTCATTGTTCCTCCTCAAACAGATCTTGCAGCGTGTGTGTCATTGTTCCTCCTCACACAGATCTTCAGCGTGTGTGTCATTGTTCCTCCTCACACAGATCTTCAGCGTCGTGTCATTCTTCTCCTCACACAGATCTTCAGCGTGTGTCATTGTTCCTCCTCACACAGATCTTCAGCGTGTTGTCAATTGTTCCTCCTCACACAGATCTTCAGCGTGTGTCATTTGTTCCTCCTCCACACAGATCTTCAGCGTGTGTGTCATTGTTCCTCCTCACACAGATCTTCAGCGTGTGTGGTCATTGTTCCTCCTCACACAGTCTTCAGCGTGTGTCATTGTTCCTCCACACAGATTTCAGCGTGTGTCATTGTTCTCACACAGATCTTCAGCGTGTCATTGTTCCTCCTCACACAGATCTTCAGCGTGTGTCATTGTTCCTCCTCACACAGCTCTTCATCGTGTGTCATTGTTCCTCACACAGATCTTCAGCGTGTGTCATTGTTCCTCACACAGTTTCTGCTTCTCCTCAGATGTTTTCTCTGCTCGATGCCACTGATTTGACCCCTCTCAAAACAGACTGACATCTCCTCCATGACCACGGGATTCGTCTTTCCGCATGGTCGTTTCAGAAATAAGAATCCGTTTGTCCATTATCATTATTTATATATTTATGCAAATGTATTCACAAATTAAGATCGAGGGCCTCGTTATGGACGTCATAATGCTGATATTGGACCATTCTCACTCATTTTTTTTTATTATTATTATTTTTCTTTTTTTAAATTAAAAGAACATAAAACTAAAAACTAACAGAAAGAAAAGCAACAAAATGTTTACAACTACAACAATAAAACAGAGCGGACTCATTTATGAGGCGTGAAAGTGATAAAAAGTATTATTTACACGTGACGTTCTTCTGTAACTCCAGGTAGAAGTTTATCAGACGTGGACCATCGACTTTCCACTAATAAACATGTTTTTACTCCTCAAACTAGAGCTGAAGGAGCTGGGACAAAATACTGAACTGTTGTGATCTCCGTATTAGATTTGTGTCGTTTTAAAAAAGGTCAAATTAAAACCAATCTAAACCAGATCAAACTTCAGGACCTTCTCAAAAACAGACTTCACGGCGTTAAAACTTCATGGATCTCAATTCTAAACTGTATTTCCCGCGTTTGTGTTTCACCTGTTTCAGAGCCAAGTTCCCGATGATGAGGTTCCACTTCTCGATGGGAGAGTCCATCTTCCCCACGTTCACCTGAAAAACGAGAAGATCCAGAATCATCGACTCAGAACAGACCCTTTAAACAGAACAAACACATCATAACAACAAGAATTAAACGAATGGAAAGAACTTCATTTGGAGACGGTATCTACATTTGCCCGACTCTGGACTCGCTGGGACCGTTTTCATACTTGTTTGAATGTTTAGGTGATGTTTTGCTCTCTGGTCATGTTCTGTTTTGCAAAAAAAAGAAAAATATATAATATTTTCCAAAACAGACAAAATATACAATGAACATTAAAAATGAAAATATAGAAGTGACCAGCGACTTTTGAAAATACATCTTTATTTTGAATGCGATTAAGTCCAGTTAAGTCGAATAATAATTTGTATCCAAAACGGCCTCGACTTCATTTGATCCGTTTCTGGGACAAACGTAGTAAAAAACACACATAAATGTCATGTTCTTCGGCCTTTTGTGATCCAAACGAAAGGATTAAACAAACGAGTCTTCTGGTGTCGAGGAAACTGAACGTTCAGAGTGTTTGTGCAGCAGCAGGAGGCGGAGTAACACTGTGAGAGGCGTGTGAACGAGCCTGAACCACTGAACTGCTGAAGGAACCCACTGAACACCTGAAGGAACCCACTGAACACCTGAAGGAACCCACTGAACACCTGAAGGAACCCACTGAACACCTGAAAGAACACACTGAACACCTGAAGGAACCCACTGAACACCTGAAGGAACCCACTGAACACCTGAAAGAACCCACTGAACACCTGAAAGAACCCACTGAACACCTGAAGGAACCCACTGAACACCTGAAGGAACCCACTGAACACCTGAAGGAACCCACTGAACACCTGAAAGAACCCACTGAACACCTGAAAGAACCCACTGAACACCTAAAAGAACCAACTGAACGTTCAGAGTGTTTGTGCAGCAGCAGGAGGCGGAGTAACACTGAGAGGCGTGTGAACGAGCCTGAACCACTGAACACCTGAAAGAACACACCGAACACCTGAAAGAACACACCGAACACCTGAAAGAACACACCGAACACCTGAAAGAACACACCGAACACCTGAAAGAACACACCGAACACCTGAAAGAAACTTAACGACTGAAAGCACAAACTCAACACAAATGTGTGCATGTGTGTCACAGTTCTACACGGTCTCACTCTGTTCCGGCTCGCGCTGGACGCCATGACGAATACTGGGATCTGATTGGTCGAAGCGTGTCACAGGAACAAGAGAACTCAAACTGTTGTTAACTCCAGTCCTCAAACACAAAGGTGCTTCTGTAGTGACCTTTCTAAAACACTTAAAACAGTCGTAAAACGTGTTGGCGGGAGCCTAAATAATCACGGCGACGCCCACAAACTACAACGCTCCGCTGTGATTGGTCCGCAACGCGAGCCCGACCAGAGGATTCTCAAGAGTTTGTGGTTTTAAAACGTTAAGAGAAAAAAAAAAGTCTATTTTAAAAAGTTCTGTCAATCGATAAAATAAATTGATCTGATTTCCACGCTTTTGAAATATGATCACAATTAAATCACGCCGCGCGCTTACGTTAATGTCATTCTTTTACACTCAACATACAGAATTTCTTTCTTTATGAACTGTTAATCATTTCACAAATCCAAATAAACGATCTTAATCAAATCATTATTCACATTAAAAGTACTTGTTGGGTTCAAGGCCCTTCGTCGCCGCTTGCGGGTGTAACTGGCTCTTACGTGGCACACGGAGCCGCTCGTTTATTATTGATCTGTAATAGTTTGGTGTGGAATAATGAGCACATATTTGTTTTGGACCGTGAGCTCGCAGTGTTCGAGCGGAGATCTCTGCTCCTGAAGCTAAAGCCTCGCTGTGGACCTTAGAGAGCACGTTCTCCGTCCTGATCTCCTTTAGTGCACGCTTTAGTCCAAGTATTGAGTCATAAGTCATCAATGATTGTCCCCACTTGTTCCCTCGGTGTAATGTTTAATATAGTTTCATTTTGAGTGAGAGAAGTGTAGAGTGAAAACAGAACGCCATGTGGGTATGTGTGCATATACGTGTGTGTGTTGTGTGCGGTTACGTGTAGTGTGTGTATACATGTGTGTGTGTATACATGTGTGTGTGGTATACATGTGTGTGCGTTATACATGTGTGTGCGTATACATGTGTGTGTGTGCGTATACATGTGTGTGCTTGTATGTGTGTGCGTGTGTGTGTATACGTGTGTATGTGTGTGTGATATACGTGTGTTGTGTGTATACGTTGTGGGCGTGTGTGTATTATGTGTGTGTGTGTATACGTTGTGTGTGTTGTATACGTGTAATGTGTGTGCGCGCGCCGCGATGATACACGTGTGTGTGTTGCGCTGTTATACACGTGTGTGTATACACGTGTGCGCGTGTGTGTGTATACACACGTGTGTGTGTACGTGCGTGTGTGTTATACACGTGTGTGTGTGCATATTTACGTGTGTGTGTGCGTGTGTATTACCAGTTGTGATGTATATACACACACGTGTGTGTGTGGCGCGTTGTGTGTGTATACACTGTGTGTGTGTACATATACACGTGTGTGTGTATACACGTGTGTGTATACACGTGTGTGTTGTGTATATACACGTGTGTGTGTGTTGATACACGTGTGTGTGTTCGATCGTGGTAGTGTACACTGTGTGTGTGTGTGTACACGTTGTGTGGTGTGTTACACTGTGTGTGTGTGTGTGTATACATGTTACGTGTGTGTTGTGTGTTATACACTTGTGGTGTGTGTGTGTGTGTATACACGTGTGTTTTATAACGATGTGTGATACGTGTGTGTGTGTGGTGTGTATACGTATTTTGGTATTGTGTATCACTTGTTGTGTGTATACAATGCTGTGTATGTGCAGGGTGTGTTATCACGCGTTGGAGTGTGGTATGGTGTGTGGTGTATACATTGTGTGTTGTGTGTGTGTGTGTGTATACGTGTGTGTATACTGTATGTTGTGTGTACATGTGTGGTGTGTGGTGTATACATGTTTGTTGTGTGTATACGTGTGTGTGTATACATGTGTGTGTGTGTATACATGGTTGTGTGTGTGTGTGTGTGTGTATACATGTGTGTGTTGTGTGTGTATACACGTGTGTGTGTGTGTGTGTATACATGTGTGTGTGTGTGTGTGTGTGTGTACATGTATGTGTGTGTGTATACATGTGTGTGTGTGTGTATCATGTGTTGTGTTGTGTATACATGTGTGTGTGTGTGTAACATGTGTATACTATGTGTATACATGTGTGTGTGTGTTGTGTGTATACATGTGTGTGTGTGTGTGTGTTACATGGTGTGTATGTGTGTGTGTGTGTGTGTGTGTTGTGTATACATGTGGTGTGTGTGTGTTGTGTGTATAATGTGTGTGTGTGTTGTGTGTGTGTGTGTGTGTTGTGTGGTATACATGATGTGTGTGTGTGTGTATACATGTGTGTGTGTGTATTACATGTGTGTGTGTGTGTGTGTGTGTGTGTGTATACATGTGTTGTGTGGTTGTGTATACTGTGTGTGTGTGTGTATACATGTGTGTGTGTGTGTTATACAGTGTGTGTGTGTGTGTGTATACATGTGTGTGTGTGTTGTGTGTATCATGTGTGTGTGTGTGTGTGTATACATGTTGTGTGTGTGTGTGTGTGTGTGTGTGTGTATACATGTGTGTGTGTGTGTGTGTGTGTGTGTGTGTACGTGTGTGTGTGTGCAGACTCACGGCGGTGGAGAGTCTCGAGGCCAGAGTCATCTCCAGTGTTCCCTTGAGTCCGAGCAGAGCCGGGACCAGGATGAAGATCTCTGTGATGAACCTGAAGGCCTCCCAGTGCTGAAGGAGAGACACATCATCTCATCTTCATCATCTTCACTGTTACTATGGCTCAACACTGACTGTAGTTCAGAGCGTTTCCTCAGGGGGCAAACGTGTTCACTATTCCCCAAACGGACTCATTGATGAAGCTGAAACTGACAGTTTAATGCCATAAAACAAGTGTCAGAGTCTTCAAGACTTTAACTAAGACTTTCCCAAGTCTGACTTCCTCCCCTCTTCACCGCCCTTTCCCCCCTCTGCCCTCCCCCTCTCAGCAGAAGGGGGCGTCATCTGTCTCAGACAGTGGAAAACTGTTTCTTTATGAAAAACTCTTTAGTCGTTTCAAGGAGAAGACGCACTTCAGGTCACAGAAGAACACCCCACACACACCACGCGCACACGCACACACACTGTACAGACACACACACACAATGTACAGACACCACACACACACACACAACACTGTACAGACACACACACCACACACACACACACTGTACAGACACACACCACACGTACGACACAACACACACACACTGTACAGACACACAACACACACACACACTGTACAGACACACACACACACACACACTGTACAGACACCACACACTACACTGTACAGACACACACACACACTGTACAGACAGACACACACACACGCGCGCACACACACACACACAGTACAGACACACCACGCGCGCACACGCACACACACACACACAGTACAGACACACGCACACACACACACCACACACAATCTACTTTTTCCCAAAGAGGTTCTGTAGTTTTTCCTTCCTGAGAAGGAGGGTCTAAGACACGGATGCTGGACATCGGTCTAAGGACAGGGGGCGGCGCGGCTCTGGACAGGGCGGGCCGCGGCTCTGGGACAGGGGGGCGGCGCGGCTCTGGACAGGGGGCGGCGCGGCTCTGGGACAGGGGGCGGCGCTGCTCTGGGACAGGGGGCGGCGCTGCTCTGGGACAGGGGGCGCGCGCTCTGGACAGGGGGCGGCGCGGCTCTTGGGAAGGCGGCGCGCCTGGGACAGGGGCGCTGCTCTGGGACAGGGGGCGCTCACACGCACATCGCAGACACAGTCACTTCCTGTGTTTGAGGACCGCACCGGAGCAGAGCCTGACCTGTACGATGTCCAGCACCATCCCGGCCGACACCGTCCCAAAGCCGCGAGTAGGAACGGCACGAGGATCTGCAGGCGCCATGGCGAGCGGCGACTCTTTGGCAGCGCGGAGCCCCCCCCCCTCCGGCTCCTCCGGCTGCTCCTCGGCCTCCTCCTGCTCCGCCGACAGACGCCGCTCCGACAGCATGGGCTCCGTCTCGGCGTAGGACACGTCCCCGCAGTCGGACAGGCTCAGGGAGGAGCGGGAGGCGCGGTCCAGGAGCCGGCGTCCCTCCAGGTGGGTGGTCTCCTGCCGGAACCCGTTCTGGATCAGGGACGAGTCCGGTTTGGCGCCGAGGTCCACCATGGCCAAGCGCTCGTCCTGCAGCAGTTTGGTGTAACCTGCGGGGGGCGACGGAGAGTTTCGTCAGTGCGTTTTATATTCATACACATATTTGTCATGTTTGTAAAGTCAGATACGTTTTGGTGGATTTATGTGTGTCATTTCCTACTGTGATGTCATCAATAACAAACAGGAAGTGAAATTAAAAACCTAAAAAAATGTGCCGTTCTGTGATAACATTTTTAGAATTTTTTTACATAATTTATTTTATTTTTTGCTAACTGCATTTTAGTTCAGTGAGTCTTCGACCTGTAGGGGGCGCTATAAGATGTAAAGTTATCGTAAAGTTCAATTCAACGTTTCACTTTTGTAAAAATTGTACGCACAACCAGAGAGACACGCGGGAACGACACGCACAGGGCCAAATATCGGCAAAGTGTTCGCCGATATCGATATGTCGTCACTGATATCCAAACTACGGTCCCGACTCAAAGCAGAGAAGCGCCTCCGTCTCCCAGAACATTCGACACTTCATAAGAAACGCCGGGTGGTGTTCGGCCCCCCGGAGCGTGGAAACACAAACCGTCCAAAACAAACCTCCTTTTCTTTCTCTGTCCAGGCTCTAAACTTGGACCGGAGCTGAAACCGGACCTGGACCGGGACCTGGACCGGGCCCAGTTCTGAACGAGAGGCAGGTTTTAAAGTCAGACGTGCGCATGAATGATGACATCGTGTAAAATAAACCGTCTCCAGGGTCTCGGGACCAACATTAGCCTCCGCTATAAACGCTGTGGTGTTTTACACGTTTGTACCTGATTTTAACGGTCTTAAAACGTGAAAAACAGAACTAGATTATTTATATAGTCTTAATAATAATAATAATAATAATAATAATAATAATAATTATTATTATTATTATTATTACTACATGTGTCACTTCTGCGTCCGGAGCATAAAGATTCACTAGCACGAGTTTGCACGACTTTGAGGCCAGAGCCAGTCACTGTCGCGGGCGGTAAAGCTAAACAGACATTAGCATGCTAACAGACATAAGCAACACGTCTGAACACACGCGTCTGAACACGCGCGCCTGAACACGCGCGCCTGAACACGCGCGCCTGAACACGCGCGCCTGAACACGCGCGCCTGAACACGCGCGCCTGAACACGCGCACCTGAACACGCGCACCTGAACACGCACCTGTGGGGACCATGGTCTGCAGCAGTGAGGAGATTCTTCCGCTGGACACAGGTCTGAATGTGCTGCTCAAGCGCACAGACAGACTAGAGCCCAGAGACTCCCCCAGAGCGCCCCCTATGGTCCGGATACTCATGGTGTGCGCTGGGCCGCTCTCGTCTCATCTCCTGCGGCTCCAGGCGGCGTTCAGGGGCTTCAGCGGCAGATCTGAGCACATTTACTGCATCTGGAGGACGAAAAGACACACGAGTGAAGCTGCAGCTCGGCCTTTTCACGACGACACATTTAAAACATCCGTCCACGGCAAAAAGCCCTGTTTTCTACCTTAAAAGATGGAAAAGAATGCGTTTGAGGCGAGAATAAATGCTCTGATATGAAGTCTAATCATGTAGGAGTGCCACAGGGATCAACCCTTGGCCCCTTAGTATTTAGTCCATTTATCAATGATTTGCCAGATGCATGTTCTGCGGCGTCATGCCAGTTATACACGGATGACACTACAGTCTATACCAGGGCTATCCAACTTCATTTTCCCGGTGGGTCAAATTTCTTGGGGGGGTGTGGCCTCTGCACCTACTAACCAGGCCTAAACCAGGTCCAAAGCGGAATAAAATAAAAAGACCTGACCAGAACAAAACCGGAAAACAATATTTGGGAGATGGGTTGTGGGCCGGATCAGATCATTTGGCAGGCCTGATCTGGCCCCCGGGCCTTAAGAAGCTTTCACCCGTCACAGTGTCAGTCAGTGATTGGTTAAAAAACTCATACGTTCATCTGAAGTATTTAGGTGTTATTATTGTCATCTAAAAAGAATGTTAAAATGTGAGAAATCTTATTTCAAACACTTTAGAAATGATTTGACAGAGGCCTCAAAACTGGACTTCAACGCCACAATTCACCTTAAATACAAATACTGGAGTCTGCGCCACTCACTTGACTCTGGTCCCACAGAACTGTACTTTTGTGTATCGTGTACTTTGGTGTACTTTTGTGTACCAATCGCTGCAGTAACGTTTTATTTCAGAGTAAATGTTCTGTTTCCATGTCATGTTTGTGTAAATGTCGACCGTGAACTTTGCGCTTCCTTTGCGAGAATATTTAGAAATAAAGTGTAGTACTATTGGTTTTTGTTGTTGTTTTTTTTACATTTTGATTTCATAATGTTGCCGTATTTTGTTGTAAAAAGATGAAGCCGTGAATATAACGCTTATGCTCCTTTTCCTTCTGAATAAAACAATGTTATTCTTGCGGCAAAATTCTTGCTCAAGTTCAAAAACCTTTGACACGACACAGACAGACACAGACTGTGACACACACTCAGCAACAGCAAGAACACAACACAAACCACAAACCACACACAGGGATCAGCGAACACACAATTTACTGCACCAGAAACCAGACTTTACCTCTGACAACAACAACAACAACAACAACACGTGGCACGAACTTGTGACTAAACTTCTTAGAATATATTTTCATCCACAAAATAAAGGCACCAAAAAGAACAATATTAATGCAAAAACAATGCAGACAAACCAGTCTTTATCCTCATTTTCTCATCATTTACGCTGTTTGGGTTCATGTCACAGAGTTCTCCCTCAGCACACTTCAAGTCTTCACGTAAACGCGTTTAAATGTGATGACACTTTCACTCACGTCTTCAAAGTGTTGGAAAAGGAGAAAAGCGCGTTAGCTTGAGCTGCGAGCGAAGTTAGCTTGGCCAAAACAGACGCGTTTCTCACTCACTTTAACTGGCAAATATGAACGCACAGCGGGCGTCGGGACGAGACAAGTGTGCGAGTTTTAAAAAGAGTGTAGTTTTAGTCACATTAGCCGTAGCATTAGCGTTAGCAGTAGCAGTAGCATTAGCATTAGCCGTGTTTACCTGTGAAATCACGGAGACGAGCGGACGTGTTCTTTGACAGCGGCAGTCGCGCAAAGCTCGTCTCTGGGACAGGACGCGTCACTGGGTCCAAATAAACGCGGCAGGGTGTGTTAATAAAGCTAGAGGCGTTCGGTGTGTCCCGATGTCATGGCGAGTCCAGCGCGGCCATCTTGTGACTGTAAGAGCAGCGGAAAATCTGACTGAAGGTTTTTACTTTTTACGTTTACATCAAAGTACAACACAATCATTTACTACACAATTATTACACACTCAGACGAGCCGGGCAAATGTTCAAAGTCGAAATTCTAGAAAAAAATTTAATTTATCAAAAGGAAAGTATTTTTTATCAACAAACCCTCCACATTTGAAGTTTTTCCTGTTAGTTCATCTTTCCTTTGGCTTCTCTCCCTCTTTTTCTTACGTTTTCTGTAATAATGTATACTGATTTATCTTAATTTTAGATACATTTTTGCTTAATTAAAAAAAAGTAATTACAAAAATAATAATGTAAAACAGGGACATCAAATGTACAGATTAAAAGCCCTAAAATGGACTTGTAAATGGTAGTATAAAAATAAATATCCACGTTGTTGATACGGCCCTGATATTTTACCCAGAATTGAAAACACAGTATGTTTTAAGGGGAATTACACCATGAAGACACAAAGATTGATAATTATTCTGTTTACTTCATCCCCAATGAATGCAAATATTTTATTAATTTTTTAAAAGATTTTTTATCAGATTATTGTAATATAAATGCTAAAAATATAATCAACAAAGTAATTACAAGAACGAACATCAAGTTATGCCGCACAAACCTGTCTTTGCATTGACGTTTATCTGTGAAAAATCTTAATATTCGAGGTGTTTCTTCCACAATCAGGGAAAGTTGAGGATTAGTTTTCCACATTGTGTAAAACTACAACCAAAATCAGTTTTATTCTGATTTATGTGATTTTACATTACATGACATAAAGAAAGACTGAAGCAAACGTGCGCCAAGCGTGTTGTCGTTATTATTATTAAACCAGAGTGAGACGTCTTCAGACATAGAGAAGCTAGGCCCGGACACAAAAAGCTCGTCTCTGTGACGAACGCATCACACGACGGATTTATGATTTAAACCAGTTCCGTATTAGTTTTATTCTTAAAATGTTGAGTTTATTTCGCGTTAATGTAATTTACACTCTTTTTTCATTTTGTGTGAAAACGGCAGACGAATAGAGTAAACGCATGTAAATGGTATCGTTAATAAAAAAGAGAGAGACATCTTTCAACATACAGGAGCTAGAAAGTGCCACACAAGTATATTTTTGTTTAACTACGCATGCGCCATAACATACTTGACTTAAAAACTAAACTAACGTCAAATTAAGCATATTTTATAGCTTGTTTTTGAATCATTGTAATTTTAAAGACATTTTTCTAGTGTTTTTTTGGTCATAAAAACGATCATTTACGTTAAAATCCCCGCTACGTCGGCAGAGGGCGCTCAAAAAACTCCAGCTCAGTTCCGGTTTGACCTTTGGCACGGAAGTTACCGCGAGAGACTAAACACATGTTTAAAAAAAAAAAACACACAAAAAAAACATGAGAAATGGAACTAAACTCTTCGAAAACGAGTTCTTCTGCTTTATTGAACTGTGGCAACGAGCGAGGTTTGTCTGGAGCTTTTACCCCGCGACCGGTGCTCACGAAAGAGACGGGAAAAGACGGGGAAAAGTGATTATATGCGATGTTTTGGCGTAAAAAGCGTGTAATCTGCAGCTGAAATGAAGGCAAAATAAATCATGCACAGCGGTTACTATCTAATGCTCTGGAGGTTTTAATCTCACAAACAGATTTCCCTCCATTTATATTTGAATTTACTGTATTATTTATTGTTGGCCATCTGCTAAAACAAAGCTAGAACCACGTATTATTGTTGTATTCTGTTTTAGTTCCAAGTCTCTTTTTAATAGTTTTTTCTCTTGATTTTTCTGTTGCTTGTTTCCATTCTGCTTTTTAGAAACATGCACATATTTACTGTGCGTTGTATGTTTAATGCACGCGTGTTTAGTTCAGGGATGCATGCATTTATCAGAAAGAAAAGATGATTTAGATTTATCAAAAGGTTTACTTTGCATTTCCTGCAAATTCTGAATTAGGTCAATCTCCTCAAACATCAGAAAAAAGATAAAACTCACTTAAAAGTTGTAAATGGAAAGTGTGAGTCCGTAAAGTGTGAGTCCGTAAAGTGCGAGTCCGTAAAGTGCGAGTCCGTATTGTTATCTGTAAGCTGTCGTTATGTACCGTTAAGCTCGCGAGTAGCGAGTCCGTAAAGTGCGAGTCCGTAAAGTGCGAGTCCGTAAAGTGCGAGTCCGTAAAGTGCGAGTCCGTAAAGTGCGAGTCCGTAAAGTGCGAGTCCGTAAAGTGCGAGTCCGTAAAGTTTGCGTCCGTAAAGTTTGCGTCCGTAAAGGGTCGCGTCCGTAAAGGGTCGCGTCCGTAAAGGGTCGCGTCCGTAAAGGGTCGCGTCCGTAAAGGGTCGCGTCCGTAAAGGGTCGCGTCCGTAAAGTTCGCGACGCGTCCGTAAAGTTCGCGGTTGTAATAATAAAACGCTGATGTAATAATGAGGGTGCGTGATCGTTGCGTCGTGATGTTTCTTCTCACAATCGTCTCGACTCTAACCTTTATCGGATCAGAACGTCGCAGACTGAAATGAAAGCGTGTCACGTTCTTGTCATCTCAGGTTTCAGTGAGAAGTTTCTGCTCAAACCAAAAGCCGATGGACCTCAGACTGAGCGAGTCGCCAGGAGCAACGGTGAGTTTCACGTCCTCGTCGTTTGTGTGGAACGGTTACTGTTTGTCTGGACCAAACTGAAACGGCGGCATTTTTGAATAACAATTTCAGATTTTCCTCAATAATCCATTCATAATATTCTCTAAAACCTTCAATCACTTTTCTGGTTCAGTCCTGGACCGTTTGCAGAGCTTCCTGCCTCAGATGGCGGCGGCCAATCAGAAGCTGCAGAGGGACATGGAGGCGGGCTCAGCCGAACAGTTCGACATCGAGAACGTGGACGAGGCGCAGCGAATCATCGAGATGGTGAAGGCTTCACTGCTGCTTCAGAAACATAACTTCTCTTTGACAAGATCAAGAGTGTTTGTTTATTTAGTTCCTTTTACTCCGTTTTGGTTTTTTTCTTGATTTTTACTTGAAAAATGGAACTGTTCATTTGAAACTCTCCGAATGTCTCCTGAACATCTGAAATATTCACTTTGAAGAGTTTAAAAACACTTTTCACGACCTTCAGAGCCAGTGTTGCCTTCACAGTCAAGCTAATAATGACAACTAGCGTGCTAACGTGCTAACGTGCTAGTGCACTTCCTGGTTCTGTGACAATAAACGCTCCAGAACTAGATGCAGTTAGCGCACAAGAGACACGCCCCTTTACCCTGAAAGCACCGCCCACAACTGAAGAGATACGCCCCTTTACCCTGACAGCTCCTCCCACATCTTGATGCAGAAAGTTTAATTTAAAGAAGAGACAGAAGAACATTTTGGTCTCAGTGAAGTTGACCTGATATTTCTATTCTTAGTGTACAATATTATAACAATATTATTATTATAATACTAATAATAATATAATGTGCTGAGAAGTGAGGTGTGCAGTACAAATGAAGATGAGACAAATACGGAGGGGGGAAATGGAAAGGAGGAAAGGCTCTTGAACAGATCTGACGCTGACCAAACGATGTTCTTGACTTTCAGGACGTGGCGCTGGTGGAGCTGGACGGGTCGGACAGCGGCTCTGAGACCGAGGACTCGGACCCGGACTCGGACTCGGACTCCAACAGCGACGACGACCACGAGACGCGAGTGACTGAAAAAACATTAAAACTCCCACAAGGACACAAGAGGAAAGCCCAGATCGAGGTCCTGCAGCCGAGCGGAGGAGGAGGAGCAGAAGGAGGAGGAGAAGGAGAAGAAGAATAAACCCACTTTATTTGTGTCATTTAGATTTTTACACCTTTGGACTTTTGACTTTGTTAAATTAAAAACAAGGTCCAATTCATTCCACTCAAACTGTGTTGGAGGTCCAATTTAAATCACACTTAAGGGTTAAAGATCGACTTTATTTGATACTTTATTTTTAACATTTTAACTGTAGAAAAAAAAAAAATGACGGGTGGGCGTTTTAAAAATGTAATGATCCTGATAAAAATATCATGGAAATGCATCAGAATGCACTCAGTGTCTGTAAAAGTCTTGGTTGCGTTAAATCACATAAAAACTGTTAAACGTGCACTTTATGCTTTTGTTTTGGAAGTTTGCACGTTTTATTTTCCAATTCACTTTTTTCAAAGCCGTTCTGAATATATATAAATATATATATATATATATATATATATATACACGCATACATACATATATATACATATATTTACACACACATCTATATTTTTTACTAAATATTCTACATTTCCCACCTTTTTGTTGAAAACGCCGACTCGCAGACTCAAACGTCGTCAGTGATTTTTATAAAGTTCTCGCGTTAATTTCGTCGACCAAAACATTTCATGTCATATTTTTGCTGAATAAAACGAAAGAAAAGGTCATCGTAAAGACTGAAACTATGATTAAAATAAAAACAATAATGCATTTTCTTCGACTAAAACCAGGAGCAGACCTTTGCGATACTGAGGAATTTACCCGATTCTCGATACCGTTTTCGATACTACTGCAATACTTTAAAAATGATCATTTTACAGTGAAGCTATGAGACCACAAATAAACAAAATAATACTTCTTTATTTGTTCTTTATATTGTAATTTTACGCTAGTTCTGAAGAAACCCCAAATCAGGAAAAGTCACATTTTCTCCTGATTTTTTTAAATGTTAGTATCGATACTCGCTTTAATAGTTTCGATACTAGTTTCGGTATCGATGCTGTGATTTTCAGTTACTTTGGACGACACTGTGAAGCGCGACCGCGGAGAAGGGACATTTTCAATTCCACTTGAACTTTATCGACGCCGACGAGACGAGATCCAGGACCAAAACGTTTATGTTTCGTGAACCGCGTGCAGAGGAAAAGTGTTTCTGATCAAATCTATTTTCTTGTTTAATAAATCATGGAAATCACACTTTTGTAGTCGTTTTTTGTCCTTTGTCTTTACGAAAGAAAAGGAATAAAATACAAAGTTCATAAACGGGTCATTAACACAAATGTTGAGCCACTGTTTACGAGAGATTCTTCTGTTCACTGGATGTTCCGCGTTAAAGCATTAAAGTCATGTGATGTCATGTGACAGTTCAAACACACACGTCACTAAAACGTAATAAACACAATTCTATTTCAGATTTGACTCAACATTTTGCCCGTTTGTCCCGGTTTGAATGTTTGTCTCAACTGTATAATCGTACTTCCTGGTTGGACGCGAGCACAGATATGACAGAGCTCATTCCACAGCTGTTACCTAGCAACCAGACTGTAAACACGAGCCCCACATAAATGACACAACAGTTCTGATCTGACACCATAAACCACCTTTATTCAGTCCGACGGTGGTTTAAACTGTCAGTTAAAGTGTGTCAGTTAAGCATAAACTGTCTCTGCTGTTTTCAATGGCACGTCGCACGCTGATGACATCACAGAGGGGTTCAGTTTTAGAACTCCGCTCCACTTCCTGTCATTTTAAACTCTAGTTTTTCTTTACAAACTGCGATAAACATTTACCACAGGAACATTTATAGATTTGTAGATATTTTTCCTCATATTTTCCAAGTAGAAACACAACTAATTACGAGACTGAATGTTTAAAATCACAACACAAATTTGACAAATCGTATCAAATGTTTATTCCTCGTTTGTTGGCGCGCACAACACTTTGGAACACTTTTGAATCAAACAGAACGAGTCTTTCCACTGACGTTGTTGAAAAAGGAGTTGAAACCCGTCTTCCGTCTGTTCATGTCAAAAATAGTCTATGAAACTGATCTTCTGTTAAAAACATATTTACACTCGGTAGAATGAGGTGAAACGAGGGAAATGGAGATATGACTAAATAAAGCCCTAATTCGCTTGTCCACGGTGATGTTTTAAGTACTATTTCCATGATAAGTTACTACAAAACCTCCTAAAATATATTAAATTACATATTCAACGGGCTCTTTTAGTTTTACAAATTAAAATACCGACTGCAGTCACATTTCTACATTATTTTGGCGCAAACGTCCTAAAACTCTCTTTTACTTTACAGATCTGAAGTGTTCTGTTACCGTAGTGACTTTGCTTTCTCCACAAACTTTACTTGTTTGTGTGAGAATTGGTTTGAAGACAAAGTACGTTTTCCCGAGAATGTGAAAAACTCAAAGTGCGAAATCGAGAGACAAACCAGTTTTCTGTCGCTAATAAATACGTTGTGACTTTTAGGGAAGAATCGATTCAGCTCCGATATCGATACTTTGACTTTACCTATCGTTCAGTCTGATGTCAGTATCGTATCGTTCAGTCTGATGCCAGTATCGTATCGTTCAGTCTGATGCCAGTATCGTATCGTTCAGTCTGATGTCAGTATCGTATCGTTCAGTCTGATGCAGTATCGTATCGGTCAGTCTGATGCAGTATCGTATCGGTCAGTCTGATGTCAGTATCGTATCGTATCGGTCAGTCTGATGCCAGTATCGTATCGGTCAGTCTGATGCCAGTATCGTATCGGTGCAGTTATCTGTCAGTATCGTATCGTTCAGTCTGATGCAGTATCGTATCGTTCAGTCTGATGCAGTATCGTATCGTATCGGTCAGTCTGATGCCAGTATCGTATCGGTCAGTCTGATGTCAGTATCGTAATCGGTCAGTCTGATGTCAGTATCGTATCGGTGCAAGATATCTGCCAGTATCGTATCGGTCACTCTTCCAGGTGCAGGGCTTTTCTTTAAGACTTCTTTAACACAAATAAATCACTTTTGTCTTGAAGTCGAGACGCGGAACAAGAAACAGACATTTAAAGAGTCAATGTGGAACTTCTGCTTCGTTTACTCCGAAATGGACGAATCGTGTGTAGTGTGTGTGTAGTGTGTGTGTAGTATGTAGTGTATTGTGTGTGTAGTGTATTGTGTAGTGTGTCGTGTGTCTGTGTAGTGTGTGTAGTGTGTGTAGTGTATAGTCTGTAGTGTGTGTAGTGTAGTGTGTGTGTGGTCTGTGTAGTGTATTGTGTGTGTAGTGTTTAGTCTGTAGTGTGTGTAGTGTGTCTGTGTAGTGTGTCTGTGTAGTGTGTGTAGTGTATTGTGGTGTGTAGTGTATAGTTTGTAGTGTGTAGCGTCTTTCTGTGTGTTTTATGGTCTCCAGTTAAGGACGTGTCGCGTCTGCGTTTCGCTGCCGCGTCTCGACTTCAGTTCCCTTTGACCAAGCGTCGCGTGGCATCGCTTCAGAAGCTAGCCATGACTTCAGAAGCTAGCATGACTTCAGAAGCTAGCAGGACTTCAGAAAAGCTAGCATGACTTCAGAAGCTAGCATGACTTCAGAAGCTAGCATGACTTCAGGAAGCTAGCATGACTTCAGAAGCTAGCAATGACTTCAGAAGCTCTAAGCATGACTTCAGAAGCTAGCAAATAGAACTTCAGAAGCTAGAGGACTCAGAAGCTAGCAGGACTTCAGAAGCTAGCAGGACTTCAGAAGCTAGCAGGACTTCAGAAGCTAGCAGGACTTCAGAAGCTAGCAGGACTTCAGAAGCTAGCATGACTGTGATCACAAACAGAGTTAAAACGACTAAAACTTTGAATGGAAATCTTGTTTTGAGTGAATAAGAAAAAAGAAGTAGAAATATCTTGAAACAATGGATTTGTGAAGTACGACGTCGATCTGGAATAGTTTGAATTGAACTTCAGATATAAAAGATGTAAACAAACGCCTCAAAACAAGATCACTTTCTAAACTCCGGTCGTTTTGGCTCCTGTAGCGTTTCTTTTCCGTTTCTTTGCGGCGATGTGTCGTTCCCGACTCCAGACGAACGTCGGACGAGAAAAGACACAGTTTGGCCCGGTCTCAGTCAGAGTTTAGAACAGTTTAATACTCCACTGTGACGGCTTTGGTCTTGAGGTATTCAGAAAGAGCGTCCTCTCCTGGAAACCAGAGAAACAGCACCACATTATCAAACGACCAGGCGTTATTCAGGCATTATTCATGAGTTATTCAAGTGTTATTCAGTGTTATTAAGCGTTATTCAGACGTCAGTAAGCGTTATTCATGAGCTATTCATGCGTTATTCAGTGTTATTCAGACATTATTCAGTATTATTCATGCGTTAGTCAGTATTATTCATGCGTTAGTCAGTATTATTCATGCGTTAGTCAGTATTATTCATGCGTTAGTCAGTATTATTCATGCGTTAGTCAGTATTATTCATGCGTTAGTATTATTCAGGCAGCGTGAGCTCCTTTCTCAAACGGCCCACAGTCTGAATCATATTAGTGATTATCAGTGCACATTATTGCTCCAGAATGTGAGACTGACCCAGGTCTTTGCCGAAGCCCGACTGCTTGAATCCCCCGAACGGCGAGGCCACGTCGGTTTTGTTGTAGGTGTTGACGAAGACTGTCCCCGCCTCCAGCCGCTCGCTCACGTACATGGCTTTGTTTATGTCGCGCGTGAAGACCCCCGAGGCCAGACCGTACTCTGTGTCGTTCGCTCTGCGCAGAACGCCGTCCACGTCGCTGAAGGTGGAACACAACAAACACGTCACAACTGGGACCGAACCCTGCACCACCTCAGATGACCCTTAAAGACCTGCTTTCAGACCCTGGCGTGGAACGCAATACTGATTGTCAAAGCCGGATGTGTCGTAGGAACCGTCGTTACATCTGCAGCTGGTGAAGAACTGATGAAGACCGACTGAACGTTGTTGGAGTAAAAGTCTGAGTGTTTCTTTCTTATAATCTCGTATCCAGGCGAACATCCTTAGATACCAAATATCGAGACAAGTTTGCAGATATTTATGATGAACGTGAATGAAAAGAACATGTGTTTGTCACATTTGGAGCCCTGATTGAAAGGATGAGGGAGAAATGTACAGTATGAGTGAATGGATGATTTTAGAATGTTGTGGAGTGACTTTCATGTATTTATCCACATACTTAAAATGATGCAGAAAAAGGAGCAGCATTTTTACACCTTTATAGTGCATTTACATCAGTAAGTTTATGTAAATGCACGCGGTGAGACTGTCAGTCTGTCCTAGGGCAGCTGTGGCTACAGGAGCGGCTCATCAGGTTCTCACCCGTCTTCAAACTTGGACACGACCATGATTGGACCGAAGGATTCCTCTTTGGCGATGAACATGTGATCCTCAACACCGGTGAACACTGTGGGCTCCATGAAGAACCCTGAACGAACAAAGATCATTCATTAGACCGGTCGATGTAATCCCTCTATCAGCCAGGAGGGGGACAAGGTTTCATCTGGACAGTGTTTTAGATCCAAAAGTCATTTTCAATCTGATGATAATGGTTTGAGCAGCGGCCTTTATCCTCTCCTGAGCTCTGATTGGTCCTGTCCAAAGGGGAGGAGTTCTAACTGAATCTTGCTCTGTCGTTGTTTACAGGTCTGACAGTTTCACTCACAGTTTGGGTCGTGATTTGTGCTGAGGTCTAAAGAGGCTGTTGTAGACTGAGGGGAGGTTGTATCTCAGAATGCACTTTTTAAAAAAAGGGTTTTCTTTCTTAACAAGAAATGTCTTTCAAATCATCTCTTTCTTCTGCTCGAATGTTTGAAAAAGACTTTCCGATGGAAGTCGAAACGTCTTGATTTGTAAAACACTGTCCAGATGAAACCTTTTGTCTAAAAAGAGAAGCAGGGGCTAAATCGTGTACACAGCGATCCTCTGCTGCTGTGCAGTAAATACAGTTTCAGTAGTGTACATGAGTATTGTATCTGCATTGCTCCACCACAAGGGGGCACACTCACTGAAACCCTGATGAAAGTGTCCGTCCTTTCATCCAGAAAGTCCTGGAGTCCATTTAAAGAGACCGAGTTAGATCCCTCACAGTGGCCCCCTCACACTGGGCCCCTCACATTGGGCCCCTCACACTGGGCCCCTCACACTGGGCCCCTCACAGTGACCCCCTCACAGTGACCCCCTCACAGTGACCCCCTCACAGTGACCCCCTCACAGTGACCCCCCACACTGGCCCCACCACACAGGCCCCCTCACACGTACCTGGCCGGTCGCCTGTTTCCCGCCGTACACCAGCGTGGCCCTCTTTCAGGCCGACCTCGCAGTACTCCAGCAGCTTGTCCAGATGAGCTTTGTGGTTCTGGGGCCCGTGGTCCGTGGACCGGTCCAGAGGGTCTCCGATCTTCATCTTCTTGATCTCTCCACCTGGAGAGACGTCAGAGTTTAAGTCAGAACACTAAAGAACGGAAAGAATCAAAGTGTAAAGCAACAAATGCATTTATTCTAATCATGTTGTATTAAAGGATACATTTTGTGTCATCTAATGACTTTTTGGAAGAAAAGGGTTCAAAGGTCTCATCTGGACCGGACCCTTCGACTTCAGTCTTAAAGTCATTTTCAATCGGCTGAAATGGTTTGAGCAGGGAGCAGGGGCCGGACTTATAACTGATCTGCCCATGATAGATCTGTGGTCAGGTCAGAAGGTCAGAGGTCAAAGACATAAAAGTGTGACAACAGCCCCCCCCCCCCCCCCCCCCATTGCTATTTCTGTAGTCACATCACACAGATGGGAACACAAATGCGAGTCAGACTGCCCAATCTGAGAATTTGATTAAAATTCCCTGTAAAAAGATAACGCCCAGTCTCACTGAAACTAGTCTGAAACTTGCTGTGCTAAATGTCAGATCCTTATGTAACAAATCATTCTTAATTAATAATTTTATTTCTTCTTATAATCTTGATTTTATGTTTTTAACTGAAACATGGCTTGACAAAAACAGGAAATTCAGTTCTAATAGAGTCTGCTCCACCCAACTTTATGTTTGAATCTGAAACACGAGAAAACAAAAAGGGAGGAGGTGTGTGTGCTTTTGTTAGAGATTAAATAGTTACCCACAGGTTGTCCTTTGGGGCGTTTTCAACATTTGAGTATGTAGTCTTTAAAATTGAGCTAAAACAGTCTCCATCCATTCTCTTCATTGTTTTATACAAGCTCCTCAGCACTGCCAAAGTTTTATTGATGATTTTACTGAGATGCTTTCAGTCGTATGCACAGACTTTGATGGTTTGGTCATAACAGGTGATTTCAATGTTCATGTTGATAATATTTGTGACAGAAACGCTAAAGAGCTTCATGCTGTCTTGAAACTTTTGGTCTTACTCAGCACGTGAGTGACCCCACCCACAGCAGAAGGGCCCACCCACAGCAGAGGGCACACTCTAGATCTTCTAATTACAAAAGGGGTTAATATTTCAAACGTCAATGTGGTCGATGTTGCTCTGTCTGATCATTTCTGTGTCTTCTTTGACCTGTCTGTTCTTCCCAAACCACCGTCTGGTCCTGCAGCTGTTTGGAGGAGACACATAAATGACAGCACGGGAAAACTGTTTATGGAAATGATAAACTTTGAAAATGTCTCATGTTCTAAAGTAAATGATTTGTTGAAGTCCTTGACCATTGCCCCTATGAAGGCTAAAATAGTTAAAAATAAGCAGAAGGCGCCGTGGATGCCCTCTGCTCATGATGCGTGTAGTTCTCTAGACTCACCACTCGGCTGATGTACTCGTCGTGGATGGATTCTTCCACAAACAGACGTCCGGCGGCGATGCAGTTTTCTCCTTTGTTAAAGTAAACGGAGCTCATGCCCTGAACACAGGCGCAGAAGCACATTTGTAACTGCACGTTTGTGGGCCAGTGCTTTTGCGTCTGTGCTGCTCACCATCCTCACGGCTTTGTCCATGTCGCAGTCGCTGAAGATGATCAGAGGAGACTTTCCTCCCAGCTCCAGCGACACTTTCTTCAGGTTACTCAGAGCGCAGCTGCAAACACGGGCCACATAAACCACATTCATCGTAACTAACACAATGATAACGCAATGTTCTTAGTGCTGAACGTGCCGCACCTCTTCATGATCTGTTTGCCGATGGGCGTGGAGCCGGTGAAGCCCAGTTTTCGGATGTCTGGATGGTCGGACAAACGCTGGCCCACCATTCCACCTGAAAACAACAACACGAAGCTTTAGAACAGACTTCAGACTTCATGGAGACAAACCATCTTAACTTAGACATCTTCATGAAGCCTGAAGACGTCTAAGTTAAGATGGTTTGTCTCCATGAAGATGTCCAAGTTAAGATGGTTTGTCTCCATGAAGATGTCCTGCTCGTCTCCATGGATCTCTTTAACGCCGTACTGTGGAACATTACGGGAAAAGCAGCAGGAGGAATAGTCTAAATAATTCTTGGGAGATGATCTCACGGGCTGGAGATCTCTGTGGTCTTTGGTTTGTTCTGAACTCTTCATTAGAGCTGCAGCTAACCATCGTTTTGCTAATCGATTAAGTCTGGCGATAAATCTTTCGATGAAACGATTTGTTACGCAAAAGTACGTTTTGAAAGTTGATGAATATTCGATTACTTCATTAGTTGATTAATCGATTCACTCGCAGTCCCACTCTTCACCACTTGGCGCTTGTAATCTGAGAGCGCGCGTTTGGTCGAAAGACTAAACAGACCGACACTTTCACTTTGACGGTTAAATTATCTTTATATTCATTCGCGGTGTTCAGCTTGTAAATGTGGGCGTGTTTGGGTCACATGGCACGAACAGGAAGTGAGAGCAAAGCACCTGATCCTGGTAAAATGTTGATGACTCCTTTGGGGATTCCAGCTTTCACGGAGAGTTCTGCAAACTTCAGCGCCGTCAGCGGAGTCACCTGTCGACACCAAGAGACAGAACCACACCCTTTTTAATATCGGTCTAAAAACTGGGCCGATCCACGTGAAACTCAGGGAATAAAACATGAGCAAACACAGGGATTCTTGTGGTTGGGCAGACTTAAGGCCACGGGACATTTGGACACCTTTTTCAGGACATTTGACTGTTCAAACGATGGAATATGTTGATTTGAATTGTTCATCTCCATTTCGTACCCTTTCTAACCATTCTGAAAACAAGAACAGGCCCCGTTTAGTTCTTGAATGTCTTGAACACAAGCTAAAGTTCATTTTGGTGCAGTTTGTCTATTCAAGTGTCTGGTCCTGGTTTAGCGCTGAGAGGAACAGACGAGTCACTGTTTTAACACAGGATGGACAGGATGTACTCTCATTTTGTAACACGAGCGCTCAAAGAAAAGTGTGAGTTCAATGTCTTCCTTTTTCAAACCAGAGCTAAAACATAAACGTCTGTGTTCAATTATTCCATTTGGAAATGAAATAATTGATAAAAATAAAAATACAATAAAGGACACGTGGATTGCATTTGTGCATGAAATACTTCAGACTGTGGCGTTCACACCGGACAAGGTGAGTCTGAAGGGCACTGACCAGGGACGGACCAGGGACGGACCAGGGACGGACCAGGGACGGACCAGGGACGGACCAGGGACGGACCGGGCACGGACCAGGCACTGACAAAAGTGTAAATGTGTTTCTCTGCCAGCTGTTGAAGAGTCTGCTTCACCTGAGCAGGTTTGAGCACCAGCGTGTTCCCCGCGGCGAGGCAGGCGGCGCTCTTCCACGCCAGCATCATCAGAGGATAGTTCCACGGGATCACGATGGCACAGACTCTGTCGGAAGAGACACGTTTGGTTCAGTCATTTTTTTCAAATGTTCAGGTTTGTTTTTAAACGTTTGTTTTTAAATGTTTATGTTTTTAATCCTTTCATGTTTTCAAACGCTCATGTTTTCAAACGCTCATGTTTTCAAACGCTCATGTTTTCATACGCTCATGTTTTCATACGCTCATGTTTTCATACGCTCATGTTTTCATACGCTGAGTGTTGTCTTAAGTAGATAATATTTGCTCTGAATGCTCTTTTTGGGCAGAGATCTCGTCTAGCTTACTATCTATATCATATCGTTAAGATTCTTCAGAGTGTTCGCATATATAGTTTATAGCTTAGATGTCGTTATATGCTCATTTCATAATACGGTAGTGTGATTGCTCCTTGTACTATGTCTGTCTTGATAGTTACTGATCATGTTCGATCATATATGCAGCTATGTCGTCATACTAAGGGCATACGATCTGTGTTTTGATAGTGAGCTTTTGTTGTAGCTCATTGGATTTTATACGCTATGTGTGGCTTAGTCTTGCGCGGTTTATTCTTGTTGTTCATAGAGACTGTGTCACTGGTATTTTTGTTTGTGTCATAGCGAGACTGGGTGGTTTCGCTCTTTATACTGTTGAACCGTCTTGAATTGTGGGTTTTCTATAGGTCGATAATACCATAGGCTTCATCTAGCTCATGGGTTGTCACAACGCTCTCTTTTTCGATAGTTCTCTAGTCCATTGAAGGTTATAGGGCTGGCTCGGCTTCATGTCTTCTACTCAATGGTCTTTCATAATCGCCTATTGATTAGTGACGTTCTTCAGTACGTGGATAGGTTCATGGATTTTTAATAGCGCTACTAATTCGTGTCATAACGCTCAGGTAGTCTTGTAGTGGTTTTGTTTTTCAATATGTCGCTCTTGAGATTTTTATATAGATCTCTGTTCATAGTGTGTTAGTGATTACGTCTATTGTTTTCGAGTTTTAGTAACAAAAGCCGTTGAGCATTCAGTATGTGACGTTCATGTTTGATAGATGACTGATTGTGTCTTACGCTCTGACTTTCTGGAACGAGACGCTAAATGTTGTTACATGTACGATCTAGGTGTGTTCTATTATGTTTATGTCGTCGATAACAGTGAGCTCCATGTCTATCATTTTGTACGCTGAGATTAATATGTTTTGGATATGGCTTATTGCGTACTTCAGATGCTAATTGGTTTGTGTTTCGAACGGGATCAGATAGTGAGAGTTGGTTCTTGGCAATATGGGCTGCTATTTGTTGTAATTCTATAACGCTATGTGCTATAGCTATTTGGTTTTTTTCATAGCTTGATTTTGTTTTTCTGCTTGTCAGATTGCGTCTTATATTAATTATACGTTGTTATTCTATCATATTATCGTGCTGATAAGTGGTTTCTGATAGTACTTGTGCTTATCAGTGAGGTTGTTACATCACGCTCATAGTTTTCATAAACGTCTATATATGTGGATATTGTTTCATATTGGCTTTTTTAGTCTTCACTGTAGTTTTAATAGCGCTTTCATGGTGTTTCATATATAGATCATAGATCTTTTTAGTTGTTTCATAACCGTTCAATGTATTTTCATTATATCGCTCAATTTGTGTGAGCTTGGTTTCCGGTTTATCTTCGAGATGGTGCTTTGTTTGTTCATTGTATCCTTTATCGGATTTAGTGCACGGCTGTCTGTGGCTATACTTTTTTGCTCGTGGATGTTTTGTCATGAGAAATAAAATCTGCGGGTATTGCGTTCTGGTTGGGCGGTGGATTTTTATTGGAATAGGAGTCTTTCCTTGTGACAAAATATGATCACTTGTTTTATGTCTTATTCACTCATGATTTCAGTATTTTGGGTCTGTATATTCTTTGTTATCTTTGAGAATTTCATATTTCAGAGGATTATACTGCTAATATATAATGTATGGCTATAAAGGCTATGCTTAATTTATTCTAAGTTTCGTTGTAACCAAAATAAGTAAATAGATTATATATTAATTTGGATTTTTTTGTCGCGGGAGTGAGAAGTGGTTTCGTGGTACTTTTTGCCTCGTAGTTTTTCTTTCCAGGTCTTAAAACTAGATATATTTTTGTGTAAAGCTGAAATAACTTTGATTTCGTGTTATAGTGAATGGCACATGTTTTAAGATGTGGGAGAGTTATTATCAAAAGACATTTTGTGAGATAGCAGGGGAGAGTGTTCTCTTGGCTTGTGTGGCAGTAGCTGATACCATTCCTTGTTTAGTGGAGGCTACACTATTTGTTGGGGGGTCCTTTCGGTCGGGAGACAGAGACTGTGAGTGGATGGAAGAGTTGTGATGGGAAAGCATGATGTTTCGGGTTCTACGTCACGACTTGGTTATGGACATTGACAGATGGTGGGACGATGGTGTAGGAAGATGGTTAGGACCAGGACTGTGGACACATCGGTGAGGAACATGGATGAGGAACATGGGTTTAGGAAGATGGTTAGTGAACAGATGGAACATGGTGTAGGACATGTTGGACACGATTGGTTAGGACACATGGATGACACTGGTGAGCAATGTACCATGGTAGAACACATGAGGACATATGTAGGAACATGTGAGGACACATGTGAGGAACATGGGAGGACTGATCTGAGATGGTTAGTGAACACTTAGTGGAACATAGTTAGGACAAGGATGGGACACATGGTTAGGACAACATGACTGGGACTAATGACTGGACACTGTTGAGGACAAACATGTGAGGACACATGGTGAAGGGAACCATGGGCGATGGACCGGCGGGAGCACAGGGAGAACGGCGCAGGACACAGGGCGACCGCCAGGGGCAGGAACAGATGGGACATCATGATGGGACACATGAACTGGGACACATGATGCAGAGGAAACATGGTTGGAGGACAACATGGTGAGGACACATGGTGAGGAAACAGGTGAGGACAAATGGTTAGAACATGATTGGACACTGGTTGGCAGATGGTTAGGAAGATGGTTAGGACAGATGGTTAGGCAGTTTTAGGAAGATGTTAACACGATGGACACATGGTGAGAGACATGGTGAGGACACATGGTAGGAAGATGGTTAGGACAGATGGTTAGGACACATGACTGGGACACAATGGTGAGGAACATGTGAGAAATGGTTAGGAACAATGATGGGCATCATGTGAGGAACATGTGGGACACATGCTGGTCAATGTTAGGGACACATAGTTAGGAGTACACATAGTTAGGAACACAGGCTCGGGAAACATGGTTAGTTGACACATGCTGGGACAATGACTGGGCACATGTGGAGGAACATGGTGGGCACATGGTAGAGGAACATTGGCGGGGCAACTATGGGGGACACATGGCGGGGACCATCGGGCGAGACGAACAGGGCGAGGACACAATGGGCCAGGACACATGACTGGGACACATGTGAGGACACTGGTGGGACACATGGGCGAGGACACAGGCGAGGACCGGTCGTAGGAACAGGGCGAGGACACATGACCTGGGACACATGACTGGGACACATTTTGAGGACACATGGAGAGTAACACTGGTGAGGTACACATGGCGAGGACCATGGTGAGCGACCATTGTAAGGACACTGGCGGACACATGGGGGGACACATGGCGGTGCAGACACATGGCGGGGAACAGGTGGAGGACAGGGCGAGGACACTATGATGGAAAACCAAACCTGGGGTTTTTGAAAAGGAACAAAGGGCGAGGAAGAGGGCGAGGACCAGGGCAGGACAGGGGAGGACAGCAGGGGAGCCACAGGGCGAGGGACACATGATGGGCACTGACTGGACACATGACTGGGACACTGGCGAGACACTGGCGAGGAACATGGGAGAGACATCTGGCGGGACACAGATGATGTTGTACCTAAGCCTGACAGCGGTGGAGGACACGGTGTTCACTGGATCTTGTCGCACAGCCGGGCGAAGTAATCTGAAAGGTCTGGATCGGACATGCCCGTGAAGTCTCCAGGGCAGATGTAAACGCCCAGAGTCATGGCCTCGATGTGGCCAACCTCCTGGTCTAAGAGCTACCATCAGGAATAGCACAGTCAGAGAAGGGGAGAGAGAGGAGAGGAGAGCGGAGGAGAGAGAGAGGAGGGGAGGAGGGAGAAGGGGGAGGACGGAGAAGGGGAGGAGAGTAGGGGAGAGGGAGGGGAGGAAGGGGGAGGTGAGAGGGGGAGGAGAGGGGGATGGAGAGAGGAGGAGAGTGGGAGGAGAGTGGGAGACGTAGAGTGGAAGGAGAGTGGTGGGAGGAGAGGTGGGAGGAGGAGAAGGTGGGGGAGGAGAGAGTGGGAAGGGAGGTGGGGGGAGGAGAGTGGGAGGAGAGAGTGGGAGGAGAGAGTGGGAGGAGAGAGTGGAGGAGAGAGTGGAGGAGAGAGTGGGAGGAGAGATGGATGGAGAGGGAGGGGAGAGGGAGGGAGGAGAGAGGGGAGGAAGAGTCGTGGAGGAAGAGGGAGGAGAGGTGGGGAGGAGAGAGTGGGTAGGAGAGCGTGGAGGAAGAGTGGAGAGAGAGGTGGGAGGAGAGTGGGAGGAAGGGAGAGGGAGGAGAGGAAGGGAATGATGAGGGGACTGAGAGGAGAGAGGGAGAGATGAGGAGGAAGGGGAGAGAGGAAGGAGGGGGAGGAGAGGGAGGAGAGAGGGGGAGGAGAGAGGAGAGGGAGAGTGGGAGGGAAATGGGGGAGGGAGATGGAGAGTAGAGTGGGAAGAGAAGAGGTGGGGGAGGAGAGGTGGGGAGAGAGGGGGAGGAAGTGGGGAGGAGAGGGGGAGGAGAGGTGGGGGAGGAGAGAGTGGAGGGAGTGGGAGGAGAGAGTTGGGAGGAGGAGAGAGTGGGAGGGAGAGGGGGACGGGATAGGGGAAGGAGAGGGAGGAAGGGGAGGAGAGGGAGGAGAGGGGAGGGAGGCGGGAGAGAGGGGGAGAGACATGAATTCAATGTATACTTCCAGACGAGAATCTGATGAACCTGACTGTTCAGTGTTGGGTTCTACCTGTAGAGACTGCTTGTCCGGGGGTTCATGCGGGTCATAGGGCCTTCCTGTAGCCAACTTTAGAACAGCCAAGTGGTCCAGTCTCACGACGTACGACACTTTTCACAGATCATCAAACGTAAAGTATTAATAACACAACGTAGACACTCACAGTCCTACAGCAAGAATATACCCAAAGTAGACCTCACAGATACTAACACCGAGTTTATTAAACAACAAGTCCGCACTTCACAGATCACTACCAACGAAGTATTATACACCAAAGTACATTTTTCAGCTTTTTTTTAATGACAGATGATAAAAATGGAATATAAAGGGAGAATTAAGATATAAATAGGTAACATTTATACATAAATGCAAAAATGATTGGTATATTGTCCAACAAATCATTCTAAGTATTTGTTAATATTTATTTGTAAGTTAAGTAATTTTTTTTTTTAACCTTAATCATTTAAAATAGATTATGGGACAAGAACTGTACTTTTATCACTTATGGTATTCCCTTTCCTTTTTTGTGCTTCTATTACTTTATTTATCGAGTATAATCTTTTTTTGCTTTATTTATTTGTCATTTTTATTGTCCGGTGTAATCCCTCATTCGTCCAGCAGTTATTTTTTTTTTTTTTATTATAATTTTTATTTTATTATCATTTTTATTCTTATAGGTTTTTAAAAAAATATTATTATTATTATTATTATTATTATTATTATTATTATTATTATTATTATTATAAAAATATATATTATTATTATAAATTTGTCTTTACATAGGTCAGTTTATCTTATGTACGCTTTTGTTGCTGTTTGTTTAAAAAACTAAATAGTAACGATAGTTTTTAAAACACTGGCTCTGATCACATCGGGATCAGCCGCGTCGCTCACCGATCCGTCCGTGGGGTTCACCGTCTTGTACGTCTTCCCGTTTTCGGCGTCTTCGAACTTCCCGTTGATGAAGCACTGCGTCGGCATCTTCACCGTCATGTTGTTGGCTTCTGTGGTGGCCTGGAAAAGCGGCACAAGCGGCACACTTCAGTCACAGTCGTGGAAAAGAGGCGTTATTTGAAACCGTTTAAGACGATTAAAAAGGAGCGCTGGGCCTCCAGCAGGAACGTGTTCATGGAAAGAGTTCACAACTTCCACTTTCAGAAGACACCAACAACCTCTGACTTCAGCAGATTCACTACAACATTCTACAGCAGAACTTCTGTTGCCGTCCTCCAGAAGAACACACACAACGCCATCAAATATCACAGTTTTATATTAAAGATGTAACTAAATCCATCTCCTGCTCTTGAGAGTTCACACTAAGAAGATCGGGGTTCCGCCTGGTTTTAAATGGCCCCCGTCGCAGGCGTGGTCGGACTCGCCCCCGTCTCACTCACGTAGTCGACGACCAGCTCCTCCTCCTGGTCTTCGCCTCGCAGTTTCCTCACAAACATCTGGATGAAGTCCTGGAAGGTGGAGGCCATGTAGACGTCTTCAGTCTGCAGCAGCACCGACGGACAGCGCTGCTTCACCTCCTCCACCAGCCTGAACGCACACGCACAGAACACACACACGCACACACACACACGCACACGCACAGAACACACACACACACACACGCACAGAACACACACACGCACACGCACAGAACACACACACACACACACGCACAGAACCGCACAAACCCGCACCCAACACCCGACCCGCACAAACACCGCACCACCACCAACAAGGAACACACACGCACGAAACACAGCACACGCACAGCACACACAGCACGAACACACACGACACACACGACACACACACCACACACACACACGCACACGCACACACACACACACGCACACAGACACAGAACACACACACACACACACACAATACACACGCACAGAACAACACACACGCACAGAACACACACACAGCATAGCACACGCACACGGCACAGAACACACACCAGCACAGAACACACACACGCACAGACACACACACACGCGCACAAACACACACACGCCCACAGAACACACACACGCACAGAACAACACACGCACAGAACACACACACGCACAGAACACACACACGCACAGAACACACACACACACACACACAGCACACACACAGAACACACACACGCACAGAACACACACACGCACAGAACACACACACGCACAAACACACACACGACACGCACAGAACACGCACACGCACAGAACACACACACGCACAGAACACACACACGCACAGAACACACACACGCACAGAACACAACACGCAGCAGAACACACACACGCACACGCACAGAACACACACATGCACACACACACAGCACACCACACGCACAGAACACACACATCACACACCCACACGCACAGAACACACACACGCACAGAACACACACACGCACAGAACACGCACACGCACAAAGCACGCACACGCACAGAACACGCACACGCACAGAACACGACAGAACACGCACACGCACAGAACACACACGCAACGCACAGAACACAACACGCACGACAGCACACCACGACACACACGCACAGAACACACACACGACACACGCACAGAACACACAGCACAGCCACACACGCACAGACACACACGCACCACGAACACACACACGCACAGAACACACACACGCACAGAACACACACACGCCACAGCAACACACACACACGCACACGCACAGAACACACACACGCACAGAACACACACACACAGCACCACGCACAGAACACACACACGCACACCACACACACACGCACAGAACACACACACGCACAGAACACACACACGCACACACACAGAACACACACACACACACGCACAGAACACACACACGTTTTAAACATGCATTAGCAGGACAAACCCATACAGTAAATAAAAACAAGCAGCTTCATAAACATCTCATCTTCTCGTGTCCTCCTGGGATGAAACTACATTAAAGGAGATGTTTAAACTTGGGCAGACATGACTAAGCAACAGTCCATTCAGTTTGTCGTAAAAGCAGCTGTTTGAGTGTAAACGTAAACGCGCTCCGGATGTGGATGAGACGTTTGTGGAGGACACGTTAAAACACTTTCTACGTCTTGTCGTGGACGTCGCGCTGACCTGACCACGTCCATCGAGGCGGCGCCGGACTTGAAGAAGTCCGTGGTGTCTTCGATCGTCGCCACGTTGCTCAAGATGCCCTTCCAGACGAGCTGCGGGGACACACGGGGGGATGGAAGTTAAGATCGTGGAATTCTGGTCACGTGTGGTTTAAAGTGACGTGTGACAGGTTTGTACGTTTTTCTAGTTTTGACTGTATTTGGTGTATTTGTACCTGTCGTACACATAAATGATAGTTTTACACCGATCGAGCAGGTACTTGTGGAGAAAACGTGGAAACATCTGTAGACAGGAAGTGACATCACAGCAGGGACAGGAAGTGACATCACAGCAGGGACACTCATTCCAGTCAAAGATTATGCAGAATTTACATAAAGAAACAACTTTTTTGACTCTAAACATGAATTCAACTAAATAAAGTCGCTCTCATGTATTTTTATTTGTTAACTTAATTTCCTACTGTGATGTCATCGATTACAAACAGGAAGTGACATTACAAACCTAAAGAATGTGCTTTTCTGTGATCACGTTTGTATCATTTCCAGCCAAATTGAAAATACATTTATCTTCACTGCGTTTCAGTTCAGCGAGTCGTCCGACCTGTAGGGGGCGCTTTAGTGCTTGGTGTTGGTGCGCGGCCCGTGCCTCACCCTGATCTGGTCGGCCGTCGCCTTCTCGTCCTCGGTCAGCTCCACGCTCGAGCTCTCGCCGGAGGAGAAGTACTTGGAGGCCGGGATCATTTTTCCATCCTCAAACTGAAGGTTCTTCACCAGGAGCTGACCAGAAACACAGGCACGGTCACTCACAAATGACTTTAGAACGTTCCAGTTCATGTGGCGGCGCGGCCAGAAGATAAACTGTGTTACTTGGACATTCATGAATCGTATAAACTAAAGAAAATACATTTTCACACCCTTTCAGTGTCATAAAAGTACACAAACGGAGCTGTATAAAAGTGGTTCCCTCATATTTTCATACCATAAGTTGAGAGAACATCTGAGTTCACAATAGTTGTGTGACTTCCATGTCAATAAAATGACTTGGGCCAAATTCAGATGTTGAAAGTTCTGTGGAGATCAATAAAGTCATGTCGACCTCTAGTGTTTGCTGTCATAGAATGTGCAGTAGAAGTGTTACAGTAGTAGTAGTAGTATCACAGTAGTAGTATTACAGTAGTATTACAGTAGTAGTATCACAGTAGTAGTATTACAGTAGTACTATTACAGTAGTAGTGTTACAGTAGCAGTAGTAGTAGTATCACAGTAGTAGTATTACAGTAGCAGTAGTAGTGATCACAGTAGTACTATTACAGTAGTAGTGTTACAGTAGTAGTAGTAGTAGTATTACAGTAGTAGTAGTATCACAGCAGCAGTAGTAGCAGTAGTATCACAGCAGTAGTAGTAGTAGTATCACAGCAGTAGCAGTAGTAGTAGTAGTAGTAGTAGTAGTAGTAGCAGTAGTAGTATCACAGCAGTAGTAGTAGTAGTAGTAGTATCACAGCAGTAGTAGTAGTAGTATCACAGCAGTAGTAGTAGTAGTATCACAGCAGTAGTAGTAGTAGTATCACAGCAGTAGTAGTAGTAGTATCACAGCAGTAGTAGTAGATATATACTCACCGTTTGCCTCGGTGCCTACAGCACCAGGCCGCTCTGACCACGATCGGCGGCTGAGACGTTCCTTCCACGTGCAGAGGTTCTCCTGCTGGACACGAGCCTCCAAACATGGACGAGCCGGTAAAGAGTCACGGCTAAAACGGCAAAGAGTCCCAAATGTGAGCACTCTACTCCAATCTGGGAGGACAAAAAGCTGCATGTTCACTGGGGCCATCTCAGACAAATAGTCCTGAAACATAGAGGATTCTTCTCTTCTGTCACGCCCCCAAAGAACCCGTTTGCCACCTCCCCCCCCCAAACTGTGCTCCTGTGTCAGGAGGGGCCCGTGATCCAAACTCACTCCAGACTGAGGGCTTTTGTTTTCAGCTCATTAGCAGCTGCTGAATGTAGTGCAGCTATGCTAGTAAACGTTAGCCTGCAGCAGACAGTTTTAAGGAGCTCATTTCCAACTTCTTGAGAGAGCGCGTGTCCGTGCAAGGAGGGGTGTCCGGTCACGAGCGCGTGTCCGGTGCGAGAGGGTCCGGTGTCAGGGTGTGCAGAGGCGTGCTTGCGAGGAACGGCGTGTACCGGTGCAGAGCTGTCCGTGGCAGAGGGCGTCCCGTACAGATGGACGTTTGTCTTTTAAGTGTCGCCGCTGCAGAGAAGGACCACAGCCCAGAACGTCTGTCTTCTCAACTCTCAACACTTTGACTTTTCACGTTTTTCATGACCCTCTGACAGCATAGGCCACAGTTTGAGTCATGTGACCACCAGACAGGTCACATGACTCAAACACACGCGAACATGGACAGCCGCACAAACACAAACAACATGGTTCTTTTGTGGAGAGAAAAATTCATCTAAATTGACTTTGATTAGTATCTTCATGAGGCATAGGCCCTCTACAACTTATGTATTCATGAATTAACTGAAAACGTCTGAATAATCCATGAGTGCCAAATTAGGTTAACTCGTGGCGACAGGCCAAAGCCCCGGCGACTCTTGGTGTTTGTGTTTGCCACCACACCTGACCGTCGATGACCGTCCAGCTCATACTTTTCTTTAACTGTCCTCGGATCCAGTTATGGATGGACTCACCGGCCTGGGACAGTCACCTGAAGAGGGGGAGAGGAGAGGGGGAGGGGGGAGGAGAGGGGGAGAGGGGAAGAGAGGGGAGGAGAGGGGAGAGAGGGGAGTGAGAGGGGAGAGAGGGGAAGAGTACGGGACGAAGGGAAGAAGATGAGGGGGAGGAGAAGGGGCGAGCGAGAGGGGGAGGGGATGAAGGGGGAGCAGGGGGGGGGGGAGAGGGGGGGAGGAGAGGGGTCAGGAGGGGGGAGGGGGAAGGGGGAAGAGAGGGGGAGGAGAGGGGGGGAGGAGGAGGAGGAGGGGAGGAGAGGGGGAGGAGAGGGGGGAGAGAGGGCTGAGAGAGGGGGAAGAAGAGGTGGAAGAGGGAGAGGAGAGGGGGGAGGAGAGGGGGAGGAGAGGGGGAGGAGGGGGAGGTGAGAGGGGGAGTGAGAGGGGGAGAGAGGGGAGGAGAGGGGAGGAGGGGGGAGAGGAGAGAGGGGAGAGGAGGGAGGAAGGAGGGAGGGAGGAGGGGGAGGGGGGAGGAGAGGGGAGGAGATGGAGGAAAGGGCGGGGAGAGGGAGCAAGGGAGAGGTAGGGCTGAGAAGAGGGGGAGGAGGAGGGGAGGCCGGAGGAGAGGGGGAGGAGAGGGAGGGGAGGGCGAAGAGAGTGGAGAGGGCGGAAGCAAACAGACGAGTTCAGAACAGTCCCTCTACACTGTCGTCACCACTGGATCGCTTCACACCAAACACAATTTTTAAGGACTTGTGGTCGTGGGCTTCATGGAACAGGGACAGAAGTGGTTTTGCAGTTTGATCCCAGGGCGCAGACTCTCGGGGTCTCCGCCTCCAGAGGCCGGACCCTTCATGTGCGATTGTGTCGACGTTTTAAAGCACAGCCCTGTTCAAACAAAGGCTTTTCACTAACTCAGAAGCCTTCGTTGGTCTGTGCTTTACACTCTGGGCAGTTCTAGTTCTAAGTTAAGCGAAAGAAACACGTTCTTATGAACCTTCTTTGATGAAGTTGGCACTTGTGAGAAAGCGGCAGCTGCTGGACACAAACCCACGTGGACGCCTCTCAGAGAATAGCCACTGAACGGACCAATCGGGAGCGCCGCAGCGCACAGGCCCCCGCCCTCTCTGAGCGCATGTGTGGCTCTTTACAAACGTAGAACTCCACGAGGCCAAGAAGAACATTCCACACACATGAATGAGACGAGTGTTCCAGAGTTAAAGACCCAACGAGCTTCAGCATGATTATGTACGCATCATTAATGAGACTATATATCTATGATATAATATAATATAATATAATATACAACGGGGCTCGGTTTGCACACGTTCACAGTGAGACTCAAACAGTCCTGGTTTATGGGCCACAACCACAATCATAAATGACAAACTTATTAAACAAAGACCACTTTTATAGAGCAACTTCAGTCCCCAGATTGGCCTGGTTTGGCCTGGTTTTGGCCTGTTTGGCCTGTTTGGGCCTGGTTTGGGCCTGGTTTGGGCCTGTTTGGCCTGTTTGGGCCTGGTTTGGGCCTGTGTTTGGCCTTGGTTTGGCTCCAGGTTTACTCCAAACTCACCTTGGCGTTTGGACTTCTTTGGATTCCTTCATAAGTGGCTCCTTCTTCAGGCTGTGGGACTCGAGGGCTTTTCCGTCTGCGATCAGCTGCACTGACTCCACCTGCACAACACAACCACAAACTCAACCACAACAACCACAAACTCAACCACACACCCAAAACACACAACCGCAAACTCAACAACACACCACAAGCTCAAACACACAACCACAAGCTCAAACCCACACAACCACAAGCTCAAACAGACAACCGCCCACTCAACCACACAACCACAAACACGCAACCACACTCAACCACACAACCACACACTCAACCGCACAAAAACGACACACCAACACACAACCGCACACCACCACACAACCGCACCACTCAACCACACAACCAACACTCAACCACAACCAACCACACCAAACAGCCACCACAACCCACACAACCACAAACCTCAACCACACACCCAAACACACAACCGCAAACTCAACAACACACCACAAGCTCAACCACAAAACCACAAAACCCAAACACCACAACCACAACCGCACACTCAACCACACAACCGCACACTCAACCACACAACCGCACACTCAACCACACAACCGCACACTCAACCACACAACCACAAACATGCAACCACACACTCAACCACACAACCTTAAACACACAACCACAAACACACTCAAACACACAACCACACACACACACACAACCTTAAACACACAACCACAAACTCAACACACACAACCTCGAACTCTAACACACCATGTGACAGTCAGGGGCTGCTCTGATTGGCTGTTGTCGAGACGATCGTGTTAGAACCTCACGACTGGACGGGATGTCAAGAGTGTGAGGTTATTCGACAATCGGGATTGTTTACGTCACAATAACGTCGTAAAGACAAAAGAATCGGGACATTTTCTACAAGAGAGACCATTTTTAAACTAAATGAGTTCTTTTTTGATTGAAAGAAAAGCGACGCAGTGCACCTTTAAGAGAACGTCTTATAAATAAATATCAATATATAAAAGTAAAAAAAATAAAAATAATAATAAAAAAAATTAAAAAATTAAAAAATAATAATAATAAAAAATAAATAATAATTATAATAATTATAATATACAAAACAAAATTTAATACAATTAAAAATAAATAAATAATAATAATGGGCAGAAATGGTGCAGGGAGAGGTTATCAAATTAATAAATAATAAATATCAAATAACCTGTTTATAATAATATGACCATATATGGTGACGTCGTATGACATTATGATGATGATAATAATAATAATAATAATAATAATAATAATATAACACATTTTTTCCTCTTTGCACTTCTATTCCTCTAACGTCTGTTGTTGTTGTTGTTGCTGTTGTTGTAAAGGATTAAAAGACACAAAGGAATAAATAAGGAGAAACGAGAGCGTGGTTACCATGGCCTTGATGCCCTCAGGGAACAGGAAGCGGTTGTAGAGCGTGTCCACGGTGTCGTTGGGCTCCACGGGACACTCCCTCTGCAGCAGGATGGGCCCCGTGTCCAGCCCGTCGTCCGCCCAGAACACGCTGAAGCCGGCCTTCTTATCGCCGTGGATCAGGGTCCTGCACGGGGACAAACACGGCCCCCGGGTTAGGGTTAGGAAACACACGCGGCGTTCTGAAAGAGTGGTTTAGGGGCCTGAATAAGGCCAGAGTGACTCGCCACCAGTATTTCAATGTTAGACAATATTTATGACGTTACTGCAGGTTTAGTCCTGGTTTAGTCCTGGTTTAGTCCTGGTTTAGTCCTGGTTTAGTCCTGGTTTAGTCCTGGTTTAGTCCTGGTTTAGTCCTGGTTTAGTCCTGGTTTAGTCCAGTTATGGTCCAGTTTTTGACCTGTTTTAGTCCTGGTTTAGTACGAGCGCGTCGACTCAGGTCTTTCTTCTGCGTCCTGGTGTCGAGAACGCACGCAAAATACGCTACAGGAAAGTCAGCAGTAGAAGTAAGTAGCAGCAATAGTAGTAGCAGTAGTATTAGTAGTAGTAGTAGCAGTAGTAGTAGTAGTAGTAGTAGCAGCAGCCTATTTGTTTATTCTCTTTGCATTTTTTTGTCGGCTAGAATCAGTGACGTTTCAGTTTGTGGTTTGACATGTTCTGGAATTTTGCATACGTTTGAATACGTGTCACTGTGGTAGTAGTAGCAGTAGCAGTAGTAGCAGTAGCAGCAGTAGTAGTAGTAGCAGCAGTAGTAGTAGTAGCAGTAGTAGTAGCAGTAGCAGCAGCAGCAGCAGCAGCAGTAGTAGCAGCAGTAGTAGCAGTAGTAGTAGCAGTAGCAAGAGCAGCAGTAGCAGTAGTAGCAGTAGCAGTAGCAGCAGCAGCAGCAGTAGCAGTAGCAGTAGTAGTAGCAGCAGTAGCAGCAGTAGTAGCAGTAGCAGTAGTAGCAGTAGCAGTAGCAGTAGCAGCAGTAGCAGTAGTAGCAGTAGCAGTAGTGTTGTGTTGGTTGGCAGGTCACGCCTCAGTGGGAGAGTCACGCTGGTGTGGATCCATTTCACACCAAACTCAAATGGTTTAAACGGCCTCAGACTCAGATAGCAGCGCTCTTATCTACGACTGGACATCAGGCAAAAGCAACAGACCGAGCAGAGCAACAGAGCGAGAAGAGCAACAGACCGAGGAAGAGCAACAGACCGAGCCAAGAGCAACAGACCGACCAAGGGCAAACAGACCGGACAGGGCACAGACCGAGGAAGAGCAACAGACCGAGAAGGCAGCAACAGACCGAGGAAGAGCAACAGACTGAGGAAGAGCAAACAGACCCCGTCACAGACCTGGTCCAGGCCCTGTCACGACCCTGTCACAGACCCCGTCACAGACCCCGTCACAGACCCCGTCACAGACCCCGTCACAGACCCCGTCGGTCCTCACCAGTTGATGGCCGAGGCTCCGCGGTGCAGCGGCAGCAGAGACGGGTGGTAGATGATGGAGCCGTGTTTGGGCAGGTCGATCACGTTCATGGGGATGAACTGAGAGCAGAAGGGCATCACGTTGAGTTCGGCGCCCACCGAAGCGTACGCCTCCACCACCTCGCCGATGGGCTGACCTTTGACCCTCCAGCGCGGGAACTTAAAGACTGGAGTGCCATCTTTCTCCGCCGCCACCGCTGAAGCAGAAGAGAGGCAGTTTGGATTATGTGTAATAATGATATCATGTATAATAATCATGTGTAATAATCATGTTAATAATGATAACATCATGTGTAATAATGATATCATGCGTAATAATCATGTGTAATAATCATGTGTAATAATGATAACATCATGTGTAATAATGATATCATGTGTAATAATCATGTGTAATAATGATAATATAATGTGTAATAATCATGTGTAAGTGATAATATAATGTGTAATAATCATCTGTAATAATAACGTGTAATAATCATGTGTAATAATGATAATGTGTAATAATGATAACATCTGTAATAATCATGTGTAATAATGATAATATCATGTGTAATAATCATCTGTAATAATAACATCTGTAATAATGATAATGTGTAATAATAACATTTGTAATAATCATGTGTAATAATGATAAAATCATGTGCAGTAATGATAATATCATGTGTAATAATCATGTGTATTAATGATATGAGTAATAATAACATCATCCGTAATAATCATGTGTAATAATGATATCATCCGTAATAATTATGTATAATAATAGCATCATGTGTAATGAAGAAAACATTGTAATGATATCATGTGTAATAATCATCTGTAATAATGATAATGTGTAATAATGATAACATCATGTGTAATAATCATGTGTGATTATGATAATAAATATAATACTATTATCCATTTCAAATGTCTTTCACTTACTCAATAATAACCTTTGTCCTGTTTGTTATTCTAGTCTCTAAAACATTTTTGGGGATTTTTTTTCAAATGTTTGTTGTAATAGTAATATCAAAATCAAGTTTGTGACATGTTGGTTTAAAATGACAAATCTACAAGAAACAAAAGGTGAATAAGTAAAAAAAAAACCACAGATCTCAAAAGGTTCAGAAATATGAAATGAATTCGACTGAACATGTAAATCCATGTTTTTATCTGACACAAAAAGTACATTTGCGTGTATCACCAAAATAACATTCTGAATTATGGAGAGGCTAATTTATCTGAACAGAGAATAATGATAATAATAATAGTAATGATAATAATAATAGTAATGATAATAATAAAAGCAGCTCTGATGATGTCATGAGCCGAGTCAGTGTAAATGTGACATTTGTTTCCAGATGAAACTGACCCAAACTGACTCTGATAATGATTAAAGGAGATGACAAACACATAATATTACATTCTATTCCTCTTACAGGACATGACACGCCGTGTGCGCACAAGTTACCGAGCGGGTCTGCTTTGCCGTCCTTGTCGGGCACGGTGAACACGCCCACCACTCTGTGCCCCTGCTTCCTGAGGTTACTGTAGACCTCCTGCCCAAACACGCTCTGCCCGATTATGGCCAGCTTCAGCTTGTTCTGGAGGTGCGACTGAGGACATTTACAGAAGAGGTCAGGAACACGTGGTCAGCAAACGGCTCGAAATGAAGGCCAACAAACAAAAGCAGCGACAGTAAATCCTTTCCTACACGAACCCTATGATGGATAAAAACATGTGACAACGAGAATAAATGAACAGATTTATGTTCGAGCTACAAACAAACAAACAAACAAACAAACAAACAGAGCCTGAAATCATAATCATAATGACGTTTGCCTCTCATTGACCGTGCAAAACTGTCCATATCCACAGAAAACACACAAGCGTCTGCTTTTCCACTGCTAAAGGTAGATTATGTAACATTCCGGCCGCCTGTATCCATGGAGATCTTAATGCTTTGCCTGGAATGTTTGTTTTTCCCTCCCGTTCGTGGGTTTAAGTGTGACGTGGCCACAGTCAATGGAATCAATTAAAAACAAAATGCACATTTATTTCGAATGCCGAGCTATGACAGAGGTTAAGAAGAGGCCGTCGCCGTGGTAACCTGCAGTGACACGCGTCCAGCTCCAGCTCCAGGTCGTGAAGAACTCAGACAAACTAATAGAGCTGCACTTTTTAAAGAATAAAGTCTAAAGAATAAAGTCTAAAGAATAAAGAATGAAGTCTCAAGAATGAACTCTAAAGAATGAAGTCTAAAGAATGAAGTCTCAAGAATGAAGTCTAAAGAATGAAGTCTAAAGAATGAAGTCTAAAGAATGAACTCTAAAGAATGAAGTCTAAAGAATGAAGTCTCAAGAATGAAGTCTCAAGAATGAAGTCTAAAGAATGAAGTCTAAAGAATGAAGTCTCAAGAATGAAGTCTAAAGAATGAAGTCTCAAGAATGAAGTCTAAAGAATGAAGTCTCAAGAATGAAGTCTCAAGAATGGAGTAATGTGACACTATGGATATCAACCGCCATAAAACACCAAAGAAGAAGTTGCACTTTTTGCAATAAACACTTTGACTTGATCTAATCCTCTAGTCAAACGTTGTTTAACAGTGGGTAAATAACGAGTCATGATTCAGACTCAGGTCCAGTTCTCAGCATCAGGAGGACACAAACCAACCATCACGTCCACTGAAACATCTGAACCCGTAAGCCTGAAGCCACCTCCTGATGAGGTATTTTACAGATGAACTCAGTTATTTTGGTGCAACTGCTGCTCATGCTGAGTCATAAACCCTCTGCTCATGATGTGGGGTCCGCGCCCCCGTCGGAAAATGACCATTATTTATATTGACAATTGGTCGATTAATTGTTGTTTCAGCTCTAATATTACTGCAACTACTACTACCACACTGTATGAGCCGTAAACTACTACTTCCACACTGTATGAGCCTGAAACTACTACTACTACTACCACACTGTATGAGCCTGAAACTACTACTACTACTACCACACTGTATAAGCCTGAAACTACTACTACTACTTCCACACTGTATGAGCCTGAAACTACTACTACTACTTCCACACTGTATGAGCCTGAAACTACTACTACTACTTCCACACTGTATGAGCCTGAAACTACTAAACTACTACCTCCACACTGGTATGAGCCTGAAACTACACCACTACCCCAACTGTATTGAGCTGAAACTACAACTACTACCTCCACACGTATGAGCCTGAAACTACTACTACTACCTCCACACTGTATGAGCCTGAAACTACAACTACTACCACCACACTGTATGAGCCTGAAAATACAACTACTTCCCACCACACTGTATGAGCCTGAAACTACAACTACTTCCACCGACACTGTATGAGCCTGAACCTACAACTACTTATCACACACTGTATGAGCCTGAAACTACTACTAATACTACTACCACACTGTATGAGCCTGAAACTACTACTACTACTACTACCACACTGTATGAGCCTGAAACTACTACTACTACTATACCACACTGTATGAGCCTGAAACTACTACTACTACTACCACAACTGTATGAGCCTGAAAACTACTAGCTACTACTCCACACTGTATGAGCCTGAATAACTACTACTACTACCAACTGTATGACCTGAAACCTACTACTACTACATCTACAACTGTATGAGCCTGAAACTACTACTACTACTACCACACTGTATGAAGGCCTGAAATACTACTACTACTACCACACTGTATGAGCCTGAACTACTACTTACTACTACCACACTGTATGAGCCTGAAACTACTACTACTACTACCAACACTGTATGAGCCTGAAACTACTACTACTACTACCACACTGTATGAGCCTGAAAACTACTACTACTACTTACCACACTGTATGAGCCTGAAACTACGTACTACTACTACTACTACTACCACGCACACTGTATGAAGCCTGAAACTACTACTACTTCCACACTGTATGAGCCTGAAACTACTACTACTTCCACACTGTATGAGCCTGAAAGTACTACTACTACCACACTGTATGAGCCTGAAACTACTACTACTTCCACCACACTGTATGAGCCTGAAATACTACTACTTCCACACTGTATGAGCCTGAAAGTACTACTACTACCACAACTGTATGAGCCTGAACTACTACTACTACTACCTCCTCTCGTGTACTTGTTACGTAACCTGTGACTTTAAGGCGCCCCTTTCACTGAACACCTCGCGCTTGTCCACTCACAGCAGCGCGTTTCCACCTAAAGCACCGCGGCAACACTCAAACTATAAATACTGTGAGTAACGAAGATCTGCGGAGCACGTCGAAGTTCAAGTCCGTTTGCGTCACGTGCCCAGTTTGTCCAGACGAATGAATGGGCGCGGTCAAGTGCGCGAGCTCTGGCCGCGCGCGTCTGAGCCGTTTCAACACACGTCCGGTCCCGTGCCGCGGACGTGTCCAAACCGGAGCGTCTGCGTGGGCACGGCGCGTGTTAGAAAGCCACATTTTCCCGTGGCCACGCGTACAGTCCCGCGGCGCGGCGCGGCATGCGCGGCAGACGCGTACGGCGCGCGCTGATGCAACTCTGTCAGTCGTGAAGCCAGCGCGAGCCAGCCGCGCGAGCCGGCGTTTTGGGAGATGTGTGCGCGCCGGAGGAACCGTGCCACACCGTGCCACGCGTGCCACACCGCCACTAAAACCGAGGTCTCCTCAGTTGGAGCAGAGAAGCCGCGCGTGTCTGTGTGTCATTAGGCGCCCGCCACGCGCGTTAACATCACCAACGAGCGGCTGTGGCGTAAATGCGGGACTTACAGACGTGGTGGAGAATTTCCCTACGATTGGCCCGCGCCACAGCATGTTCTGCGCGCTGTGCGGGGGGTCGATGCGGTGGTTCCGGTGCGGAGTTGGAGTCCCGGTGCAGAGGGAGCGCTGCAGCCTGCACACCTGCCTCTGTGCGCGGGGGCCGGAGGAGAGAGAGGACGGGCTCCGGGACCAGGCGCGAGCTTAATGTGGAGGAGAACACGCCGTGCGTGCGCGCATCACGCCGGGCAAGGCAGCCCCAGCGCGGTACGTTGTGGGAAATTCCTCCGGGGCCACGGGGGCGTGAACGCGTGGACTGTGACATAACCGCGGAGGAAACGTGTTCACTTTATTGACCACATTGCACTTCAGCGCATTTCATCAAACTGGACCAAACCAGGTCCTGTAGGGGGCAAGTGAAGGACGAGTCCAAAACTTACATTAGGACTCAAACCTTGAAACTGTTCCCGTGTTACTCCTGAAACGAGACCTGAAACTGTTCCCGGTTTAGTCCTGAAAACCTGTCCCGGTTTAGTCCTGAAACTGTCCCGGTTTAGTCCTGAAACTGTCCCAGGTTATTAGTTCCTGAAACTGTCCCGGTTTAGTCCTGAAAACTTCCCGGTTTAGTCCTAAACTGTCCCGGTTTAGTCCTGAAACTTGTCCCAGGTTTAGTCCTGAAACTGTCCCGGTTTAGTCTGAAACTGTCCCGGTTTAGTCCTGAAACTGTCCCAGTTTAGTCATGAAACTGTCCCAGTTTAGTCTGAAACGTCCGGTTTAAGTCCTGAAACTAGACCTGAAACTGTCCCGGTTTAGTTCTGAAACTGTGCCGGTTTAGACCTGAAACTCCCAATTTAGTCCTGAAACTGTCCCGGTTTACTCCTGAAACTGTCCCAGGTTTAGTCCTAAACTGTCGCCAGGTTTAGTCCTGAAACTGTCCCAGGTTTAGTCCTGAACTGTCCAGGTTTAGTCCTGAAACTGTCCCAGGTTTAGTCCTGAAACTGTCCGGAGTTTAGTCCTGAAACTAGAGCTGAAACAGTCCCGGGTTAGTCCTGAAACTGTCCCGGTTAAGTTCCTGAAACTATACTGAAACTGTCCGGTTTAGTTCTGAAAACTGTTCCCGGTTTAGTTCTGAAACTGTCCCAAGTTTAGTCCTGAAACTGTTCCAGTTTAGTCCTGAAACTGTTCCAGGTTAGTCCTAAACTGTTCCGGTTAGTCCTGAAACTCCCGGTTTAGTCCTGAAACTATACCTGAAACTGCCGGTTTAGTTGAAACTGTCCCGGTTTAGTTCTGAAACTGTCCCAAGTTTAGTCCTGAACTGTCCCAGGTTTAGTCCTGAAACTGTTCAGGTTTTAGTCCTGAAACTGTTCCAGGTTTAGTCCTGAAACTCCCGGTTTAGTCTTGAAACTCCCGGTTTAGTCCTGAAACTAGACCTGAAAACTGTCCCGGTTTAGTCCTGAAAACTGTCCCAAGTTTAGTCCTGAAACTGTCCCAAGTTTAGTCCTGAAACTGTCCCAAGTTTAGTCCTGAAACTAGACCTGAAACTGTCCCGGTTTAGTCCTGAAACTGTCCCGGTTTAGTCCTGAAACTGTCCCGGTTTTAAAAATGTTCATGCACGTGCACACGTGTTTGTGCACGTGTGAATGAGCTTGATTTACACTGAGATCAAATACCAGGACTAAACTAGGTCTAAATTAGGACTAAACCGGGACTAAACACGGACTAAACCAAGGACTAAACAGTCTAGACCAGGATAAACAAATCTAGAAACCAGGACTAAACCAGGTCTAAACCAGGACTAAACCAGGTCTAAACCAGGACTAAACCAGGACTAAACCAGGTCTAAACCAGGACTAAACCAGGTCTAAACCAGGACTAAACCAGGACGAGTGTGAACTCTTGGTTTAGTTCTCATGCTCTGAAAGTGGCACTGGGGCGTATTTGTTTCTTGATGAACATTTCTGTAAAAGTTGTGTTTGTCACGTGTGTTACACGTCAGGTCTGCGTCGTGAGCCACACACGGTAGTGGGCGTGTCCTGCGTGAGTCCAGAGGCCCATATGAACATGTCAGGGTGTGTCTCCATGGAAACGACCTGCTGCACTTTCACACAAACACACAAAGACAGATTCACAACACTAAACCTGGTCTAAACCTGGTCTAAACCTGGTCTAAACCAGGTATAAACCGGGACTAAAGCAAGTCTAAACCGGGACTAAACCAGGTCTAAACCAGGACTAAACCAAGTCTAAACCAGGACTAAACTGGGACTAAACCAGATCTAAACCAGGACTAAACCAAGTCTAAACCAGGACTAAACCAAGTCTAAACCAGGACTAAACCAAGTCTAAACCAGGATTAAACCAGGACTAAACCAAGTCTAAACCAAGACTAAACCGGGACTAAACCAGGTTTAAACCACAACTAAACCAGATCTAAACCAGGACTAAACCAAGTCTAAACCAGGACTAAACCAAGTCTAAACCAGGACTAAACCAAGTCTAAACCAGGACTAAACCAGGACTAAACCGGGACTAAACCAGGACTAAACCGGGACTAAACCAGGACTAAACCAAGTCTAAACCAGGATTAAACCAGGACTAAACTGGGTCTAAACCAGGACTAAACCAAGTTCAAACCAGTACTAAGTCTAAACCAGGTCTAAACCAGGACTAAACCGGGACTAAACCAAGTGTAAACCAGTACTAAGTCTAAACCAGGACTAAACCAGGTCTAAACCAGGACTAAACCAAGTCTAAACCAGGACTAATCCAGGACTAAACCAGGTCTAAACCACAACTAAACCAGATCTAAACCAGGACTAAACCGGGTCTAAACCAGTACTAAACAAAGTCTAAACCATGACTAAACCAGGACTCAGTGACACTGCAGTTTTGTTCTTTTTTGAATGAATGAATTCAACCGTGTTGAATTCATTCATTCATATTTCGCTTGTGTAGAGTCGGGCTGTGGGAAACCATGTGGGAAACCATGTGGGAAACCATGTGGGAAACCATGTGGGAAACCATGTGGGAAACCATGTGACCTGATTCATTCTGTAAAAAAAACAAAACTAATTCAGAAAAATGATAAAACCCATTTTTCTAATCCTGGTGCTGTCAAGCGTTAGTCCTGCTCACGGTCTCTAAACTGAATCCACCAAAGGAACCGCAGAGAAGTTAAATCAGGAGAGCAGCTTTATTTCATCAAACGTTCAGACGAACATGAAGAACAGGAGGAAGAGCGCGAGGAAGAGCACGTTGTGGTGAAGTCGGACCGACGGGAAAGTGCCGCTTTTCTCTGCTCTCCGTTTCCAATACTTCAATCAAACAGTGCCACATTTACAACACCACGAGTGGAGGAGGTCGTCTTCAGAACCACGCGCAAACGTCGCGCTCCGGGCCGTCGTCGCACTCCGAACCGCCGCGCTACAAACCGTCGTCGCGCTACAAACCGCCGTCGCGCTACAAACTTCGGGCCGTCGTCACGCTCCAAATTGTCGTCACGCTCCGAACCGTCGTCGCGCTACAAACTCCAAAATGTCGTCGCGCTCCGCCGTCGGACGTAGCGTAGCACTTTGCTGCAGCCCACGTCTCGTCTCGGCCGTCAGCGCTTTAAATGTTCCGCAGTGCGACACTAAACTGATCGATCTCCGTGGAGACGAGCGGGAGGCGCCACTGGGCCGTGTTTACAGGTCAGGGCTCTCGTTCAGAAAGCAAGAAAAACAAAAACGTTAGACTTTTTCATTTTAGTCACAGTTTCAGTCTTTATCACGACTTTTTTACTTTAAATTCAGCTTTATTCGGCAAAAATATGACACGGACGAAAACTAGGACGAAAATACGACAAAAGGAACGCGGGTCAAATCTACAGAAACGCACCGCTTTAGTGAGAATTCCACTTAAGAGTTTTGTAAATGACAGGTCAGATCCGTGGAGAGGCGACGCCGAGGCTGTTCGACTCATGAAAACGCCAGGAACAAACATCAGAAACAAATGCAAGAGTGTTTAATTAAATACGTTTAATGCCACACTGTGGAACATAGAAGGCGACGCAAAGAGAACAGCCGAGCAGCCACACGAACGGTCCGCCAGAGAAAAGAAGACGAAGAGGAGGAAGAAGAAGAGGAGCAGATGGACCGAGACGTTTGAGGGTGAAGTCCTTTTATCAGACGAACGTGAGAATAGAATGTGTCGACGCGAGTTCAGAGGAGGATGAATAGGAGGAGGAAGAGGAGGAAGAGGAGGAGGAGGAAGAGGAGGAGGACCGAGACGTTTGCGGTTGAAGAGTCCCTTTCCAGACGAACGTGAGGAGGAGGAGCTCAGAGGAACCGGATGCCTGCTCCAAACTGCACTCCGTCACATATTCTGAAAGACAAAGGGTAAACGCTTTAAAGCGACAGTTCCATAACACAGCCACAGCTAAAGGGGCACTAGGTAACTTTTCCCCATGGAGACGCGACGGACCACCCACCAGAAAAGTGACGTAGTGCCTCTTTAAGTCCACAAAGGCAGAGCTGGTTCATTATTTTGGGGTGAATGGTGTTAAATGTGTCTCAACGTTTGAGCGGCGGCAGCAGAGCCACAGTGTTGATGCGTGTGGCGCCCTCTAGTGGTTTCATCCGGACACTAGTTTCAGAAGTGGAGACGTTTCGACTTTCACCCGGAAAGTCATTTTCAATCTAAAGGCTCTGGTCTGCAACTGCTCTGACGTGTTCAGCTGCTCGCCTCGTTATGGGTCGTTGTCATGGAGGACTTTTAAGACCACATAAATAATAAAGCATTTACTGAAAGAGAGACGCCATAGAGACGCCATAGAGACACCATAGAGGCACCATAGAGATACCATAGAGATACCATAGACACACCATAGAGATATCATAGAGACACCATAGAGATGCCATAGAGACACCACAGAGATGCCATAGAGACACCATAGAGGCACCATAGAGATACCATAGAGATACCATAGACACACCATAGAGATATCATAGAGAAACCATAGAGATGCCATAGAGACACCATAGAGACACCATAGAGACACCATAGAGACACCATAGAGATGCCATAGAGACACCATAGAGATGCCATAGAGACGCCATAGAGACACCATAGAGACACCATAGAGATGCCAGAGACACCACAGAGACACCACAGAGACACCACGGAGACGCCAGAGATATCATAGACACACCATAGAGACACCATAGAGACGCCATAGAGACGCCATAGAGACGCCATAGAGACGCCATAGAGACGCCATAGAGACACCATCACAGAACTCTATTATTTGTCTGTCGTGGTGAACATGTTCAGACGAGTTTCTTAAACTTGGAGTTAGTTTCAGGTTTCAGGCTCTGGGACTGAAAACAGAACTAGTCTCAACTTGTTAAATCATTTAAATTTAATTTGTATTATTTTATTACAATATTTGAAGTTTAGTCGATTTTAGTCCCAGTTTTAGTCTTTATTTGATGATTTTATTTAGTTTTATTCAGAAAAATATGACCAAAACGATGAGGAGAAGGCAGATTGTACGGGAACTCATCATTTCTGTTCAAAGTGAGTCCAGGAGGTCCAGAAGGTTTTCACAGGAGGTCCAGGAGGTTCTCAGAGGAGGTTCAGGACGTCCAGAAGGTTCTCACAGGAGGTCCAGGGGGTTCTCAGAGGAGGTTCAGGACGTCCAGAAGGTTCTCACAGGAGGTCCAGGGGGTTCTCAGAAGGTTCAGATGTTCTCGGAGGAGGTCCAGGAGGTCTCAGAGGAGGTCCAGGAGGTTCTCAGAGGAGGTTCAGGACATCCAGAAGGTTTCTCACAGGAGGTCCAGGAGGTTCTCACAGGAGGTCCAGGAGGTTCTCAGAGGAGGTTCAGGACGTCCAGAAGGTTCTCACAGGAGGTCAGGGGGTTCTCAGAGGAGGTTCAGGACGTCCAGGGGTTTCTCAAAGGAGGTCCAGGAGGTTCATTCAGAGGAGTTCAGGGGGTTCTCAGAGGAGGTCCAGGGGTTCAAGAGGTCTCAGAGGAGTTCTCAGAGGAGGTTCAGGACGTCCAGAAGGTTCTCACAGGAGGTCCAGGGGGTTCTCAGAGGAGGTCCAGGAGGTTCAGGAGGTTCTCAAAGAAGGTCCAGGAGGTTCTCAAAGAAGGTCCAGGAGTTCTCAAGAAGAGGAGGTTCTCAAGAAGGGTCCAGGAGGTTCTCAAAGAAGGTCCAGGAGGTTCTCAGAGGAGGTTTGGGAGCTCCAGGGGGAAGAGCGTGTTCCTAAAGATGCTCCTGCAGTCGGAACCCTTCCAAGTGGCCTGCGTGCGTGTCAGCGGCTAGCGTGCGTGCCAGCCAGCGTGCGTGTCAGCGTGCGTGCCAGCGTGCGTGCCAGCGTGCGTGCCAGCGTGCGTGCCAGCGTGCGTGCCAGCGTGCGTGCCAGCGTGCGTGCCAGCGTGCGTGCCAGCGTGCGTCTGACCTGTCTCCGCTCTGGACGCCCATGGGGACACAGTAGTTGAGCTCCAGGCGGGCGATGTTCCCGAGCCTCAGGACGATCCCGGCGCCGTACGACCAGCGAATGCACTCGGCCAGTTTCTGCAGGTGAGCTCGGGGCCCTTCTCCTGCAACACACACAAACGCACAGACACGCACACACAAACAAACACACACAAACACATGTACGCACGCATAAACACACACGCACACACACAAACGCACAGACACGCACACAGACACGCACACAGACACGCACACACAAACAAACACACACAAACACATGCACGCACAAACACGTACAAAAACACACACACACACACAAACACGGACACAGAGACACACACACAAAGCAGCAGACACACACGCACACACGCACAGACACACACACAAAAACACGCACACACAAACAAGCACATAAGCACACAAACACGCACAAACAAACACGCACACACACGCACGTAGACACACAGACACACGCACAGACACACACAAAAATAAACACGCACACACACACACACACGTAGACACAGACACACGCACACACACACACACACGCTCAGCTTTAGGACAGATTTAGAAAACGTCGCACTAAAATAAGACACATGACATTGTGATTATTCAGCGCACAATCATCACACAAAAACACACAACATCATGATAATCAAGTCTGTTCAGTCCAAAAATGACACCTAAACCACTTTTTAACCTGGGTGTTTTTTTTATCCATTTATTTATACAAAACCAAAAGGAGGTCAAATGTTTTTTTATGTAACTCCTCACTGACTTCCACACATCACATTCATCACATTCATCACATTCATCACATTCAGCCGATGACAAAAACAAAACAACAAAAAGGGTCAGAAAAAAAAAAAAATACACAAAACCACGAAAACGACAAATTTTAAAAACTAAAGAGAAAAATAAACTGTATCTCAAATATATATTTCCCTTCTTGCTGCGCTCGATAAAGTGCGTGACGTTTTTTCCTCACCAATAATCGTAACAAACTATAAACATACTGAGGTCATGGTTTCCATGGCGTCCATCGGAAAACACAGAATCAATCGAAACCAAAAACGCTTGACGACTTCCAACAGACTTTTAATCGAGCGCTTTTATTTCCCAAAATGTAAAAAAAAAACGTTGTGGACTCCTGAGGCAAACTGTTGAATAGTCATAAGTACAGAGCAGTGGCGGGGACAGGGGGAGGTGAAAACGGGACTTTTCTTGAGCCCACACGCCTCAATTGCAGGATAACGAATAATTACTTCAAACATGTCTGAATCCAATCAAAAGCGCAACTCACGACGAGCGAAAACCATTCAAATACGGACAAAACGTTGTTGCGCCACCCTTCTGTTCATTCCGTTATTACTCCCGGTTCTAAACTTTATCGTCGTCGTGCCTTTTCGTAGTATAAAACCCGAGCGTTACCGTAGTTGAGTGAAGGTTGCCGAGCGTTGAGGGAAGAGAAGTGAGTCCTGAACAAGTTCCCCGAAGCCGCCTCGTTCCAGGTCTGAAGGGAGCGGAGTGTAGAGGTGCAGGGCCGCACCGCCCAGTACGCCTCGCCCCCCAGGGTAATTTCCCTAAAACAGAGGCGACAGACCATCAGCCCAGTACGCCTCGCCCCCCAGGTAATCCACCTAAAACGAGCTCGCCCCCAGGTAATCCCCTAAAAACAGAGGCGACACAAGCAGTTAGACATCAGCCCAGTACGCCTAGCCCCCCAGGTAATCCCCTAAAACAGAGCCTCGCCCCCCAGGTAATCCCCTAAAACAGAGCCTCGCCCCCCAGGTAATGCCCTAAAACAGACACGCCCAGAGGCCTTCCAACTGTGAGTTCCTGCACTCTCAGAACATTTCGATTCATTACCGATGGCACTTGTGTTCTTTTACCGTTGCTCACTACTGCCCCCTGCCGTGTGTGACTGTCAACACTTTCAATTGTGCGTGGCTAGAAACAGATGAGGTTAAGCTAATGTGGCTAACGTTTACACCCGGGCCGCATTTTGAAACATTATACGTTTGTTGGGCCACTTTAGTAGGAAGACGGAGGGACAACAAACATTGGTCTGAGGGCCACAATTGGCCCCCCCGCGCTATTGTTTGGACGCCCCCGAGCTACACGGCGCTAATGTAATAGCAACGTCCGAGTCATTAAATGAACTTAAAAGGACCGGCATTTTGGCAGATTCGAGCACTTTTCTTGTTCTTCTGACTTGAGTCGTTACTGTAATAAACTGTGAATTGTTTTTCTGACTTGACGACTGGAACGCAGAAAGTTGGAGAAAAGTCACTCCGAGGACGAGTGGAACGCAGCGTACAGGACAAACGCACAAACATGACACATCATTCCTACTCGGTTGGACCGAACTTTGTTCTTGTAAATGAGTACGTTTTGTCCTGAGAACACTTTGGCACTGCATCTCATTATGGAACCTTTTATCAATCGCACACTTGGACTAAAGGACAAGGCCTGGAGTGAATCTGCCCTTTTACAAATGAAAACCTGGTTTTCATAAAGATCTGACTGTGGTGATGTCACACTTCGGGTCATGTGGCAGGTTTGTGAGCGCTACAAACAAATAAGACCAGCTCGTTGTGTTCGTTAAGCCAAACCGGATCTCGTTCCATGTGTCCGGCTGTGTCTAAACCACGCGGGACGTTTGGAGTGCACCCGGGACAACCGGACGCAGCCGCCCAGGTCCACCTTTACCTTCACTCTGTGGTCCGATACTGTACATCCCGAATCCTCGTACGCTGGTGGGGCCTCCCAGGTAAAATCTGACAAAACAGACAAAAAGGTTTTCAGAGCCTTTTCAAACAAATCAAGCGTCTGTGGAGTTTTGAGGATCAGCGGTTACGTTTACATGAGCGAGTTACTCCGTTTCGAGGCGCAGAGAACGTCTAGAAAAGGGCTCTCCAGACCTTTTCATCTGGCCCACGACCCATCTTCCAAATACTCAAAAATGATATGGTTTGTTACTAGTTTAGACCTGGTTTGTTCTTGGTTTAGTCCTTCTTTGGTTCTGCTTTAGGCCAGTTTTCAGTCTGCGTTGGCGTATCGTCTTGTCCTAGTTTCATTCTGGTTCAGTCCTGGATTGGCTTGGTTTTTCCAGAACAATGTCAGTAAAGCAGTTTGTTTATTCATGTCCGTCTAAAATGCAGTCGTTTTTCTCAAAACAGATTGTGGATATTTTGTGGGATGATGTCAAACTGGGGGCGTGTTGTGCACCTCCAGCTCAGGCGCCAGGTCTCTACAAAACATCTGGAAGTCTGGAAAATGAAGTCCAACGGCCATATTTTTTTGGCTTCTTCTTCTTCTTCTTCCAGTATCCAACGACGATGACGAGAACAACTGCGGATAATGAACAGTTTGGCGCCGGGAACAGTCGCCTTCGTTTGCGCTCCGGTGCCGATTCTGGTTCTGACCCACCGCCAAAACTTGGGACACGGTTCCGCCTCACGTTCTTCGAGAAGGGAAGCCGAGAACGAGAAGAAATGGGAAAAAAACGGAGCCGGAGCCGTGTCCTCCGTATCCCTCGCTTCTGACCGGAGCTCCAGGACACTCTGGATGAAGGTGTCTCGTCTACAAGTCCTGAACTCAAAAGGACCAAGACTCGCTGAGGAAAGAACATGCCCAGGACACAAATGAACGTTCCTTTCGATCGCCGTAAACATTGAGCAGATATTCTGGTTAGAAAAGGAGAAACCCTGCGGTCATGTTCGGGGTTCGAAAAGGGGGTTGTTGGCGTTGTTGAACGGGTTTTTCGCCTGCACGCAAACGTAGTCCGTGTTGAAACATTCCGTACCTGTCTGCGATGGACGACGTCTGCCCTCCGAGCGGATACAGCATCCCACCCCAGAAAGACGCAGACAACACCTGCAACAGAACCGCAGTCAAGACAAAGAGAGGGACATGACCAGAGCGGATAAACACGCCTCGATTCAGAGTGGGCGTGGCACGTCTCTGGAATGTGACCCAAAGTGCACGGACGACGCCGCAGATCACGACATTTACAGGGAAAAACACTGGGTTTATCAGACAAAAGGCAGATTAAACTCACTAAAAGCCGTTTCCTTTCTGCTTCTGTGAAAATAAATGCTTTTAAATCTCCCCTAAATGATCGAATAAAAAGTTTGACCGACGAAAACGCCATCCTCCGATTACCGCCCTAAGGACGTGAGCCCGCCCTCCACCCTCCTTTTGTGGATCTCTGCAAATATTGAATGAATTTAGAGTATTTAATCCATATTTCTGTCATTCTTTGTGTTATTTCTTATTTAAAACGAATAAATCACATGTTTAGTCCCATTTAAGACCTGGTTTAGTCCTACAGCCCAGACCGGGTTCAGATCTGATGCTTCTCTGAGGTTTCAAAGTATTTTCTTAGGTGGTACTCAGCGTGAACCGTTTGAGAATCTCTGCTCTGGAGATCTGGAAACACGTCTCCTTTTCAACAGTTCGACTTGGTTTAGATTTGAACCCGCGAGCTTTTGGTCCGTGGGCTTCAGAAACTGACCGAGTCCCAGAAGAGTCGTCTGTTCAGCTGAAGCTCAAAATCCTCTTTGAGAAAACTGGCGTCTCCTCCGGTGTATCCGGCCAGCTCCTGTTTCCCGCAGAAGACACGGGGGAATGAAAGAGCCGTTCAAAAGTCTCAAATCTGATCCAAATATAAAAACATTCATTCTGCACTTTCGTTTGCAGATTATACAACAGTTCTACAAAACCTGACCTGGTTGACTCGCAGTAAGGCACCTCTGTTCGGGAAGATGGCAGAATTCCTCGAGTCTATGGACATTGTGTGCTGCAAAAGTGGAAGAAAACGATCACATACGAATAAAACACTGAGAAAAGCGTTTGGACGGTTGGAGAAGCCAGAGAAATCCATCAGTTTTCTCACCGAAAGCGCAGATTTGAGCGAGTGTCCGCTCTCTTCTCGGACGGCGAACGACGCACTTCGCGCCAAACAGCCGAGTTCTCTCCAGACGCCCTCCCACTTCAGGGAGTGGCTCGTCCAGCCCAGAGGGAACTGACCACAGCGGGGGGAGGGGAAACGCGTGAGGGTCCAGGGAAGTCTTTAAACATTCATCATCATCACCATGTACACGGACTCACGTTGAGCTCTGCGGAAAGGCCTCGGTCCGTCTCTTTCAACGAGCTCCATGGAAACTGCCCGGTCACTTTGTACGCGTTCAGAGTGAGGCTGGAGCACAGAGGATGAGAGGCGGGGTTTTACAACGTGGAGGCGGAGACAGAGTTACATGTGGAGCAGCAAACGGCCCTCACGCAGATCTTCAACGTGTCATTGTTCCTCACACATACTTGTTCGCCCTAGCGTCCTCCCCCTCGCACCCTCCCCCTCGCACCCTCCTCCTCGCCCTAGCGCCCTCCTCCTCGCCCTAGCGCCCTCCTCCTCGCCCTAGCGCCCTCCTCCTCGCCCTAGCGCCCTCCTCCTCGCCCTAGCCGCCCTCCTCCTCGCCCTAGCGCCCTCCTCCTCGCCCTTAGCCTCCTCCTCTCCCCGCACCCTTTGCCCACCCTAGCGTACCCTGCCTCATTGTTCCTCACACAGACTTCAGCGCGTCATTGTTCCTCACACATACTTGTTTTGATGATCCAAACCCTCTCCAAATCCCCCTCTAGAAAGGTTTCCACTGTGCACTTTACACTGAGGACTGATCGTGGAAAAGTGTATTCAGCTCTCAAACAAACACTAGAAGAACATGCATCATGAACGTCCCTATCCGTGAACGAGTCCTGGTTCTTACTTGCGTTCGAAGAATCCGGCTGCGTTTGAAGAAGGACAAGCCGTAAGACGTCTCCTTCGTCCCGTAAGAAAACTGAAGGTGAGTTCTCTGCTCGACCGAGCGGTTCGGCAGTTCAGACCAGAACCTGACCGAACACAGAGCGGTGCAGGTGGGCCACAAAAGCATGAGGTGGGCCCCACAAAGCGTGAGGTGGGCCCACGGAACACAGAGCGTGAGTGGCCCACGAACAGGCGTGTGGCCCACGGAACACAGAGCGTGAGGTGGGCCCACAGAAACACAGAAACACACGGCCCTCACCATGCTGGCCCTCGTTGTTCCGACCATGGTGTTGTAGCTTCCCGTGATCCGCTTGATCTCGGTCACTTCAACGTCACGTCCAAACCGTTGGGCAACGCGTCGGCTCCTGGACATGAAGCAAACACGAGGATTACAGAACCAGAACCAATCCCAGAACACGTTTAGAGTCTAACTACAGCACATTTAGTTCTAGCGCACTCTGTCTGGCCCTAGTGCCCTCCGCCCCGCCCCGCGCCCTCCCCTCGCCCTCGCGCCCTCCCTCGCCCTCGCGCCTCCTCCTCGCCCTAGCGCCCTCCTCCTCGCCCCTAGCGCCCCTCCTCCTCCCCTCGCCCTAGCCCCTCCTCCTCCCTCGCCTAGCGCCCTCCTCACCCTCGCCCTAGCGCCCTCCTCCACCCTCGCCTAGGCCCTCTTCCTCGCCCTAGCTCCCACCGCCTCGCCCTCCGCCCCGCCCTCGCGCCCTCCGCCCCGCCCTAGCGCCCTTTGTTGTTGCGGCGTTTCCTGTTGCGGGTGTCGCACACGTGTACGATCACATGAGGAGCCGTTTTACCGTCTGACGTGTCGATCAGCACCTCCACGTCTTTGAACACGCCGAGTCTGAGCAGCTTCTGCCGAGCCACGTGGGCGCGCTTCATCACCTGCACAGACGGTCACAGTTTTAACACACGCATTGGCCCGCGCGCCAGCCCGCGTCGGATGCCCTCCCGCCACTCACATCGATGAGGTTTTTGGCGTGGAACACGTCGGAGATCTCGTACCCCAGCAAGTCCTCTTTGGTCCGGCCCAGGCCCTGGACGTTCACGTGCTGCACCACGACCTGCAGGGGGAGGAGACCGCACACATCACTACGGCAACGAGAGAGCTCAAACTAAATGAACAATGCATTTCAAATATGGAATATTTTAAAATGCCTTATTTCGAAATACTTCAGTGATCTCAAATTGAATAAATGCAAGTTGGACCAGTGAAATGCTTCAGTGTGGAACATTCCAGACCGCAGAGAAGTTACGCTGTGCAGCTTTAGTTAACGATCTCATAAACGTGCACAGGAGAGTTTAAGAATGAGGACTTTGGAAAGAGGGGTGACACAGGGCTGTGCTTTGTCCCCCCTGTTGTTCGCTTTGTACTTGGAACCATCAACCCATCGTTTTGTGGTTCGCTCTCTGGTTGTGTTTTGTTTGTTTTTTTGAATATAATAAAATATTAAAAAGGTTGTGTTCCTGAATGTGGCTAAACTCTCTCCGCGTCAGTCTTTGTGTCGCGGGCGAAGCGCTCGTACGTCTTTGTTCTCGAGGATCTCCTGCTTGGCCTCCTGCTCCGGCTCCGGCGGCTCCATCAGGTCGTCCGGGTTCAGGCCCAGGTCCCGGCCGTGCATCGGGAGCGGGTCCAGGCTCTGCACCACAAAACACACGTTTAAACCAGTCAATGTGAAAATCTGGAGAGAGGAAGAAGAATTAAAAGACAGCGTTTTAAGAGAACTAGAACAAAGTTTTCCTCTTCAGACCAAAGCAGGTTTTGAACCCGGATCCAGAGCTTTGACTGGATCGTGACGCTGGAGGATTATTAGACTCGGGTGCACGACGAGGGAAACTGGACAGAACCCATGATGTTTGTGACCCTAGAGCCCCGCCCACGAACGGGCCCGCGCACCATCGTCTGATTAAATTGACCGATTAATCGACCAAACGGCTACAGAACTATTTGTTGTGTTGTTGTGGAGCGTTCCACAGAATTGAGTGGTTTTGCCTTTCAAAAGTGCTCGTTTGGTGCGAATAAAAGAGTCACATTCCAACAAACTGAGACATTAAAGTGCTAAAATAAAACACTTGAGTCTGAAGTCAGCAAAGCATCATGGGCCGTGTAGCGCCGTCTGTCTCTGCTACAAAACAATGCTTTTACACTAAAGGTGAGCCTATGGGATTATTATTATTATTAAGGTGAACATAAACAATGAATAATAAAATAATAATAATAGCAATGTCGATAGAGTCAAATATGGCATGCAGAAGTTAAGAATTTACTAATAAACTAAGATATTATTTTTATTATTACTGTCATTATTATCATTGTTACTGTTGTTGTTAGTATTAGTATTAGTATGATGATGATGATGATGATGACAGACTGTGTGCAGGGAAAGTGACCTCTAGACCCCAAACACAAGAGACAGAACAAGAAGTTTCTGAAGCTGCAGAACATGATTTATTTAACATTATTCTCATCAAACGCATATTTTAGAGCTGCTTTTTCAAAACCTTGAGTTCTAATAAGTTCTAATAAGACGAGATTTGAGTCCTTTTTCTTTTGTTCTGAAGTCACATTTGAAGGTTCCACAGTCGAAAGTTCCGTGTTATTTGACTGCATTTCATCCAAAGAACAGACGGTTTGTACAGAAACGACGCGCGTGTAGCAGGACACGGAGTCCCGCATTTCACAGGGAGGTCACGGCAAAACACGGGCACGAAACGAGGGAAAGCACGCCGCGGGGGACGACAGCACGCGTTACCTTTGCGTGGACGGTTCCCATGGTGACTGTGCGGTGCCGGCCTGCTCTTCTGACCCGGGTAAGTGCGCTCCAAACGGGGGGAAAAGGCCTAAATGTGCCGGGCTACTGTGTCCAGGACCAAACCCCCTTCAGCAGCGCCGCCATGACAGGAGCAGAGGCCGGCGCCAGGTTCACGGCGCCACAGCACCGCGCGTGTCTTACACTTTCCAACACGTTTGCGTTCGCTTTTCACAAAAAGTCGATCCAAAAGCCACGTTCTGAACCGAAAATACAGGAAAATGTGCTGTTTGGCGGGCGAATTCGGCGCGAACACGATTACGCGCGCATTTCCTCCGCGTTTTTTCCCCTTTCTTCACGTTTTGGCACGTTTTGGAGCTTCGAATCACGCGTCATCGTCACTCCCGCGCCTCGCGTTGTCCCTACGCGTTTAACACAACATCCCACGCGTCAAGAAACCGCGCGTGTTCGACGGTGGCGGTGAAAATGACGCAAAGTTACGTTTTGTAAAGGCGCGTGAAGCGGGAGAGTTCTGGGGTAAACGCGCCGCCCGTGAACGCCGCACTCGCCGCTCTCGCTTGTGATTGGCTGAGGCAGAATGCAGCAGGTATCGGCACAGGGCTGCAGTGACAGGCCGCGACCAGCAGGGGGAGACGGTGTCAGGGCAAAGACAGGATTTTACAGTCGATTTGTAAAAATATATATATATATACGTAATTTGCGCCGTTTTATGAATCAATTTCAACTTTTGTCACGTTCACGCTTTCACTTTGACACGTTAACTAATAGTATTTGTCATTTCTAGCTTTTGAAACACATTTTTTACACAGAAAACAGGAAAAAACGTAAATATTCCTTTTTCCGGTTTGAAATGTTCTTTTTTGCTTTATCTTTATAACGACATTCAGAAGATATTTTCACACTTCGATCAGAACGAGTGTTTAAAGCGACTGCAAATGTCTTGTCGGGGTTCACGTGTCGCTCAAAACCGTAACATGAACCGTAACATGAACCGTAAAATCAACCGTAAAATCAACCGTAAAATCAACCGTAACATGAACCGTAACATGAACCGTAACATGAACCATCAAATAAACCGTAAAATGAACCGTAAAATGACCCGTAAAATGAACCGTAACATGAACCGTAACATGAACCGTAACATGAACCGTAACATGAACCATCAAATGAACCATCAAATGAACCGTAAAATGAACCGTAAAATGAACCATAAAATGAACCGTAACATGAACCGGAACATGAACCGTAACATGAACCGTAAAATGAACCATCAAATAAACCGTAAAATGAACCGTAACATGAACCGTAACATGAACTGTAACATGAACCGTAAAATGAACTGTCAAATAAACCGTAAAATGAACCTTAAAATAAACCGTAAAATGAACCGTAAAAATTAACCGTAAAATGAACTGTAAAATAAACCGTAAAATGAACCGTAAAATGAACCGTAAAATGAACTGTAAAATAAACCTTAAAATGAACCGTAAAATGACCCGTAAAATGAACCGTAAAATGAACCGTAAAATGAACGCGTATAATGAACTGTAAAATGAACCGTAAAATGAACTGTCGAAGTAAACCTTAAAATGAACTTATAAAAATGAACCGTAAAATGAACCGTAAAAATGAACTGTCGATAAACCGTTAAATGAACCCGTAAAATGAACGCGTAAATGAACCGTAAAATGAACGTAAAATGAACCTAAATCCGTAAATGAACCGTAAAATGAACCTTAAAATGAAGCTCGTAAATGACTGTCAAATAAACCGTAAAATGAACCGTAAAATGAACCGTAAAATGAACCGTCAAATAAACCGTAAAATGAACCGTAAAATGAACCGTAAAATGAACCGTAAAATGAACTGTAAAATGAACCGTAAAATGAACCGTAAAATGAACCGTAAAATGAACCGTAAAATGAACCGTAAAATGAACTGTAAAATGACCCGTAAAATGAACCGTAAAATGAACCTTAAAATGACCCGTAAAATGAACCGTAAAATGAACCGTAAAATGAACCGTAAAATGAACCGTAAAATGAACCGTAAAAGTGCAGAAATGTCATGAAATGCGGGAGATTACACGTTTTGATCGTAGATAATTGACTATATCTAACAACCGTTGCGATATCGTCCATTTTTCGACGTATCTCCCGCCTTCAGTTGTAACACGACGTGGGCGGGGACAGGGGGTAGGTGGGAACTGGACTTTTCTGAGCACAGGAAACGATCTAAATACGACTTTTGAGTGACCAACAACGTGGGGGGGTAACACTGATTCAAAGTCGATTCTTTTGGGGCGACGCTGCAGTTTGGGATGACCACCAGCAGAGGGCGCAAAGGGCCCAGCTCTGCCGCGGCGCAGAAGGAGCAGCGCGAACTCGGATGCAACAAAATATTGACAAAAATGAATTGTTCCGATGTTTTTAACAACAATAAAAAATATGACGTCGATTCAACAGAAACGGACGTAAAATAACTGTCAAAAAAAGTGCAAAAATGTCACTTTACACCCTTTTTTTGGAGGTTTTTGCACTTTTTATTCACATTTTGCATTTCTTTAAAACAATATTTTCAGTAAATTTAAATCTCTCTCATTCAGAATTTGATGTATTTTTGTGTTCTGTATTTGGACCAAAGGGGGCCGCTGCTGAAAGGTTAAATCAGGCTCAGAACAGTAGCTGCAGCAGGCAAAACCACCAAAAAGAATCGTCTCAAAGGCTCCTCTCTCTCTCTCTCTCTCTCTCTCCCTCTCTCCTTCTCTCTTCTCCCTCTCCCTTCTCTCTCTCTCCTCTCTCTCCTCTCGCCCCCTCTCTCTCCCCCTCCTCTCTCTCCCCCCTCTCCTCCCCTCTCCTCCTCTCCTCCTCCCCGTCTCTCTCTCTCTCCCCCCCTCTCTCTCCTCTCTCTCCCTCTCTCCTCTCTCTCTCTCTCTCTCTCTCTCTCCCTCCTCTCTCTCCTCTCTCCCCCCTCTCTCTCTCTCCCCCTCTGCTCCCCCCTCTCTCTCTCCTCCTCTCTCTCTCTCTCCCTCTCTCTCTCCCCTCTCTCTCTCTCTCTCCCTCTCTCTCTCCCTGTTTGTCCTCTTCCTCTTCTCATTTCTCTCCTTCTCTCCTCCTTCTTCCTCTCTCCAGACACTTTCTCCCTCTCCTCTCTCTCTCATTTTCCCATGTTGACTCTCTCTCTCTCTCTCTCTCTCTTTACTCTCTGCTCTATCAGCCTCAGCCAATCACGTCCCTCCTCTCCTTTACTCTCTCTCTCCCTCTCTCTCACTCTGCCTCCCCGCGCGTCTCCTTCTCTCAGTCGACCCGAGCGTTCCTCCCTCACGCGCGCTCTCTCTCTCACTCTCTCACTCACTCACTCACTCACACTCACGCACACTCACGCACACTCACGCACGCACGCACGCACACCGAGCCTCCGCGTGCCTCCGGTCCCGCGTCCTCTCCGTCCCGCCGCGCGTCACACCGGGAGAGCATGTGGAGACGCTGCTGCTGCCGCCGCCGCCGCCGCGCCGCGCGTGCCGCCTGCGTGTGCGCGCTGCTGCTGCTGCTCACCGTTTGCACCGCGCTGGGGAGCGTGGGACCCGCAGGTAAAACACTCTGTCCTCTCTGTCTCCGTGTCTCCGTGTCTCTGTCGCGGGCGCGGGGTTAAAGCTCCACTGCGGAACACGCGCTCACCTCTGACCTCTGCGCAGAACACGCTGTTTGGATGTGTCTCGCTCCTGGCGCGCGTTTCTTTCCGTTTTAATGGACTCTGACGTGAAAGAAATGCACTTTATAATAATGCGTGACACGTGACAAACGCGTTAAAACAGACACTACGTCATCAGATTGATGAACTGACGTCAGATCGAAATAATCGTCCTTTTAAGGCTCGTGGCAGGTCGTTTCTTTGCTCAAACTTGTGTCCGAGCTTCACAAAAGTGTCATTTGTGTCAAAGTGTGAGATTTAGACTTCCCTTTGATCCAAACGCGAGTCTCAATCTTCTTTTACGTGAACAAAAGTGTTTCAACGCGGTGTTTGGAGCCGCGCTGGCGTCGCGCGTGCGGCGGAGGCTTTCACTGACACTGAAACCACCCGGATTTGTCCCGGTTCCTCCGGTGAGATCACGATAATCTAATGCTCATCCTGAACCTTCTGTGACTCCGAAACAAACACTTTCAGAACAAAGACGGTGGCATTTATTCCCTTTAGCTGTCGTATGAAGTCGAATATTGGATATTATTTGAATAAGTTGAGTTTTTATGACGTAAAGCTGCAACTATCGATCGTTTTAATTGACAGTGATTTAAAAAAAACATTATTTCTGTGTTTATGTCGATGCTTTTTAACCAAACGATGGTGTAGAGAGAGAATATTCATGAGTAAAGTAGATTATCGATAACGGTAATATCTGTTGGTCTGTGTTTTACGGTCTGTTTGGTCCAAAGAAGTCAAAATGTGAATATTGTAAAAGTCGATGAACCGTTGTGGCGTTTGTGAGGCTTTTGTGCCAACGTCACGCCTCGGGTTAGTGCTTCCCAAAGTGAATGGAAAAGTATTACCGAACCCTCAGAAAATACAATAAACAATAAACTACCAAAACAACAACAACAACAACAACAACAAATAAACATCATTTGTACGAGACGACTCACTTCGCACAATGATGATAAAAAAAAACCTCTTTGGACAATAGAAAGTCATTTTCAACATGTGTCTGAAGTGACGTCGCACACTCTACTGCCATCTGGAGGACAAACGCTGCATGTTCTCTGTGGGCAGTTTCCCCCAAAGACCCCGTTTGTCCAGAACTGTGTGTCTGTGGTGAGGAGGGGCCGGTGGACTTACAGAGGCCACGCCAGACTTGAGGCGGAGCTGTTTCAGGTCGTTAGCGGCCGGCTAATGCTAGTGGCTATGCTAATAAACGTTAGCCTACTCGCAGACGGTTTGAAGGAGCCTCGTTTCCAGCTGTCCGGGGGATATGTTTCAGTTTGTTGGAGCTTTGATGCTAGTTTTAGTGCCTGGACGTCAGACAGAAGCGTGTGTGGCGTTGTGTGTCCGCGTTTTAGCGCAGAACCAGCCAAAAAACTCAACAAAAGAATGAAAAGTGAATCCGTTTAATGCTCATTGCAAAAGGTTCAGGCCAAATGACGCCACAATGACATCACGGAACGAAACAGAGGACCACACCCCAGACACGCTACGTTTAAAACACGGAAACAAGACATTTTCAGTCCAAAAAAGTCATTATAATGGCGTAAAACATCCATTAATCATGATTATTGTTATTGATCAAGCGTCAGTGTTACTTTTGGTTCCATTTCTCCGAAACAAACCGGAAGTGGCTTTAAGTTTCATGAACGTGAACTTTGACCGCTTCAAACCCGGAAACGAGAGGGAACACGAAGCAAAGAACGTTATCGGAGTCCGGATCGTTCTGTGAGCGTTTCCGTCCCGCTGCGCGCCGAAAGTATCGCCCGCCGTTTCCACCGGAGGAGTTTTATGTCCCGGATCCATGTTTTTTTCTTTTTTTAAAGTCAAGTGAGGCGTTCGTGCAGCGCTTTATTCACCAGTAAAGAAGACTTCCAACTGGACAATAAATCACAATCGAGTGTTGGTGTTTTTCAACGTCCTCTTTTACAGAAACTGCACCTGCAGTTTGGACTCTAAAACATGTGACGGACTCTTTTCTCAGTTCATCCATGTTTCAGTCCCTCTCAAATGTTTTTTTTTTTTTTTTTTTACATCATTTTTTTTTTTTTTTTTTTTTACATCATGCTCTCAGCAGAATTCTACTTTTTAAAACGATTGCAAACGTCTCTCAACAGACTTTTAATCGTTGCCATTCAAAACAAAAAGTGCATTTTCTCCAAAACCGCACCCTTTTACTCTGCTCTTGTTGTTCATTTTATTTAACCTAAAAGAACAAAACGCAAGACTTGTACATTAAAAATACTTTAATACGACCAATAATGACTTTACTCTTGATCAAAAATGAAGGTCATAAGTGTGAAAGGTCATCAAAACTGTGCTGTTCCTTTAAGTCCAGTCTTTGTTCTCGAGTGTCAGATTTACTCCTTGTTTTATTTGGATTTTAAAGATGTGTTTGGACCGCAGCAGAAAGGAGGAAGCGGCAGGTTTTCTTCGTTTAAAAAAAAAAAAAATTAAATACAATTTGTTGTTTCTTTCCGAGCGTGAAAATCAAACAATAAAAAGCACAAAATGCTTTGTGTAAGAATCGTGCCGCGAACACAAATGTGCGGGTCAAGAGTTTGTTCAGGAGCATTAGGAGCTTCAGTGTGGAAGGTTTGTCTGGAGCAGTGAATGAGCAGTGTTATTATAGTAAACACGTTAAATCTGGACGAATGAGACCGTAAAAGAGTCATTAAACAGCTCGAGTGCACCTCTTCTTTCTTACAACACCGGCTTTAGTCGCGTTTCACCGACATGTTCGTTATCCGCGCACGTCGAGAGCGCGTCGGCGAAGACCCCGTCGCAGCCTTTCGCGATCGGAGTACGTTCGGATCGCGTTCGTATTTTCCACTGGAGTGAGTCGTGGGGAGATGAACGGTCAGATTATAGAGACTCTTTTGTCGTTTTGAGACCTTTCAACTCGAAGCCTCGCGACTCTAAAATATCTAAAGTGTGAGTCTGTGTGAGTGGGACGCACAAAAGTATTGACCTTTGTAACAGGCTTGATTTTGGACAGTTGGACTCGAACATTAAGCCCTGAACATATTTGTCTGAATGTGTCTGAAATGATTGTGTCTAAAGCCGCCCTAGCACATAAGGCCGTGGTTTCTGGTCTGGTATCGCGCTCCATATGTTCTGTGCAGAAATGTCACACACCCACAGAGACGTGTTTGCACGAGGCTGTGAATGTGTGAACGCTGCAAATGGCCGAAGTCGGACCACATACCTGGAGCGCCGAGGAGCCAAGGAAATCTGCAGATTCCACAACATTTGCCCGGGCGCTGAGTTTGTGGCGGCTTCCGCAGACGCTTCTCTGGCCGTGACGTTTGTGTTTGTTTGCTGCTGCTGAGGCGGCTGAGTCAGTTCCATGTGTTAACAGTTTCCTCAAAGGCGACAGTGAAAACAGATTAAACAATGTCCAAAGGAAATAAGCGAATGTCCCAGAGCGCCCCCTGTCCTTAGACCCTCCTTCTGCAGGAGAAACTACAAAACCCTTTGGTAGCAAGTAGAAACCTGGGCAGGAGCTGATTCCACAACACAGGAGCTTGGGAGCTAAACGCTCGACCTCCTACTGTGCTTTTAGAGACTCTTGGGACCACCAGAAGTCCAGCATTTTGAGAGCAAAGTGCTCTGATTGGATGATAAGGTCCTATAGCATCTTTGAGGTTGGATGGGGCCAGGTCATTTCTGATTCTAAACTGGACAGGAGCCAGTGAAGAGACTCCAGCACCGGCGTAATGTGCTCTCTTCTTTTAGTTCCTGTTCGTAATCTTGCAGCTGCATTTTGAACCAGTTAAAGCTTTTTATGGAGCTTTTAGGACACGCTGCAGCAGGAGTTACAGGAGTCTAATCGAGATGTTACAAACGCATGGAGATGTTCTTCAGCATCACTTTTAGGCCAGATTTTTCTGATTTTGGCTTTATTACGCAGATGGAAATAGGCTGTTTTACAGGCTTGATTTATGTGCTTTGAATGAGAGCTCTTGGTCAAATAAGACTCCAAGGTTTCTTCCAGTGGAGCTGGAGGCCACACTGACATTGTCCAGTGGGACTATCTGCTCTGCTGATGTTCGTGTTTGTTTGCTGGTGCTGAGGCGGGCACAGGGCCAGACACAGCCGTGCTCCGGGTGAAGCCTGAACACTGGAGCTCTGTGTGCTCTGCTCCTCTGCTCCTCCTCTGTTGCTCTGCTCATCTCTTCATCTACACAAGTCTTACGTATCGGTTTATGCCAGCTAACATCACGCAGGAGCAGCGCTGATACCGCACGGATAACGGAGCGGTCAGAGCCAGATATTCATGACAGAAAATATGGCTTTCACATTCGGTTTAAAATAGTTACAAATTTTGTTGTGAGCAATAATGTTCGTATGCCTCATTTACATCGTACTGAAATAACTTACACCTACTCGGATGCACACACAAGTTACGCTTAAGCTGCAGGATTTTACGTGTGGAGCATGTTTTGTGTTGATGGGGGGAAACCAGAGTGTCCAAGGAGGTTTTATTTGAGCAACTAGAACCAATATGACGACACAGAGACCCACATATCTACAACTTTGGCCGATATGTTGTTTCAGCTGAATTCCAAACTAAAGGAGACATTTGGCTTCATGTGAACATTTGATTGCACTTTATTGCATTATGGATTTGGAGTGAAGAAGTGTTCTGGATAAGTTATGAATTGATTTAGGAAAAATTAGCAAAATCAGTTCTATATCGAGCTCAGTTGATCTCTGTTATCTGCTCCACACCTCATCTACACAAGTGTTTATTATTTTTATGATTATGATTGTTATTTTTTTAATTATTATTATTATTGCTTTTATTATTATTATTATTATTATTATTATTATTATTTTATTTTCATTTTAATTATTATTGTTATCATTTTTATTATTATTATTATTATTATTATTATATTGTTGTTATTATCATTATTATTATTATTATTATTTGTATTATTGTTATTTTTATTTATTACTATTAATATTATTATTATTATTATTATTATTGTTTTGTTTTTATTATTATTTTCATTTTTATTTTATTTTGATTTTGATTATTTTTACTATTATTATTATTGTTGTTGTTATTATTATTATTATTATTATTATTATTATTATTATTATTGTTATTATCTGTGGACCAACTTATCGTTTCATTGATATTTTGGGTGTTTGTTTGGAAACGTAATCGCTTCTACGTGTCATAAGTTCATAAGTTCAGTTCTTGTTGCTTTTAATGACGTTTCCTCCTCAAAAATAGAGCTGGAGTTGTGTTTTCTGTCATTCCTTCATGTTTCAGCAACTCTGTGTCCTCTAGACTCCATAATGCTTTGTTCCACTCGATGATGTCATGAGGTGGTGCTCCGCTGTGCTTTTGAAGTCTATAATCCTTCAGTGTATCTCTCTGGAATGATCGTCATTGCAAATAATATACTGTATTTGTGATAGAGCTGATTGGTTCTCGGTCATTTTATTCTCTCTGATTGGCTGTTTTGTTTAGTTTGTGTGTTTTGATCAGCTCCTTCCATGTCATGAGCGTAGATTTTACCCAGGGATTCTTAACTTCCTCCAAATGACTCAAGCGTTTGCCATCTGCCAGTAAGGCCTGTACAGGAACCACCGGCACAACATTGCACTCAACATTTTTCCGCAAGGTAAACCGCAGCCTCCTTTTTCTTTTGGTAGTCGGATTGGAGGTCTTTTACCGTGCCCTAGAAATCTTGAGATGGCTTTATTTCGTTCATCAAACAGCCGGTTGGGGATGGGAATTGGAAAAGACATTCATTTTGATTGATTCAATCCTTTGTCTTAGACTAAGATGGCATAAGGTTCCATTTTTTAAAGTCTTTCTTTATAGAGGAAAAGAGGGAAAAGAGAGCGCGTATAGTTTTTCTCTAAAATTCTTGATGAGTCTTTATGGAGGATCACAACTAAATACTTGAGGGATTCTGTTAGCCATTTAAATGGGTCGGTCATTTGAAATGTTTGTATCCAGATATTGGGCCAATATCATCAAAAAGATGCATTACTTTAGGTATAGAAATCTCTGGTTTGGTCAAAGATAATAAAACATCGTCTTCATAGCAAGCAATTTTATGTTTCGTCCCGTAAACTGTAACACTTGTTTCTGACTGTCCAATATATTGGGCCAATGGTTCCAAATACAAAGCAAACATGAGGGGGGACAGGGCACAGCCCTGCCTCACAAACATGAGGGGGGACAGGGCACAGCCCTGCCTCACTCCTTTTTCAAAAAGTCTGTGGTTCCGTCAAATGGACATTAATTTTTATTCTTTAAGTTGGACCATCGTAAAGAGCCTTAATATGCTGTTTTGAATCAGTTCTCCTCCTCTGATTGGCTGTTTTGAATCAGTTCTCCCTCTCTGATTGGCTGTTTTGAATCAGTTCTTCTCTCTGATTGGCTGTTTTGAATCAGTTCTCCTCCTCTGATTGGCTGTTTTGAATCAGTTCTCCTCTCTGATTGGCTGTTTTGAATCAGTTCTTCTCTCTGATTGGCTGTTTTGTGTCTTTTCTCAGATGCAGATGAGTGCTCCGTGGGAACAGACGACTGTCACATCGACGCTCTTTGTCAGAACACGGCCAAATCCTACAACTGCATCTGCAAACCTGGATACAAGGGCGACGGGAAGGCCTGCGAGGGTGAGTCTGACGACCAACAAGCACATGTGAGGCTGAGTCTGGACCGACACATAGCACATGTGAGGATGAGTCTGACCGACACAAACACATATGAGGTTGAGAGATGACCGACACAAACACAACACATGTGAGGATGAGTCTGACCGACCAAACACCATGTGAGGCTGAGTCTGACCGAACAAACACATGTGAGGATGATGTCTGACCGACACACACATGTGAGGCTGACCGACACACACATGTGTGACCGAGACTGACCGACACAAACACATGTGAGGATGAGTCTGACCGACACAAACACATGTGAGGTTGAGTCTGACCGACACAAACACATGTGAGGCTGAGTCTGACCGACACAAAACACATGTGAGGTTGAGTCTGACCGACACAAACACATGTGAGGCTGAGTCTGACCCCACAAACACATGTGAGGTTGAGGGTGACCGACACAAACACATGTGAGTTGAGGGTGCACGACACAAACACATGTTGAGGTTGAGTCTGACCTACACAAACACATGTGAGGATGAACTGACCGACACAAACACATGTGACTGACCGACACAAACACATGTGAGGATGAGACTGACCGACACAACACATGTGAGGATGAGACTGACCGACACACACATGTGAGGCTGAGACTGACCGACCACAAACACATGTGAGGTTGAGTCTGACCGACACAAACACATGTGAGGCTGAGTCTGACCGACACAAACACATGTGAGGCTGAGTCTGACCGACACAAACACATGTGAGGCTGAGTCTGACCGACACAAACACATGTGAGGGGGAGTCTGACCGACACAAACACATGTGAGGCTGAGGACTGACCGACACAAACACACATGTGAGGGTGAGTCTGACCGACACAAACACATGTGAGAATGAGTCTGACTGACACAAACACATGTGAGGATGAGTCTGACTGACACAAACACATGTAGAGTGAGTCTGACCGACACAAACACATGTGATGTGAGGCTGAGTCTGACCAACACAAACACATGTGAGGTTGAGTCTGACCCGACACAAACACATGTGAGGTTGAGTCTGACCGACACAAAAACATGTGAGGCTGAGGACTGACCGACACAAACATGTGAGGCTGAGTCTGACCGACACAAACACATGTGAGGATGAGTCGGACTGACACAAACACATGTGAGGCTGAGACTGACTGACACAAACACATGTGAGGTTGAGTCTGACCGACACAAACACATGTGAGGTTGAGAATGCCCGACACAAACACATGTGAGGTTGAGTCTGACCGACACAAAACACATGTGAGGTTGAGAATGACCGACACAAACACATGTGAGGTTGAGTCTGACCGACACAAACACATGTTGAGGCTGAGACTGTTCGACACCAAACACATGTGAGGCAGAGGCTGACCGACACAAACACATGTGAGGCAGAGGCTGACCGACACAAACACAATGTGAGGATGAGGCTGACCGACACAAACACAAGGGCGACAGGAAGGCCTGCCCAGATACGGGCGCCGCCCTCCAGCGCTCTTTCTTTAGAGACGTTGTGCCACATTAGTTTTGGCCCAGTGGTTGCTGGGTCATTTCCTTGTGTGATGTCATCAATTACAAAACAGGAAGTGAAATTATGAACCTAAAAGAATTTTTAGCAAAATTCTAAACATATTTAACTGCAATTTAGTTCAATGAGTCGTCCCACCTGTAGGGGGCGCTAACCACAAAAGTTCAGACATCTCATCCTCTTGGTTGGCGCTTGTTCTGCTTTATGTCTCGTGGCTTCACCGGATTCACCGGGACCTTCACGACCTTCATGTGCCTCAGAGGTGGAACTCAAGAGGCGAGAGATGTCTGGGAACGTATGGCCGAACGTAGTTAGGCCCCTCTCTCTCTCGACCTCTGACCTCTGTGATTAGATATGGAGCTGTAATGAGCTTGTGTTTTCCATCAGGGTCATTAGAGCCACTCGACAGCTGCAGCACGGAAACTCATCTGACCTCCTCCTCTCCCCTCCATCTGCGTCTCCTCACGTTCTCCTCCCTGCGTCTCCTCACGTTCTCCTCCTTGCGTCTCCTCACGTTCCCCTCCCTGCGTCTCCTCACGCTTCCCCTCCCTGCGTCTTCCCTCACGTTCCCCTCCCTGCGTCTCCTCACGTTCTCCTCCTTGCGTCTCCTCACGTTCTCTCCCTGCGTCTCCTCACGTCCCCTCCCTGCGTCTCCCTCACGTTTTCCTCCCTGCGTCTCCTCACGTTCTCCTCCCTGCGTCTCCTCACGTTCCCCTCCCTGCGTCTCCTCACGTTCCCCTCCCTGCGTCTCCTCACGTTCTCCTTCCTTGCGTTCTCCTCCAGTTCCCCTCCTGCGTCTCCTCACGTTCTCTCTCCTTGCGTCTCCTCACGTTCTCCTCCCTGCGTTCTCCTCACGTTCCCCTCCCTGCGTCTCCTCACGTTTCTCCTCCCTGCGTCTCCTCACGTTCTCCTCCCTGCGTTCTCCTCACGTTCTCCTCCCTGCGTCTCCTCACGGTTCCCCTCCCTGCGTCTCCCTGCACGTCTCCCTCCCCCTGCGTCTCCTCACGTTTCTCCTCCCTGCGTCTCCTCACGTTCCTCCTCCCCTGCGTCTCCTCACGTTCTCCTCCCCCTGCGTCTCCTCACGTCCCTCTTCCCTGCGTCTCCTCACGTTCCCCTCCCTGCGTTCTCCTCACGTTTCTCCTCCTTGCGTCTCCTCACGTTCCTCCTCCCTGCGTCTCCTCACGTTCTTCTCCTTGCGTTCTCCCTCACGTTCTCCTCCCCTGCGTCTTAGTCTCCTCACGTTCCCCTCCCTGCGTCTCCTCACGTTCTCCCTGCGTCTCCTCACGTTCCCCTCCCTGCGTCTCCTCACTTTCTCCTCCCTGCGTCTCCTCACGTTCTCCTCCCTGCGTCTCCTCACGTTCTCCTTCTTGCGTCTCCTCACGTTCTCCTCCTTGCGTCTCCTCACGTTCTCCTCCCTGCGTCTCCTCCGCGTCTCCTCACCGCTCTTTAATGCTGTCACCGATAGTGTAATTATCACTAACGTTTCCGTCTTCAAAGGCTCGGCACACGCCACAGCGGCTCCAAAACAGTGCCATAAACCCTGTGGGAGGAGCCCCGCGGCGGCGGGCGCAGCCACGGCGCCGTAACTCAAGGGCCGTCGTCTTTGTCCCGTCTCCGTGTGGGACGTTTGAAGAGACGCTTCATCTCGAGCTCGTTCTCAGATCAAAGACTGTGACGATTTCTGACGCCGTCTTCGAACTGTTCCAGACCTTTGATTCCTTTTAAGTGTTCACCGTTGCCCTTGACAACTTCACTCATCCTTTACATTCTATATATTTTTTATATATATATTTTTGTCATTAAATAAATAAACATGTAGGAAATAAACATTAAATCAATAAATATTTTCATTCATTTTTTATTAATTTTTTTAAATATATTTTTGCTTTTTAGTGAGTTTTCATCCAGCACACATTATAAACAAACAAACAAAACAATAAATAAATGAATAAACATTACATAAAGATTAAGTAAATTAATAACTTCATTCATGATAATTACTAAAATGTATTGAAACTAAATTACAAACAAAATGCAAAGATGTTTCTGCAGACTCAGTGTGTGAGCTTTAAAAGTGCTCTCGATTTGACCGACTGAGCTCCTCCGCAGATCTGACCTGTAACTCGGCCTGTTGTCGGAAAGTTTAAAGGCGCCGCACCTGATTTTTGCTGTTTTGAAGCGTAAAAACTCCTAAACTCTTCCCAGCTCCACACGCGTCGCTCACGTTAGCTAACAGACGAAGCTGACAAACATTAGCATGCTAACGCTGCACTTCCTGCTTCTCTGAGCATAAAAGGCTTTACATTTAGACACAGATGCTTTTATAATAAATCTGTCCTGGGACAACGCAGCCCTGTATTGATCCATCGTGATTTGTGATTCGATTTTCTTCCTTCTTATGAGACGTAGACGAGGACCGAGCGCCAGGATCAGTTTTTATTGAGCGTTGAAGTCCCCCATTTACCACAATATTGTTATCTCTGACTGTATGTGCGCGTCACGGTTACGGACGGAAACACTTATGTCCGCGCGCTAAATCAGGTCTCAAGTTCCACTCATAAACAAGAACACGAGAAGAAACACGAGAGACGAGAGAGAGGAAGAGAGGGGTAGAGGGGGAGGGAGAGGGGGAGGGAGAGAGGGAGAGAGGAGGAGGGAGGTAGACGTGCACTTGACCTCAGCAGGTTGTGTAAACACCAACACGTTATTAAAGCACTCGAGCGAAGGTGACGAGAGAGAGGGACAACGGGGGAGAGAACCAGGGAGAGGAAAGAGTGAGGAGGAGGAGGAGGAGGAGGAGGGTCACAGAGATCAGAGGAAAGAAAAGGGAGAGAAGAAGGGAGGAGGCGAGGAGGGAAAAGAGAGAGAACATGGACGTGAGGAGAGGAGAGAGGAGAGAGGAGAGAGAGGGAGGAGAGGAGAGAAGAGAGAAGAGAGAGAGGAGAGGAGAGAGGAGAGAGAGGAGAGAGGAGAGAGAGAGAGGAGAGAGGGAAGGAGAGAGGGGAGGGAGAGGAGGAGAGAGGAGAGAGAGAGAGGAGGAGAGAGGGAGAGAGGAGGAGAGAGGAGGAGAGAGAGAGAGGGAGAGAGAGAGAGAAGAGAGAGGAGAGAGGAGAGAGAGGAGAGAGGGGAGAGAGGGGAGGGAGGGAGAGAGGAGAGAGGGAGAGGAGAGAGGGCAGGGAGGAGAGGAGAGGAGAGAGGGAGGAGGGAGGAGGAGGAGGAGAAGGGAGGAGAGAGGAGGAGAGAGAGAGAGGAGAGAGAGAGAGAGAGGGAGAGAGGAGAGAGAGAGAGGGAGAGGGAGAGAGGGAGAGAGAGAGGGAGGAGAGAGGAGAGAGAGAGGAGAGAGGGAGGGAGGGGGAAGAGAGGGAGGGGAAGAGGAGAGGGAGAGAGGAGAGAGGAGAGGAGAGAGAGAGAGAGAGGGGAGAGAGATGAGGGAGAGGGAGAGAGGAGAGAGGAGAGAGAGAGAGGAGAGAGAGGGAGAGAGAGAGAGGGGAGGAGAGAGGGAGAGAGGAGAGAGGAGAGAGAGGAGAGGGGAGAGGGAGAGGGAGAGAGGGGAGAGGGAGAGAGGGAGAGAGAGGAGGAGAGAGGAGGAGGAGAGGGAGAGAGAGGGAGAGAGGAGGAGAGAGGGAGAGAGGGGAGAGAGAGAGAGGAGGAGAGGGGAAGAGCAGGAGAAAATGCAGGGCAGCGAGAGTCACAGCTCAGGGCAGGAAGTGGCCTTGTTTTGGTCTCACTTCTCTTGACTCTCCATCTGCCCTCCAGCCACACAAAACACACAAAACACTGAGCAGCAGCAGCAGGAGCAACACTCAGAGCTCCATCTGCAGAACGTGTGCAGAACGTGTGCAGAACGTGTGCAGAACAGAGTGGTGCAGAACCTGTGCAGAACCTGTGTGTGCAGAACCTGTGCAAGAATGTGTGCAGAACCTGTAGCAGAACCTGTGCAGAACCTGTAGGCTCAGAGCTTCATCTGCAGAACGTGTGCAGAATGTGTGCACAGCGTCTACAGAACCTGTGCAGAACATGCAGAACATGTGCAGAACATGTGCAGAACCTGTGCAGAACCTGTGCAGAATCTGTAGGCTCAGAGCTCCATCTGCAGAACGTGTGCAGGACCTGAGCAGAACCTGTGCAGAACATGAACAGAACCTGTTACAAACATTTTGGCACAAAATGTCCCAACACCATTTCACGAATGAGTTCAAACAAAGAAACAGCTGCTGATACATTCGGGCTTTGTGAGAAATAACGTCCAAAATGCTAAACCAGGACTCGACTAGAATCAAAACAGGTCTAATCAGAACTAAGCACTAAACCCAGACCAAACCAGGTCTAAAATAGTGTTAACTCAGAATTAAACCAGTAAACAAGATTATTATAATGTTGTTATATTTGGAAGATGGGTCGTGGGCCGGATTATATCGCCTAGAGGGCCTGATTTGGCCCCCGGGCCTTATGTTGAATACCCCTGGAGTACAGGTTTTAACACATTTTCAAAGGCTTTGAGCACGCTTGCGCATCAATTAGCGTCTGCAGCGCTCTCTGATGTCACGCGCTGAGCTCTGCCGCTCTGATGTCACGGTCTGAAGCCAGCTCTGATGTCACGCGTCTGAAGCGCTCGATGTCACGCGTCTGAATCGAAGCCGCTCTGATGTCACGCGCTGAAGCCGCGTCTGATGCACGCGTGAGCCGCTCTGATTGACGCGCTCTACGCGCGTTGAGCCTCGCTCTGATGTCGCGTCTGAAGTCGCTCTGATGTCAGCGTCTGAAGCTCTGATGTACGCGTCTGAAGCCTCTGATGTCACCGTCTGAAGCGCTGATGCACGCTCGCTGATGTCACGCGTGATCTCTGATGTCACGCGCCTGAAGCCGCTCTGATGTCAGCGTCTGAAGCCGCTCTGATGTCTGACCTCTGATGTCACGCGTCTGAAGCCGCTCTGATGTCACGCGTCTTGAAGCCGCTCTGATGTCACGCGCGTCAGCCGCTGATGTCACGACGCTGAAGCCGCTCTGAGTCACGCGCTCTGATGTCACGCGCTTTGATGTCAGCGCTGAAGCCGTCTGATGTCACGCGTCTGGAAGCCGCTCTGATGTCACGCGTCTGAAGCCGCTCTGATGTCACGCGTCTGAAGCCGCTCTGATGTCACGCGTCTGAAGCCGCTCTGATGTGTCACGCGTTGAACGCTGATGTCCGTCTGATGTCCGCTCTGTGCCTGCCGCTCTGATGTCACGGTCTGAAGCGCTCTGATGTCACGCGTCTGAAGCCGCTCTGATGTCACGCGTCTGAAGCCGCTCTGAAGTCGCGCGTCTGAAGCTCTGCTGATGTCACGCGTCGAAGCCGCTCTGATGTCACGCGTCTGAAGCCGCTCTGATGTCACGCGTCTGAAGCCGCTCTGATGTCACGCGTCTGAAGCCGCTCTGATGTCACGCGTCTGAAGCGCGTCTGAAGTCACGCGTCTGATGTCACGCTCTGATGTCACGCGTCTGATGTCAGCCGCTCTGATGTCACGCGTCTGAAGCCGCTCTGATGTCCGCGTCTGATGTCACGCGTTGAAGCCTGTCTGATGTCACGCGTCTGAAGCCGCTCTGATTCACGCGTGTTTCTGAAGCCGCTCGCATGATGTCACGTCTGAGCCGCTCTGATGTCACGAAGCCGCTCTGATGTCTCTGACGACTACTCCGCCTTTGTGTTTCAGACATGGACGAGTGCGAGAAGACTACAACGGCGGCTGCGTCCACGAGTGCATCAACATCCCCGGGAACTACCGCTGCACCTGCTACGACGGCTTCATGCTGGCCCACGACGGACACAACTGCCTGGGTAAGAACGCTCGGGACGGAGGGTCTCACCCCTGAACGGAGGGTCTCGGGACCGACCGTCAATGTTTGAAATATGTACAAATAAAAACAAGAAACCGGACCAGAGAGTCGGAAAAAATAAATAGAATTAAAAATAGAAATGCTGAAAAATAATCTTAATGGAACAATTGACAAACTTGGTCCAATTTGTCCATTTCCAAATGAAGTCCGAATGTCATTTTTTTCCATTTGCCTGATGTCTGTCCCTATGTCAGTCCAGTCCTTTATCAATAGTGATGTTTGTGTCATCCATTTCCTTGTAATTGCTTTTTCCCTCTCGCCAAAAGTACATTCCAACGGATCCATGTCTTGTGTCCACGGCAGGAGTTCTGTGGCCCAAGTACAGAGTTCTAAAGTTCAGAGGGAAATGTCAAAAACAAAATATTTTTTCAGCGTTGTTTTTGGCCATTTTGACGTCCTATTTTTGCTGACTAAAATGAAGTAAAAAGTAATCATAATAATGACTAAAACGACTAAAATAAAGGTGTTATCAGAGAATAATCTAATATGGAAAATGTGTCAGATTTTTGGCCCAGATTACACTATTTTACATGTGATCTTTTAGCATGAACATCAGCCTGAATAAACTATATATATATATACATATACATGTATATGTGTGTGTGTATGTATATATATATATATACATATATACACACACAGCTATATCTGGTTGCTATAGTAACGGGGCGCTGAGTTTGTGAACTGAACGTCTTTTGTTTGCCGTGTGTTTGAGTTTAAGCTGCCGGTGAATTCAGTGAAGGCGAATGTTTGTGGATGAATATCTACGTTTCTGGATGAGCGTGTTCTCAGAAAGAGATTTGAGTTGGCCACCTGAGAACCTGCAGTCAGATGTTAGGATCACAATCAAATAACTGTATTTGTCCTCGCGGGGAAATCCAAAGGGCAGAACATGTCCACGTTCGTCAACAAAAAAGGGTAAAAGGTCATACCATTTTCGTCAAAGGCGCAGTAGGAGATGGTGAGATGAGCTTGTTGACCCCTTCTTCAGGACCTCCTCTTCATTGGGAGAAAACTTTATTGAGCTGCTTCGGGGCAAAGTTATGATCACGAATTTTCACATCATCCACAAAGTCCTGCCAAACTGTGAGAGAAGAGACAGTGTCATCAGAACATGTGACGACATGACAATGGAGCTGGATGATGGCGCTAAGGGAGCTGGGTGATGGAGCTGGTTGATGGCGTTGATGGAGCTGGTTGATGGCGCTGAGGGAGCTGGGTGATGGAGCTGGTTGATGGCGTTGATGGAGCTGGTTGATGCGGTGAGGGAGCTGGATGATGGGCGGATTAAGGAGCTGGATGATGGAGCTGGATGATGAGCTGGATGAGGAGCTTGATGATGGAGCTAATGGAGGCTGGATGATATAGCTGGATGATGGATGACTGGATGATGGAGCTAATCGAGCTGGATGATGGAGCTGAATGATGGAGCTGTTTGATGGAGCTGGATGAAGGAGCTGGATGATGGAGCTAATGGGACTCAATGATGGAGCTGGATGATGGAGCTGGATGAAGCGGAGCTTGATGATGGAGCTAATGGAGCTGGATGATGGAGCTACATGGAGCTGGTTGATGGAGCTGGATGATGGAGCTGGATGATGGAGCTAATAGAGCCGGATGAAGGAGCTGGATGATGGAGCTGGATGAAGGAGCTGGATTAAGATGGAGCTGGATGAAGGAGCTGGATGATGTGATGATAAGGAGCTGGATGATGGAGCTAATGGATCTGGACGACGGAGCTGGATGAAGGAGCTGGATTGAAGGAGCTGGATGATGGACCTGGATGATGGAGCTAATCGGCTGGATGATGGAGCTGTTTTATGGAGGCTGGATGATGGAGCTGGATGATGGAGCTGGATGGAGCAGAAACATACTGTTGTACTGTGTGAAGCTTGACCGCCCAAATGCAGCCTGCACTAAAGGCTCTGGTCACTCCGGGTCACTGCCTTGTCAGGGTCCTGTCACTCGGACTCCGGTCACTCTCGGTCACTGGTCCACTCCGGTCACTCCGGCTCACTCCTCGGTCACTCAGCGGTCACTGGTCACACTCGGATACAGCTCCTGTCACTCCGGTCACTGGTCACCTCCGGACCTCACTCCGGTCCTCCGGTCACTCCTGTCACTCCTGTCACTCCTGTCAGGTCACTCAGGTCACTCCGTCACTCTGGGTCACTCCTCACTGCACCGGTCACTCCGTCACTCCGGTCACTGGTCACTCCGGTCACTCCGGTCACTCCTGTCACTGTCACTCGGTCACTCCTGTCACTCCGTCACTCCTCACTCCGTCACTCCGGTCACTGTCACTCACTCCTGTCACTCAGGTCACTCAGGTCACTCAGGTCACTCCTGTCACCCAGGTCACTCAGGTCACTGGTCACTCCGGTCACTCCGGTCACTCCGGTCACTCCGGTCACTAATACTTCTGAGCTGAAGCCAAATGAAAGAGCACATGGAAACACATGACCACATTTCGAGTTTGGATGATGAAACGTCCCTTTGGGGGCTGATTGATGACTTTGGAATAGCATAATTGCTAAAAGTCATTTTTCAAGGTTTTCAGAAAAATACTTTTTTATAAAGATGTATTATAGGCACTTTTTTGGCAGTAAAAATCTCTCTGATTGGTCGAGGACCGAGCCAAACACACCTACAGATGCAGCAGGGTCTGGAAAGTAAAATGAAACAAAAAAAATAAATAATTTGGCCAAAAAATGACTTAAGCATTTGTCCACCGTTCAAGTGTGTCAAAGCAAAAAACTGCACTAGGTTTGTATCTCTCTAAGTCGACCCACCGCTGCACGTGGTCTCGGTCGCCTGAGACCCTCTCCAGTGCAGCCCGACGTGTTTCTTTAAGCGCGAGGCAGACGAGCTCCTCAGAGCGCCTGTCTCCATGTGTGCGCCGGCGTAAGATGATCCGATCTGCTCTCACTCCGCTCTCAGAGAACACAAACACAAACTGTTCCTCCGTCATCGCGCGGCGCCGAGGTCACCCAGGGTTTGAAGCTCTCGGCCGGAGCTGCAGCACTGACAGATCCCGGCCCGCTCAGCCCTCGCTCAGACGCTCTTAATGTTTTTACAGCGGAACGTATCGCGGCGTGTCGGAGCGCCGCTGAGTGATGGACGAGCGAAAACGGAGTGAAGCCGGCGGATCACGCTCGGGTCCCGCCGAGGGCTTTTAAAGGGGCTTTCAAGGGGGCTTTCAAAGGGCTTTGTAGAACATTCGCTTTGGCCGTGATTGCGATGTGATCAGAAGAACTAGAGCTGGACGACATTGACAAAAACAAAGATCTCAATCGATTTTTGGAGCGCTTCAGTAACAATAGTCGGTCAATCCAAGAGAAATGTGTAAAAACGAGGGATTGTGAAATGTCAGTCAAATGTATCAGAAAAGTGCCGAAATATCACTTTATACTCGTATGTCAAAGTTTATGACGTTCATTTTAGTTTTTGCTGCATTTTTAACCGTGAAAGGTTTTGCAAAGCTTCAAAACGACAGGATCTACGTTTTGTTTTACTTGCCTCTGATTAGAACGAACGAATGCAATCATGATGAATTCAGAGGCAAAAAGAAGTCATTTCAATTCAGTCTGAACTGTAAAAAAGTCTGTTCATCATGACACACATCCGAGGAAGAAGCTCTTCATTCTGTTTCCCAAGTGAACGTGAAGTCTCACATGAACCGCACTAAAAGCATTGAAGTTTGTATTTTTAAATTTCACTTTTTTAGCACATTTTTTCTTTTTTTTTCATTCAATTTCATTTCTTTTTTGTTTTAGATTTTTTGACATGAAGAACATTTTGCGTTTGATTTTTTTGGTTATTCTAAAAAACAAAACCGCAGAACTTGAACCGAGCAAAGATAAAACACACGTCAATTAAACATTTTAAATGAAAAAACAAAAGTCTCATTTGGTCCAAAGTCGGTCAAATTTGTCCTTTTCCAAATGAAGTCTGAATGTCTTTTGTTCCATTCGCCTGATGTCTGTCCCTATCTCAGTCCGGGCCTCGATCGTACTTTTCTTTAAGACGGTCTTTTTTCCCACCGCCAAAAGTGCATTCCAAAGGTATCCATTTCTTGTGTCCGTGGCAGGAGTTCTGAGGCCCAAGTACACGTTACGTACACTTCAAGAAGAGTTCCATGTGAAGCTTTATAAAAGAGATATACACAAATATGCACTTTTACTTTTGTACTTTGTTACTTTCCACCCCTGAAGGCGTAACCTACTGTTTTTTTTAAATTATTATTATTTATTTTTTTAGGGGACGTAAGGGGCTCCGTAGTATATCGACTTCAGGATTATTTAAAAAGAATGTTCATGTTTTAAGTCTTCATAACAAAAACAAAGCGACCATTTTGAATTTCCAGTGTCAAAAATGTCGGTTTGTTTTGAGTTTCACACAAAAATGGCCCATATTTGCGGTCACTTCGGTCATATATTTGTGGATGGAATGAAAAGTCCACATTTCTGTCATGATCTCCTCTTTAAACAAACGCTTCACGTTGACTAAACCACTTGGATTGTCCGGGTTTGGTCACGTTCTGAGGTCAGTCCGGTCCACGCTCCAGCGAAACCCGCGGGGGCGTGGCTGGAGGGGGCGTGTCCTCGTGCGTGTCGCAGCATCTGTTCGAGTGGGTGTGTTTCCTGTGGCGTTCGCTCTCTCTTTTATCCTCCGTCTCTCTTTTTCTCTCCTTCGCTTCATGAGTCACTTGTGTTCAGTCAGGTGGTCTCGCTCTCCCCCCTCCTCTTCATCGTTCTCTCTCTCTCCCTCCTCTTCATCGTTCTCTCTCTCTCTCCCTCCTCTTTATCGTTCTCTCTCTCTCTCCCCCTCCTCTTCATCGTTCTTCTTCTGCTCTCCCCCCCTGCTTCATCGTTCTCCTTCTCTCCCCCCTTCATCTTTCTCTCTTCTCCTCCGTTTATCGTCTCTTCTCTCTCCCCCTCCTCTTCCATCGTTCTTTTCTCTCTCTTCTGCCCCCTCCTCTTTATCGTTCTCTCTCGTCTCTCTCCCCTCCTCTTCATCGTTCTCTCTCTCTCTCTCCCCCTCCTCTTTATCGTTCTCTCTCTCTCTCTCCCCTCCTCTTCATCGTTCTCCCCCTCTACTCGCTCCCTCCCTCTTTTATCGTTCTCATCTCTCTCTCTCACTCTCTCTCTCCTCTCCCCTCCTCTTCTCTGGGTGTGGATTCTGCTCTCTCTGCCCCTGCCTCTTTATCGTTCTCTCTCTTCTCACTCTCTCTCTCTCCCCCCTCCTCTTCATCGTTCTCTCTCTCTCCCACCTCCTCTTTATCGTTCTTCTCTCTCCCTCCTCTTTATCGTTCTCATCTCTCTCTCTCCCTCCTCTTCATTGTTCTCTCTCCTCCCTCCTCTTCATCGTTCTCTCTCTCTCTCCCTCCTCTTCATCGTTCTTCTCTCTCCATCTCTCTCTCTCACTCTCTCTCTCTCTCTCTCTCTCACTCTCTCCCTCCTCTTCATCGTTCTTTCTCTCTCCCCACCCTCTTTATCGTTCCTCTCTCTCTCTCCCTCCTCTTATCGTTTCTCTCTCTCTCCTCTCCCTCTTTATGTTCTCTCTCCCCTGCTCTCTCTCCCCTCCTTTTCTTTTTCTCACTCCCTCTTTCTCTTTCTTTGCTCTTTCTTTGTTCATCTTCACCCTACCTCTCTCTCTCTCTCTCCCCCTCTCTACCTCTGTCTCTCCTCCCTCTCTCTCATTCCTCCTCTCTCTTTCCCTCCCCTTTCTTTGCCATTGTCTCTTTATCTGTCCTTCGTCTCGTTCTCTCACCTTCCTCCCTCACTCACTCCTCTCCTTTTCTGCCTCACTCTTTCTCTCTCTCTCCCCCTCCTCCTTCCTCGCTCTCTCTCTCCCTCTCTCTCATTCCTTCTCTCACTTTACCCCCCTCCCCCTCCCCCCCTCCATGTGCAGTGTTTGTGTGAGAGGAAACCAGACTCTTTTATAGATCGGGGGGAAGTTTCCTTAATGAAGAATCTTAATTAAACGCGCCTCAGAGAGAGAGAGAGAGAGAGAGAGAGGATTGGATTATTACCTGGTCGAACACTAACGAACTGTTCGGGTCAAAGTTCGTCCGTTGTCATCAGAAGGTCTCGGATGAGTTCCAGTTTCAGAGTCGATTATTAAAGTCGTTAAAGTCTGAATTGTGAACCAGAACCGTTAAACTCTTCTTTCTCCTTCTCTTTTCTCCGTGTCGTTCTCTTCTTTTCTTTCGTTCTATGTCGTTTTTTACTTGTCGTGATGTTTTGGTTAATGTCTCTCTTCCATCGTGAAAACGGCGTGAGAGAATGTTTGAAAGGCGTCGTAGTAAAAGCGCTCGTACGTCACTCACCGCTGCGTCTGAACCTGGTCCTGGAGCCTGGGTTCTGTTGCCAAGAGAACAGGTATATCCGAGTGTGTGGAGGGGGCGGGGCCTTGGATAAATGTGACCGCTCTGTATAAATGGGACCGTTCTTCTGTATAAATGTGACCGTTCTTCTGTATAAATGTGACCGCTCTGTATAAATGGGACCGTTCTTCTGGATAAATGTGACCGCTCTGTATAAATGTGACCGTTCTTCTGGATAAATGTGACCGTTCTTCTGGATAAATGTGACCGTTCTGTATAAATGTGACCGCTCTGTATAAATGTGACCGCTCTGTATAAATGTGGCTGTTTAGCTCCTGAAACGTCCTCTGCGTGAAATAAGAAGAACGTGGTCAGAAGAGCCATTCATGAGTCCTTAACTTTGACATACGTTTGTCCTCCTGCAGAGGGCAGAATAACGTGGTTTGGAGCTGGAACACTCTAACGTGGCTCGGAGCTGGAACACTCTAACGTGGCTCGAAGCTGGAACACTCTAACGTGGCTCGGAGCTGGAACACTCAACGTGGCTCGGAGCTGGAACCTCTAACGTGGCCTCGGAGCTGAACACTCTACGGCTCGGAGCTGGAACACTCTAACGTGGCTCGGAGCTGGAACACTCTAACGTGGCTCGGAGCTGGAACACTCTAACGTGGCTCGGAGCTGGAACACTCTAAATGGCGCTCTCCTGCTCTCTTTCCCTTCGGCCCGTGTTTATTTGTCTGAGCCCTGACGCGGCACAGTTCATGAGCCGGCGCGCTGCGAGCGGAGTTTATTTGTCCCGAGCTGCGTCACTCGTACAGGATTTACAGGAGGAACTCAGGAGAAACGATCAGACTCACATCATATGACTTTATCTGTTGCGCATGATTTAAGAAGGTCATTTACTAAACCGGCAGCGTCTTCTCCATACACGCGTTAGAGCGCCCCCTGGACTCGCACAGAGGCTGGAAGAGGTTGTTTTCGATTTGCCTCGTCAGACGCACGTCGCAAAAGATCAGCTCATGCGGCTCCGTTCCTACAAACGAACATGATTACAGCGCTCTCACCGCGGCCCGCACACGCAGCGCGGCCGGTAAATGCGCTCCAGACGGCGGCGGGCGCGTTCGCCCCGGTCCAAACGCGACGCTCTCGGATCACGGAGACATTTCTCATTTCTTTATTTCTTATATTCCTTATTCTTTAAGAGCATAAAGAAGACAACTTATTATTACGCACTTTATGACATTATTGCGTCTTATTTTTGACTTTTAAGCTTAAATTACAACATACTTAAAGCAGAAATAAATCACATTTTCACCTTCTTGAACGTCTTTGTAAGTCCCTGTGGTGGTAAAATATGTGCTTTTGTCGCCCCCTGCTGCCTCTGAGCGGAAAACCAGCCTTAAACACATGGCCCTGAAGACAACTCTCTTGAGAAACCCTCGCCCTTTTTTTTGTTTTTATACTTGGCAACGTGAAATGTTTTTGTTTGTGATTATATTGATCATATGGTTATTATGAAAAAGAAAGACCCTTTTTTGCATGTCGTTTTTCTAACAATATATTTTCACGAGGGAGCTGCAGGGGGCGCTCTATAGTTCCGATTTAAACTCCTCTCTCCCGTTTCTCCGCAGATGTGGACGAGTGCGTGGACAACAACGGCGGCTGTCAGCAGGTCTGCGTGAACACCATGGGCAGCTACGAGTGCCAGTGCACGCACGGCTTCTTCCTCAGCGACAACCAGCACACGTGCATCCACCGCTCCGACGGTAAGACCCCCGACTTCAGTCCCGCGATTTTAAAACGCGTTTTGGACGCCGCGGTTTTGAGGATTCGCTGATGTGAAGGTCTGGAGTCTTTGGAGAAGCTGGTTCTGTTTGCCGATGTCCTCTGCTGAGAACTGTTGAGCTAATTAGCGGCTATTAGCAACGTGACACCAATCAGGGCTGGGGGGGGGGGAAACGGAATTGTGTTACATGTTTTAAAAAGTACATTTCTGTAGAAAGAAAAATCGCAATTTGATATTTTTTGTCAAATGTTTCGGGCCTGATGTGATGTTCTTGCGCGGTTAAACGCATATCATTGAAGGATTTGGCCATTGATTATATTGTTTTATTGATCCGCGAGTGAGCGAGGCTTTGTGACAGGTCAAAGGTGAATGTCTTGTGTCACCTTTTTGACCTAACGTGAATATAATTAAACCAGGCATAAGATTTACAGGAAAATCTCACAGAAACACGTCCAGGTCTAAAACGTACTGAACTGTTTGGATGACAGATGCTTTGCTTGTTTCGGTGACGAGTTTGGAATGGTTTTGTCTCCGGTTCATGAACACAAAAACAGAAGGGGCCAAAACAGACCCTTGGGGGGGCAATGCGGTGGCTCGGATGTTTGCGTTGCTTTGCGTTCATCCGGAAGTGTTTGGAGCAGGTCGAGCGTCTGTCGGGAATGTTGTGTAAATACGGCGCCGGGAGCTCGTCGCCGACGGAAACGATCATGTGACAATGTTGGTTTTTAACTCGCGTCATCTTTACCAATGTTTTACTGCGTTTGTGAAGCAGTTTCTGGCGGTTCGAAAGTGCAATACAAATAAGAATAAAAGATTTGTGTCTGAAAATGTGGAAAGGACAAACATTTCACACTCGTATGTTTCTATAGATCATTAAAACATTATTATCACATTGTAATGACGAAAGAACCAGCGGGACATGACACAGGAAGTGCTCTGACACGTTGGAGGAACCTGGTCGTGAAAAGAGTCTCGAGTCTCTGTTGTGGTGCAGTTATTCGATGGCGTGTGGAGCTTCAGCCGCCGGACTGTGGGCTGCAGTCATGTGACCACCTCCATCGTCCTCTGACACACGGGTCAGGACTGTGACATGTGACACGTGTGACATGTGAACACACCCACGCCGCTCTGGGGAGGGAGGAGAAGGGGAGGAGGGAGGGAGAAGGAGGGGAGAGAAGGAGGGGAGAGAAGGAGGGGAGAGAAGGAGGAGAAGAGAGGAAGGAGAGGAGAAGGAACGAAGGAGGAGAGAGAGGAGGAGGGGGAGAAGGAGCGAGAAAGGAGGAGGGAGAGAAAGACGGAAAGGAGAGAAGAGAGGTTGAAGGAGGAAGAGGAGAACAGGAAGGAGAGAGAGGAAGGGAGAAGGAGAGGAGGGGAGGGAGGGAGAAGGGAGGAGGGGGAGGAAACAGAGGAGAGGAAGGAGAGGAAGGAGAGGAAGGAGAGGAAGGAAAGGAGAACGAAGGAAGAGGAGGTGAAGAGAGGAGGCGAGAGGAAGGAGAGGAAGAGGAAGGAGAGGAGAAGGAGGAGGAGGAAGAAGAAGGAGAGAGAGAGAGGGAGGAGAGGAGGAGAGGAGAGGGAGGGGGAGAGGGAGAGAAAGGGAGAGAGAAGAGAGAGAGAGAGAGAAGAAAGAAGAAGGAGAGGAAGAAGGAGAGGAGAGGAGAGAATGAGGAGAGAGAGGAAGGAGAGGTGAGGAGAGTAAGAGAAGAAGGAGAGGAGGTGAAGAAGGAGGAAGAGGAAGAGAGGAGAAGAGAGGAAGGAGGAAGAAGGAGAGGAGAGGGGAGAACGTGCGGCTTTCGTTTTGTTTCTTGCTTGGTAAAAATGAAAGTAAAACGACCAAAGGGTCTGTTTTCTTTGTGTTGAGAACATGGCGACACATGAAAACGCTTCCTCGTTTAAAGAGACGTAAACGTCCCTTCGCTGCTTGTTCAGACCCTCTGGAGCTGCAGATGAAGCCGTGAAAGGCAGAAATAAAGCCGTTTGTTGACTTGTGTACAAACCCACGCAACAAACATCATCTGGAATCTCATCCTTTTCCCGGCCGCTGCATTCCTCACTATTTCTGTCCATTCAAGAAGCTCCTGCTCCTCTTCCTGCTCCTCTTCCTGCTCCTGCTCCCGCTCCTGCTCCTCTTCCTGCTCCTGCTCTCCTGCTCCCGCTCCTGCTCCTTCTCACTTCCATGGCTCCTGCCTCTCGCTCCTGCTTCCCGCTCCTCTTCCTACTTCCTTGCTCTAGCTCCTCTCCTCCTGCTCCCTTCCCTTCCTGCTCCTGCTTCCGTGTCCTGCTCCTGCTTCTGCTCCCTTCCTGCCTCCTGCTCCTCTCCCCGCTCCTCTCCACGCAGACCCATCAGGGACGTCTGTCACCTTCGTCTCCAGTGGGGAAAGAGGAACGTGTGGATTGTGGTTCCTCGTGAGGTGTGACAGAACAGGCCAAGCAGAAGGTTTTCTTTGGGGCGTGAGGCTGGACCAGGTCAGTTTAAGGGAATGTTTGTATGTGTGACGAGAACTGTCAGAAGAATACCAGACTTTAGAGATGAATTCATGATACAAAATACTGAAAACATCAACACACATCCTGAATCGTCTGCCATGAGCTGTGCTGAGTTACACTTGACGTGAACCGTGATGTTTGGAGAAAGAAAACACTTGCTGCGTGATCGTATTGGAAACATCACATGAGATATGTGTGTGATGGAACATCACATGAGATGTGGTGTTGTGGAACATACATTGAGATGTGTGTGTGGAACAGTCACATGAGAATGTGATGTGTGGAACATCACATGAGATGTGTGTGGTAACATCACATGAGGTGTGTTGTGGAAATCACATGAGCATGTGTGTGTGGAACATCTTTCTTTTGAGCAATAGTGTGTGTGGATACGTCACATGAGATGTGTGTGTGTGGAACATCACATGAGTTGTGCATGTGTTGGAAGTCACATGACAATGTGTTGTGTGTGTGGAACATCACATGAGATGTGTGTGTGGACGTCACATGATGTGTGTTGGAACACACATGAGATGTGTGTGTGGAACGTCACATGAAGATGTGTGTGTGTTGGAACATCACATGAGATGTGTGTGGAACTTCACATGAGATGTGTGTTGTGTGGAACATCACATGAGCATGTCGAGAGATGTTGTGTGTGGAACATCACATGAGATGTTGTGTGTGGATCGTCACATGAGATGTGTGTGTGGAACGTCACATGAGATGTGTGTGTGGAACATCACATGAGATGTGTGTGTGGAACATCACATGAGATGTGTGTGTGGAACATCACATGAGATGTGTGTGTGGAACATCACATGAGATGTGTGTGTGTGGAACATCACATGAGATGTGTGTGTGGAACATCACATGAGATGTGTGTGTGGAACATCACATGAGATGTGTGTGTGGAACATCACATGAGATGTTGGTCCCTGTGATTCTTCTGAAGAGTCTGAGGGTCCGACTGAGGCACATGTGAAGCTGGTGGTGCAGTGGTTCAGGGCTTGCACATCTGTGGTTGTTACCCAGCATCGTGGATGTTGAGTCCTGGCCTTGACTGTTTGCCGAATGTCTCCTCTCTTCTCCCTTTTTACACTGCAACTGCCCTGTCAAATCAAGCCTTCGCTCCCAGAAAGGACGAACATTATTTGTGTATATATATTATATTTATAGTGTGAGGTTTTTCATGTTTGAGCAGCTCTCACTTCGCTCCCTCCTCACTGAGTACCTGATTATCATCCGAATGCCCGGGCTCCAGGGGGAGCCCTCCTGGACGAATGAGGAATTACACCGACAAGAGTCAAAAAAGTTGTTTCTTTTGCGTAAATTCTGCATAAACTTTAACTGAATGAGTGTCCCTGGTGTGATGTCACTTCCTGTCATTTTCGACAGATTTTTCAACGTCATAGGCACTGTAAACAAGAAGTGTAAACCTGCTCCACCCATTTTTCATAAGTGTCATTGTGGCCGTATTTACGCACACACGCCTCAATTCTTTATGAAAACGGCAAAAAAACAAACCAAAAAACACTTTTCTTACGTTTGTAACAGGAAACTACAAACTAAACGTGTTTCCCTGTTCCGCCGTGTCTCGTCTCGCACACACTGCCTCCGCGGTTTACGAGGACGCAGCGAGAGAACGTGTTTAAATGTTCAGCGCGGCGAGTTGAGCCCCCTAAGCCTCGGCCGTATTAAATGTCTAATAGACGGTTCGGCGGTTATTATGCCGCGTCCTCGGCCAGAACCCGCGGAAAGCAATACGCTCGTAAATTCTCGTGCGCTGAAATTGAAGTTGGCGTTCCCGTGCGAGCGCCTCACGCTTCGGGGTCGGAGCCGCGGGTCCAGCCGTTTTTTGTTTTTTTTTTATCGAAAACTGAAAGGTACAAAACGCTCAGTTCCCGACAGTTTGAAAAGTCATCAGGCCGATCCGACGCCAGGCCAGGGATCTGGCCTTTCGGAGGAGCGTCTTCGAGGTAAACGATGATGGCGCCCGGAATGTCCCGCAGTAGGGCATTTAACGTCTCCGCCGACCGGCCACGGTTACAAGTCTGCTCACAGGAGGAGAGCGGGTTTTTCAAGGTATTTTTGAGCAATAAAACCAGTCATGGATGGATTAAGTGCAACATCCTTTTAATGCCGTACCGTGGAACATTCCTGGCAAAGCATTAACATCTTCAGGAGACAAGCAGGTGGCGCAACAGGCATGAAACGTTGGATTTGGAACGTTTTCTCTTTCATTTTTGCGTTTGAGTGGGCTGAGATGAGAACCATGAAGAAGCAGCCCGGTGTGTCGCCTCATTTTGTGTAACGAGGAACCTGTGGCTGGATGAGAACCATGTGGAAGCAACTGCGTGGGACCCCCGCTCTGTTTGTGTCACGTGTTAAACTCTTTAGATGGTCCATGTTCCCTGAACCGGGACTGAACCGGGACTGAACCGGGACTGAACCGGGACTGAAACGGGACTGAACCGAGACTGAAACCAGGAGGGCGGGAACCAGGAGGACAGGGAACCAGGAGGACAGGGAACCAGGAGGACGGGAACCCGAGAGGACAGGAACCCGGGAGGACAGGAACCCATAAAGGACAGGAACCCAGGAGGACGGGAACCAGTAGGACTGGAACCCATGTAGGACAAGAACCCATAAAGGACAGGAACCCGGGAGGAACCCAGGAGGACAGGAACCCATAAAGGACAGGAACCCAGGAGGACGGGAACCAGTAGGACTGGAACCCATGTAGGACAAGAACCCATAAAGGACAGAACCCGAGGAGGACAGGAACCCGGGAGGACAGGAACCCAGGAGGACAGGAACCCAGGAGGACGGAGAACTAGCAGGACGGGAACCCAAAATGTCTGAAACCCAAAAGTAAGGGAACCCAGGACCTTTGTGTGTGTTGTGTTTGTCTTTAAAACGTTAAATCCACTTTCATCTTTAATGGACGGATTCCAGAGGTTCAAAAGAGCACTTAATAATGACACACACACAGGCACACACACACTTACACAGGCACACACACACTTACACAGGCACCACACACACTTACACAGGCACACACACACTTACACAGGCACACACACACTTACACAGGCACACACACACTTACACAGCACACACACACTTACACAGGCACACACACACTTACAACAGGCACACACACACTTACACAGGCACACACACACTTACACAGGCACACACACACTTACACAGGCACAACCACACACACACACTTTCACACAGGCACACACACACACAGACACACGCACACACATACCACACGCACACGCACACGCCACACACACGCACACACACACACACACACCCCACCACACACGCAGACACACACACAGACAACACACGCACGCACATACACACACACGCAGCCACACACACGCAGCCACACACACGCAGACACACACACACACACGCACACACACACACCCACACACACACACACACACACACGCAGACACACACATGCGCACGCACACAGACACACGCACACATACACACACACACGCACGAGCACGCACACATACACACACACATGCACACACACAGACACAGACACGCACACACACACAGGCACAAACACAGGCACACACACACACAGGCACACACACAGACACACGCACACACAATACACACACACACACTTACACACGCACACACACACACAGGCACACGCACACCCACACGCACACACACACATGCACACACACATACACACGCACCCACACGCACACACACACACACGCACACAGGCACACACACGCACACACACACCACACACGCACACCACACACAGGCACACACACATACACACGCACCCACACACACACATACACACACACACATACACACACACACACACACACACACATACACACACACACATACACACACGCACACACACACACACATACACACGCACACACACACACACATACACACGCACCCACACACACGCACACACACACACATACACAACACACACAGACACACAGACCACACACACATACACACACACACGCACACACACACACACACACGCACACACACACACACACACATACACACATACACCCACACGCACACACACACACAGACACACACACACGCACACACACACACAGACACACACACACGCACACACACACACACACACACACGCACACACACACTGCCGTTTCATAAATTCGTCTAAATATAAGTCATAAACAAAGTGCTGAATTCTTCACAGGCCCGAGTGGATTTCCATGCTTCGTTTTTAGCCTGATATTTCTGTTTGTGGTTTAGTCTTTGCAGAGGAACCGTGAGTTCTGCCGTCCAAAGGGACGAGTGTGTGTAACAGATCTGCAGTTACCCTTTTGGACACCTCTGCTTTGTCATGCTGCAGGGGACTTTTAGAGAGGGCAGTTCAGAGTGCTTTGCAGAACAGGAGAACATGCGCCAAAATCACAAAACCATGGTTCCCATGGTTCAATATCATGGTTCCTATGGTTCAATATCATGGTTCCTATGGTTCAAAATCATGGTTCCTATGGTTCAATATCATGGTTCCTATGGTTCAAAACCATGGTTCCTATGGTTCAATATCATGGTTCTTATGGTTGTGCGGAGTGCGGTAAAGGCCCAGAGCATCCTAAAAGGTCCTGAGTATGCTAAAGGTCCAGAGTGTAGTCCAGAGCGTGGCAAAGGTCCAGAGCGTGGCAAAGGTCCAGAGCGTGGTAAAGGTCCAGAGCGTGGTAAAGGTCCAGAGCGTGGTAAAGGTCCAGAGCGTGGTAAAGGTCCAGAGCGTGCTAAAGATCCAGAGCGTGCTAAATGTCCAAAGCGTGCTAATGGTCCAGAGCGTGTTAAAAGTTCAGAGTGTGGTAAAGGTCTAGAGCATGGTGAAGGTCCAGAGCGTGCTTAAGGTTCAGAGCGTGTTTAAAAGTCCAGAGCGGTCCAGAGCGTGATGCAGCAAGTGCTAAAGGTCTAGAGCTCGCTAAAGGTCCAGAGTGTGCTAAAGGTCCAGAGTGTGCTAAAGGTCCAGAGCGCGCTAAAGGTCCAGAGCGCGCTAAAGGTCCAGAGCGCGCTAAAGGTCCAGAGCGCGCTAAAGGTCCAGAGTGTGATGAAGAGTGTGCTAAAGGTCCAGAGCGCGCTAAAGGTCCAGAGCGCGCTAAAGGTCCAGAGCGCGCTAAAGGTCCAGAGCGCGCTAAAGGTCCAGAGCGTGCTAAAGTGCTAAAGGTCCAGAGCGCGCTAAAGGTCCAGAGCGTGCTAAAGTGCTAAAGGTTAGCGGGTTCTTGGCTCTGGAACCTTTGTGCGTCTGTTCCAAAGGGCGCTGCAGGTGTGGGCTGTGATTGGATCAAATGGCAGCTCCCTGTGGAATTTGAGACGCTGGTCTGAATGTATGAGATGAGTGAGACCCCGGGACGTGCCCGCGGCCCACTTTTATACGGCCTACTGTATATTTATGGACTTTCATGCTGTTGTTACAGTAATTAGTTTGATTGATCAGGCTTGTCAAAGGTCCGTAACTCTCACAGTTCAGTGTGTTCCCGTCATTATGTCATACACGGGATTCTGTAGGAGATTCTGCAGCGTTAGAGGGACCGGACCGAGACCCGGATGCTGTTTGAAGTCCACGGGACACATCAGACTGCACTTGTCACTAAAACAAACAAATACAATTATATTTAAGCTTTTGCCAAATCTTTTGACTGTTTTTAATGTCACTTCCTGGTTCGACATGAGCCCGCCCACCGGGCCTGTCCTGTTCGTCTATAGTTGACGCTGTTTTACTTTTCTCCTGAAACTCATCTTCTTTGTTACCATTGCAGCCCTGTAATGGTCTTATAAATCCTATTGTGAGCTGCAGCAGCTCCCTCATCACTGATGAGTGCCTGATTAGCCTCAGAATGCCCCGGGCTGTTGTATATCACACTCAAACTGAACCTTAAACCTGCATTTGTGTTTAAAGAGGATTCTCTCTTTGGCCTTCCTCACTCCTCTTTCAGACCATCTCTTCTTCTGCTCAGAACCTTCTCCTCGCGGTCTTCAAACGAGTGCTTTGTGGCTTTCAGATGAAGATGATTGAGAATGACTCTTGGATGAAAGTGGAAACCTCTTGTTTTTCTAAAACACTGTTTTAGTGTCCAGATGATACAACTGAAGCTTTTTCCACGACATAGTTAAAGGCAATTCTACAACTGTTACTTAGCAACCACATTGTAAGCAAGGGCCAAAATCTAAAATCGTTTTGATTAAACAAATAATAACAGCTGAAAACACCTTTATTTTGTAAAATGATTGTTTAAACTCGCATAAAGCTGTCACTCGTGTGCAGATTTTCTCAGCATGACAGGCGCTTTTTGATGACATCACAGAGGGATTCTGTTGGAGAACTTGTGCTGTGATTTTCAACGGTTTCTAGTCAGATTTTCAGACTAATAAAAAACTAGAACTTTTCCACAGGGACAAACTCGCCAAACAACGTCGCCATTAAAAACACTTCAATGTGTTCATGTTTCTGCTCTTTTTAGACCCGGACGAGTCCTGTTATGGACCCGGGCTAGTCCTGTTATGGACCCGGACGAGTCCTGTTATGGACCCGGGCTAGTCCTGTTATGGACCCGGACGAGTCCTGTTATGGACCCGGGCTAGTCCTGTTATGGACCCGGACGAGTCCTGTTATGGACCCGGACGAGTCCTGTTATGGACCCGGACTAGTCCTGTTATGGACCCGGGCTAGTCCTGTTATGGACCCGGACGAGACCTGTTATGGACCCGGACGAGTCCTGTTATGGACCCGGACGAGTCCTGTTATGGACCCGGACGAGACCTGTTATGGACCCGGACGAGACCTGTTATGGACCCGGGCTAGTCCTGTTATGACCCCCGGACGATCCTGTTATGGAACCCGGACGAGATCCTGTTATGGACCCGGACGAGTCCTGTTATGACCCGGACGAGTCCTGTTATGGACCCGGACGAGAACCTGTTATGGACCGGACGAGACCTGTTATGGACCCGGGCTAGTCCTGTTATGGACCCGGACGAGTCCTGTTATGGACCCGGGCTAGTCCTGTTATGGACCCGGACGAGTCCTGTTATGGACCCGGACGAGTCCTGTTATGGACCCGGGCTATGTCCTGTTATGGACCCGGACGAGTCCTGTTATGGACCCGGACGAGTCCTGTTATGGAGGACCGCGGACGAGTCCTGTTATGGACCCGGACTAGTCCTGTTATGACCCGGACTAGTCTGGTTATGGACCGGCTAGTCCTGTTATGGACCCAGTTTAGAGACCATGAACTCACAAAACCTGATCATTTGCACAATAACATTTAGTCATATTCCAGTGGTTTCTTCGTCTGTCCAGGAGTGGTCAGTGCGAGACGTTTCTGGACCTTCAGGGCAGTCTCAGGCTCCTCCTCTTTAGGGCCGTATGTCAGTCCAGTACCTTCAGATTGAAAATGACCTATGAATGAAAGTTTAGCTTCTCTCTCACAGTGGAAATGCGCCGACGATGAACACTTCAGACTCCATCATCTCCAAGTGAGGAGAACGTATCACTGGGTGTTTTCAAATACTCTCCTCGGTGTTTTGCTCTTGTCACAGAACTCTGAGGCCGTCACAGTCGCAAAGGAAGTCACAGTATCAAATGTTATGATTGTCAAAAAGGTGAAAATGTGCCGAGGCGCCCGGAGCAGAGAACATCAGGTCTGTTCCACGAGAACGCTCCGGGGTTTGGCCCACGGCATGCTAATACGGACCGAGGAACAAAGTGAGGGCCCCCTGCTGTGAGGGCCCCCTGCTGTGAGGGCCCCCTGCTGTGAGGGCCCCCTGCTGTGAGCGCCCCCTGCTGTGAGGGCCCATCCTCTCGTCTGTGCGCAGCTGTAAAACCGCCTTATGCCGCCGTCGCCGCTGACACGTCTGATACTCATCGAGACTAAAACTAGAAGAATAATTTGAGCCGATATCAATACGTGACGTTCCTCGGCCCTCTCTTCTCGTCTTGGTTCCTCGCCTCTTCTCTCGGGTTCCTCGGCCTCTTCTCTCGGGTTCCTCGGCCTCTTCTCTCGGGTTCCTCTGTCGGGTTCCTCGGCCTCTGCTGTCGGGTTCCTCGGCCTCTTCTCTCGGGTTCCTCGGCCTCTGCTGTCGGGTTCCTCGGCCTCTTCTCTCGGGTTCCTCGGCCTCTTCTCTCGGGTTCCTCGGCCTCTGCTCTCGGGTTCTTCGTGGCGTCTCGAAGCCTCTTCCAAGCGCCGAGATCCGGTTTGAAACAATCGTCCCAAAGTGGTGTTTCTTGGCGTGGCTTCGCTGGGCCTCGAGCGCGTTTTTTAGTTCCCGCCCCCGCCGTCTGAGCCGCTGGTTTCACCGCCGCGACGAGCGCCAGACGTGGAGCGCGGCGTGGGAGGAGCCGGACGCGCTCTGGCCTCTGTTTGACGAGGAGATTGAAAAGACACAATGCTTTATTTGAACACAAGTGCTCGGTGGAATTTAGAGCTTAGAACCTCCTTCAATTAAAAAAGCATTTGCTGCGCACACAGCGAGGGCGGACGTGCGGGGAGATCTCTGAGCTGCGAGCAAACGAAGACTATTGTGAAGCTAAAGCACTTTGCCTCGCGCTGTAGAGCCTTCAGAGCGCGCCGTCGTCTGAAGGTTCCGCATTCCTGACGGAGGCGACGCGGGGCCAAAGGAAGGCGCCCGGGAAAAGCTGTTCAGAGCTCATTTTGAAAACTCTATCACCAAAACAACCGTTCTGACATTTTAGAGTGGACATCTAAGTTTACTTTCCTGTTGAGAGTGGAATTAGTGAGGATTTAAGTTCGTCTGCGTTTCTGAGGGATTTTAAGTTCATCAGACACAAAAGTGCAGCGAACGTCTCGTTGAAGTGAGCGGACCAGTTATTTTAAAGAATGGCATTTTGGGAATCCAAGTATGACGGATATTTGACCATATTTGACCATGTTTGACCATATTTGACCTTGTTTGACCTTGTTTGACCATATTTGACCATATTTGACCATATTTGACCATATTTTACCACATTTTACCTTGTTTGACCACATTTGACCACGTCTGACCATATTTGACCATGGCTGACCATATTTGACCATATTTGACTATATTTTATCATGTTTGACCACATTTGACCACGTTGACCTCATTTGACCACATTTCAGAATCAGAATCAGAAAGAGTTTATTTCCATTGTCAATGAACAAAATTCACAAACATAGGAACTTGTCTCGGCGTTAAAGGTGCAACATAAAACACTGAGCAATAATAAAACAACATATGTTCAATCAAAAAGGGCAAGAATTAAGAAACAATTTAAAATTCGACCACATTTGACCACATTTGACCACATTTGACCACGTTGGACCATGTTTGGCCACATTTGACCACGTTGGCCCACGTTGGCCCATGTTCGGCCACATTTGACCACGTTGGACCATGTTCGACCACATTTGACCACATTCGACCACATTTGACCACGTTTGGACCACATTTGACCACGTTGGACCATGTTTGACCACGTTTGACCACGTTGGGCCACGTTGGACCATGTTTGACCACATTTGACCACACTTGACCATGTTGGACCACATTTGACCACATTTGACCACGTTGGACCATGTTTGACCACATTCGACCACATTTCACCACGTTCGACCACATGTGACCACATTTGACCACGTTGGACCATGTTGAACCACATTTGACCACATTTGACCACATTGGACCACGTTGGACCATGTTTTCCCGGAGAACAGTGTGTTAGCTTGACCCCAGACTCCCTCCAGCCCTGTGTTTCTGAATGGTGACGAATCAGGTCCGTTGCCATAGTGATAAGCATTTAAAAACAAATCTATCTTTTGAATGAGAGGGAAACGGGAATGAGGAGCCTCGCGAGCGTTGACCTTTAACCTCCGCTCTGCCGCGGTCACTTGGGCCTGTTCAGGGTCAACGGTCAGTCTGACCGTCTGAAGAGGACGATCTTTATTTCGTTTGAATTAAATCAATGTTTTTCGATTTATTTCTGGGCTGAAATATTCCGCAGTGGAGCTTTAAACCCCTCGACAAAAGACAACGCTCACAATCAGTATCGAGTTCTTCTCTTACTGTCAAAATGAGGTTGAAATTGTGGAATCGAGACACCACCAGTTTAGTCCTGGTTTAGTCCTGGTTTAGTCCTGGTTTAGTCCTGGTTTAGTCCTGGTTTAGTCCTGGTTTAGTCCTGGTTTGGCCCTGGTTTAGTCCTGGTTTGGTCCTGGTTTAGTCCTACTTTGGTCCTGGTTTAGTCCTGCTTTAGTCCCAGTCCGGTCCTGGTTTGGTCCTGGTTTGGTCCTGCTTTGCCCTGGTTTGTCCCCGTTTAGTCCTGGTTTAGTCCCGGTTTGGTCCTGGTTTAGTCCTGGTTTAGTCCTGGTTTAGTCCTAGTTTAGTCCTGGTTTAGTCCCGGTCTGGTCGTGGTTTGGTCCTGGTTTAGTCCTGCTTTAGTCCTGTTTGGCCCTGGTTTAGTCCTGGTTTGGTCCTGGTTTAGTCCTGGTTTGGCCCTGGTTTAGTCCTGGTTTGGTCCTGGTTTAGTCCTACTTTGGTCCTGGTTTAGTCCTGCTTTAGTCCCAGTCCGGTCCTGGTTTTGGTCCTGGTTTGGTCCTGCTTTGGCCCTGGTTTGTCCCCGGTTTTAGTCCCGGTTTAGTCCCGGTTTGGTCCTGGTTTAGTCCTGGTTTAGTCCTGGTTTAGTCCTAGTTTAAGTCCTGGTTTAGTCCCGGTCTGGTCGTGGTTTGGTCCTGGTTTAGTCCTGCTTTAGTCCTGGTTTAGTCCCAGTTTGGTCTTGGTTTAATCCAGGTTTGGTCCCGGTCTGGTCCTGGTTTGGTCCTGGTTTAGTCCTGGTTTGGTCCTGCTTTATTCCAGGTTTGGTCCCGGTCTGGTCCTGGTTTGGTCCTGGTTTAGTCCTGGTTTGGTCCTGCTTTATTCCAGGTTTGGTCCCGGTCTGGTCCCGGTCTGGCCCTGGTTGTGACCTCTGACCTCGTGCGATGACGCTGCTCTTCCGGCACCATGAGCGCTTCTGTCGCTGGTCCCGCCGCCGTCTCTTGATAGTTGCACGTGTCAGAATCTCCCGTCCGCTCCAACGGCAGAAGAATGCGTTTGTGTGACCGCTTCAGCATCACCTCAGCGAGCGCGCGCCTCAGAGGAGCACATTCCTGCTCCTGTCGCTCTGCTCGGGTTGAAATAACACGCGCTGATATGTTTGGAGCCCGGCGCGGAGCAGACGGATACAGGAGCCTTGAGGGCCACTCCACGTGCTCCTCTGGACCCTGTGACCTCCCAAACCAAACACTGCAGCTGGAATCGAACCGCGCGCCGTCCTCAAAACGGGCCGTATATCCTCCGCTTCCCCCATCGTCCTCTGGAAAGTCTGCAGACGTCTCTCAACGCTTCTGGAGATCTCACTTACGCTTCTGGACACCTTACGAGAGCTCTTCTGGAAACATCTCTAAGGCTTCTGGAGAGAGGCTGTCGAACTCATTTGGGTCGAAATAAAACAATACAAAATATAAGATATAAATAGCTTTATATACTTTATATATATACTTTATATTTAGGTCACACTCTGACCTGTGTTTTTACCTGTGGCTCCTGATCTGCCCAGGTTTGCACTGGTTTGGATGTTCTCCTCACAGAAGTTTGTTTTGTTGTTGTTAGCTCCACATTAGCTCCACATTCGCTCCACGTTAGCTCCACGTTAGCTCCACGTTCGCGCCACGTTCGCGCCATGTTCGCGCCACGTTCGCGCCACGTTAGCGCCACATTCGCTCCACGTTAGCTCCACATTCGCTCCACGTTAGCTCCACATTCGCTCCACATTCGCGGCACATTCGCTCCACAATAGCTCCACATTCGCGGCACACATTCGCTCCACAATTCGGCACATTCGCTCCACAATAGCTCCACGTTAGCTCCACGTTTGCACCACAATAGCTCACGTTAGCCTCCACGTTTGCAACCACGTTTGCACCACGTTAGCTCCAACGTTAGCCTCCACGTTCCTCCACGTCGCTCACGTTCGCCCACGTCGCTCCACGTTCGCTCCACGTTAGCGCCACGTTTGCGCCACGTTAGCTCCACGTTAGCTCCAACGTTAGCTCCACATTCGCTTCCATCATTCGCTCACAATAGTCCACATTAGCTCCACATTAGCGCCACATTTGCGCCACATTTTGCTCTACATTAGCTCCACATTAGCTCCAAACATTAGCTCCACAATAGCTCCACAATTTTGCACCACATTAGCTTCACATTAGCTCCCACAATAGCTCACATTCGCTCCACATTCGCATTCCACATTCGCTCCACATTAGCGCCACATTAGCGCCACATTTGCGCCACATTAGCTCCACAATAGCTCCACATTAGCCTCCACGTTTGCACCACGTTTTCACCCCCACGTTTGCAACCACCGATTTTGCACCACGTTCGCTCCACGTTAGCTCCATGTTCGCTCCACGTTCGCTCCACGTTAGCTCCACATTAGCCTCCACATTTGCTCCACAATAGCTCCACATTAGCGCCACATTTGCGCCACATTAGCTCCACATTAGCTCCACATTAGCGCCACATTAGCGCCACATTTGCGCCACATTTGCGCCACATTTGCGCCACATTAGCTCCACATTTGCTCCACATTAACTCCACATTAGCTTCACATTAGCTCCACATTAGCTCCACATTAGCTCCACATTTGCTCCACAATAGCTCCACATTAGCGCCACATTTGCGCCACATTAGCTCCACATTAGCTCCACATTAGCGCCACATTAGCGCCACATTTGCGCCACATTTGCGCCACATTAGCTCCACATAGCTACCACATTAGCTCCACATTAGCTCACATTAGCTCCACATTAGCTCCACATTAGCTCCACATTAGCTCCACATTAGCTCCACAATAGCTCCACATTAGCGCCACATTAGCTCCACATTAGCTCCACATTTGCACCACATTAGCTCCACATTTGCGCCACATTTGCGCCACATTAGCTCCACAATAGCTCCACATTAGCTCCACATTATCTCCACATTAGCTTCACATTAGCTCCACATTAGCTCCACATTAGCTCCACATTCGCTCCACATTCGCTCCACATTAGCTCCACATTAGCTCCACAATAGCTCCACATTAGCGGCACCTTTAGCGCAGCGCTGACGTCCACAAAACCATCTCCTTTGTTTCTTCCTTGTGTTTCCCAAAACCACACGTCTTTAGTGCGCATCTGCACTTCTCAGCCCTCGCTCCAGCAGCACAGCCGCTCTGAGCAGCGCGGGGGAGGGGCGGCTGCTGCAAAGGACTCACTTCTAGCGATTAAAAATGCTATATATCTATCAGAAATGAATAAATATAAATTAGAAATGATTAAAACTTCCCCAGATGTTTGACTCCCCGTCTCTAACCTCTGGTAATCTCGGCCCTTTAAAGCTCCAACAGGATTTTTGTCCTGTCGACTGTTCATTTTAACGTTCTTCTTTTTCTCTGGTGTTTGCATGTTCTCCCTGTGTCTTTGATACAGGTCAATCTGAAATCCAAAACAAGACTCAAATCAATATTTACACTTTCACAAAGTCTTATGATTGTTGTGTACGATGATGCTGAGGTTTGACCCTGTGACCTTCTGATCCAGACCCTGCACCACCAGACTTCAGTACAGGCTCAGAGGAGGTGGAGGAGGCATGACTTCAGTACAGGCTCAGAGGACAGGGAGGGGGCATGACTTCAGTACAGGCTCAGAGGAGGTGGAGGTGGCATGACTTCAGTACAGGCTCAGAGGAGGTGGAGAGAGCATGACTTCAGTACAGGCTCAGAGGAGGTGGAGGAGGCATGACTTCAGTACAGGCTCAGAGGAGGTAGAGGCGGGATGACTTCAGTACAGGCTCAGAGGACAGGGAGAAGGCATGACTTCAGAACAGGCTCAGAGGAGATGGAGGGGGCATGACTTCAGTACAGGCTCAGAGGAGGTAGAGAGGGCATGACTTCAGTACAGGCTCAGAGGACAGGGAGAAGGCATGACTTCAGAACAGGCTCAGAGGAGGTGGAGAAGGCATGACCAGTACAGGCTGAGAGGAGGTGGAGGAGGCATGACTTCAGGACAGGCTCAGATGAGGTGGAGGGGGCATGACTTCAGTACAGGCTCAGAGGAGGTAGAGAAGGCATGACTTCAGAACAGGCTCAGAGGAGGTGGAGAGGTGGAGAGGCATGACTTCAGTACAGGCTCAGAGGAGGGTGGGAGAGGCATGACTTCAGTACCGGCTCCTGGCACCTGCGTGTTTAACGCACGTCAAAACGCACGTTAAACACATGTTAAGCGCACGTCAAACACACGTTAAGCGCACATTAAACGCACGTCAAACACACGTCAAACGCACGTTAAGCGCACGTTAAAGGCACGTTAAAGGCACGTCAAACACACGTTAAACGCACGTTAAACGACACGTCAAACACACGTTAAGCACACGTTAAACGCACGCTAAACGCACGTCAAACACACGTTAAGCACACGTTAAGCGCCACGTCAAGCACACGTTAAACACGTTAAACGCACCTCAAATGCACGGTTAAACGCACGTTAAAACGCACGCTAAACGCACGCTAAACGCAACGTTAAACGCACGCTCAAACCACGTTAAGCGCACGTCAGAACGCACGTTAAAACACACGTTAAACGCACCGTCAACACGCACGTTAAACCACGTAAAACACGTTAACACGTTAAAACGCACGTCAACACACGTTAAACAGACGTCAACAACGTTAAGCGCACGTCAAACGCACGTTAAACGCACGTCAAACACACGTCAAACACACGTCAAACGCACGTTAAATGCACGTTAACCGCACGTCAAACGCACGTCAATAACGCACGTCAACACACGTTAAACGCACGTAAACACGTTAAACGACGTTAAACACGCGTCAAACGCACTTAAACGCCGTCAACCGTTAAGCGACGTTAAACACACGTTAAACGACAGTTAAACGCACGTTAAAGGCACGTTAACGGCACATCAAAACACGTTAAACACGTCAAACACACGTCAAACACATGTTAAACGCACGTCAAACACGTTAAACGCACGTTAAAGGCACGTCATACACACGTTAAAGGCACGTTAAAGGCACGTCAAACGACGTTAACGCACGTTTCAAACACACGTTAAAACGCACGGTCAAACACACGTTAAACGCACGTCAAACACACGTTAAACGCACGTCAAACACACGTTAAACGCACGTAAACACGTCAAACACACGTTAAACATGTCAAACGCAACGTTAAACACACGTCAAATCACACGTTAAACGCACGTCAAACACACGTTAAACGCACGTTAAACACGTCAAACGCACGTTAAAAGCACGTTAAACGCACGTCAAACACACGTTAAACGCACGTTCAAACACACGTTAAACGCACGTTAACTAACACACGTCACAACACACGTTAAGCGCACGTCAAACACACGTTAAGCGCCACGTCAACACACGTTAACCACGTTAAACCACACACGTCAAGCGCATGTTAAAACACGTCAAACACTACGTTAAACGCACGTCAAACACACTTAAGCGCACGTTAAACACGTCAAACACAAGTTAAGCGCACCGTCTAAACACACGTTAAGCGCCACGTCAACACACGTTAACGCACTTAAACGCACGTTAACGCACGTTAACACACGTTAAACACACACGTTAAACCACGTCAAAACACACGTTAAGCGCACGTCAAACACACGTTAAACACGTCAAACACACGTTAAACACGTCAAACCACACGTAACGACGTCAAACGCACGTTAAACGCACGTTAAACACACGTTAAGCGCACGTCAAACACACGTATAGCGCCACGTCAAACCACGTTAAACACACGTTAAACGCACGTCAAACACACGTTAAACACACGTTTAAACACACGTCAAACGCACGTCAAACACACGTCAAACACACGTTAACGCACGTCAAACACACGTTAAGCGCACGTCAAACACACGTTTTAACGCACGTTAAACGGCACGTCAAACGCACGTCAAACGCACGTTAAACGCACGTTAACGCACGTCAAACACACGTTAAACACACGTTAAACACACGTAAACACACTCAAACACACGTTAAGCGCCACGTTAAACACACGTTAAGCCACGTCAAACACACGTTAAACACACGTTAAGCGTACGTCAAACACACGTTAAACACACGTTAAACGCACGTTAAACGCACGTCAAACACACGTTAAACACACGTTAAACACACGTAAACGCAGTCAACGCACGTCAAACACACGTTAAACACGTTAAACACACGTAAACGCACGTCAACGACGTCAACACACGTTAAGCGCACGTTAAACACACGTTAACGCACGTCAAACACAACGTTAAACACACGTTAACACGTCAAACACACGTTAAACGGCACGTCAAAACACACGTTAAAACACTTACGCACGTCAAACACACTTAAGCGCACGTCAAACCACACGTAACGCACTTAACGCACGTTAAACGCACGTAAACACACGTTAAACACACGTTAAACACACGTTAAACACGTCAAACACACGTTAAGCGCACGTCAAACACACGTTAAACACGTCAAACACACGTTAACACTCACAACCCACGTTAACCACGTCAACGCCACGTTTAAACCACGTTTACAAGCGCACCGGCGTCAAACACACGTTAAACGTTCTCGCACGTTAAACGCACGTCAAACACACGTTAAACACACGTCAAACGCACGTTAAACACACGTTAAACACGTCAGACACACGTTAAACACACGTTAAACACGTCAAACACACGTTAAGCGCACGTCAGACACACACTCCGCCACACACCTCTCCCTCACACTTGTCCCTGACTCACATCGGGCCCGGCGCTGCTCATTTCTGTGTTTGCTGTTTTAAGCCCGACTCGGCTGAACCTGAGCCCGGAGCTCCGCCGCGTTTATTTGACTTCTCCTGGATTTAAACTGATTGTAGTTTAGTTTTCAAACAGCGAGAGGGAAACGACGGCGAGCCTGACCTGGTCCGGCGCGGCCCGTTGCTTAGCGCCGCTGTGTATTTTTAAATAACGTTGTTTCCTTGTCAAAGCGTGTTCTGTTCCAGTTCTGTCGCTGAAAAAGGGTCCGTGCGTGAACAAAACTGACATTTAGACAATTACACATAAAACGGACACAAACATAAACCAGAGCGACCCCCCGTCTTCCGCTGCAGGATTATTTAGGCACTTTCACGTTTTGGCCGGGCCAGGACGTTCCCCCTGAACTCGGGTTTGTCGCGGGGGTCCTCGTTCCGTCTAAAACGACATCACATCCTTGAAAAGATGACAAACACACACATTTATTTCAGACACACACATTTTCCGATCATTTGTTTGGGGATTGGGAAGTTGTTACTATGACATTCGGACCCTCGGACCAGACCCTCTTGCAGGTTCCCGCTCCACAAGTTGGTGCAGGGGTTCCCAAACTGGGGGTCGCGAGGTGACGCTGTAAATCTATTTTTAAATTGAAAACAGTTTTTTGTGAAATTGGATCAGATAAAACAGCTAAAACTACTTTTTGCTTTGGGGGTCCCGTGTCAGTTTCATTGTTATTTTGGGGGTCCCGTGTTAGTTTCGTGGTTATTATGGGGGTCCCGTGTCAGTTTTCATGGTTATTTTGGGGGTCTCATATCAGTTTCATGGTTATTATGGGGGTCCCATGTCAGTTGCATGGTAATTATGAGGGTCCCGTGTCAGTTGCATGGTTATTTTGGGGGTCTCATATCAGTTTCATGGTTATTATGGGGGTCCCGTGTTAGTTTCATGGTTATTATGGGGGTCCCATGTCAGTTGCATGGTAATTATGAGGGTCCCGTGTCAGTTTGCATGGTTGTTATGGGGTCCTTGTTCTGAGTCTGGTGGACTGTGGCGCGTTGAGCCACAGTCCACCAGACTTCAGCCCGCCACGGTCCATCAGACTCAGCCCGCCACAGTCCACCAGACTCAGCCCGCCACAGTCTCCACCAGACTCGCCCGCCACAAGTCCAACCAGACTCAGCCCGCCACATCCACCAACTCAGGCCCGCCACAGTCCACCAGACTCGGCCCGCACAGTCCACCAGACTCGGCCCGCCACAGAGTCCATCAGACTCGGCCCGCCACAGTCCACCAGACTCGGCCCGCCACAGTCCACCAGACTCGGCCCGCCACAGTCCGAGCACAAACGTGAACGTGACTTTAGGTTTCCGTCACGTTTGACTTCATGACGCTGGTCACGGTTGAGGGGCAACATTCTGGTGAGAACAAAGCATCACAACAAACGTAACACCAACATTTGACATGGCAACGTCGCTACTCTGGGCCTGAGGCAGGAATCCAGACGAACTTCCTTGTATAAATCCTGTGAAGAGGGAATCTTGGCTGACCAGGCGACAAAAGTGAAGAAAGAGCAGCAAACAAAGTGACCTTTTCATTTCAGGTTACACAACATAAAGCGCTAATGCCAAGGCGTTCCAAAGTGTTCGGAAAGCCCGGAGAAAGTGTAATCTTCTGCTGATAATTAGTCAGATGAATGAGTTGCGTCTTTTGTGGCGCTGGAGGAGCATGAAAGCTGATTTGGTTTGGCTGGAGTCGGATGGAGACTGGAGTGAGGCTGAATAGAGTCTGGACGGCGATGTGACAAAGCAGGTTTTGTTTGAGCAGAGTCTGTCTCTGGGACCGGCCCCTAACAAGGCCCTTCAGCCTGTGGAAGAGCGGGGTACACTTACTGTGAGTGGATTCAGCCTTTGAGCCGTTTAAACACCTCACTGTAGTTTAGAATCTGTAGTTTGCACAGCTTCTGCTTCACGGCAGGAATTTACTTTGGACTTTAAAGGTCTGGAAATGCAACGGTTCAAGTTTCTCTTCGGATCAGCGCTGTCCGAAAGTGGAGCTCCTGGGCCGTGCCTTGGGTCCAACGGGGCCCCTGAGAGGTTCTAGCTCCCAAAGCGGTCCGGCTCTTGGGCTCCAGGTGGACTTTAGCTCAGGGGGAGGAGCTCCACAGCGCAGCCAGATGATTGGCTCAGAGAGAACGCAGACTCAGGCCAAAACAAGACGACAAAAAGAAACACAAAAGAATCATTTGTCTCCAAACGATTAAAAGCAAAACACAAAATTGTGACAAAAACAGGATAAAAAGTGCAACAAATGCGACAAAAACACCACTGACAGAGACGGAGACAGAAACGGGTCTGAACGCAACTGAATGCTACGTTAAAGTATTAGAAACAACTCAAATGACAAATAGAGTCACTTCTGCATCTCGGAACCCTCCTGGACAAACCAGGGATTACACCCACATGCTTCTTCATCTCCCCAAACTCTGACTTGACCTCGTGCTAAAGCGCCGTGTTTCCACTGACGCTAACGTATATGTGGCGCCTTAGCAACACAGAGCTAGCAAAGCACGTTAGCAACAGCTGTTTCCTGTTTGTCCAAATGTGGTGTTTCCAGGTCATAATGCGTCTGACATGATTCCATAAAGAGAGGTTCAAACGCGGCGTCGAGGCTTTGCACACAAGGCAAAGACATGAGGCAAAACTGTTCCTGTGCACGCTCGCTTTAGCCACGCCCTCACACACACACACCAACACACACTTGGAATGACTGAACGTCCTTTTTGTGACTCAGATCGACCTCGGGAGTCAAAAGTGTAATCGTCGAATTTAGATGTGATTTCTTCAGAAAACATTGGTTATGTTTGGGCGACGGCCCCGCGGCGTGGAGGCGGAGCCTGAGCGGCAAACACAGGCCAACGCGAACCTGGACCAAACATGTACAGAGTGGCTCACGCGTGTGTGTGTAAATGTCGAGGTTCGAGTGTCGCACGGGACACGCATGGACCAAAAAGATCCATTTACACTGTTTATAGTTTCAGTCTCTTTTTTTAACACATTTAAATCGTTTTAATTACAGCCGTTAATTATTACAGCCTCTGCGATATTGTGAATGTGTCGATGCAGCGCCACCCCTCTGTCTCTTTAATTGCGACTGCGTTGGAGTAGTTCAGCGAGGTTGACCCAGTTCCCGTCTGAAACTCCCCTCGGTGAGTCCAATCAGAGGTCCTGCTGGCCGCGTGTGTGATTGGTTTGGCCGTGCGTCTCTTCGCCCCCCCCCCCCCATCCCACCCCCCCCCCCCCCCCATCCCCCCCCCACGCCTCCTCCGCGCTCTAATGAAGATTTAAAACCGCTCAGAGCAACGGCGGCGAGGCGGCGGCGTTCGGCCTCCGGCGATGATGGATCTGCTCCGCTGTAAATCCACGCCGACGTTTTCATTGGGGCCGATCAGAAGGAAAGAGTTTTTTTGGGTGGGAGTGGAAAGAGGCGCGGGTTTCACCGGGGTCCGGCAGTCTCGTCTCTCAAGCGCGCGCGTCCACGGGAACGACCTTCAACTTGACCTTGACCCTTTCGAAACGTGACAAAAGAGAAACCGGCGACGATGAATTCTCCGTCACTTCATCTGGGAAAGCTAAAAGGGGGCGTGCGTCGTCACTGGAGACCGCCGTGACCGGAGGCGTGTCCGTGACGACCGCACGTTGGGGGCGGTCTGTGGGTCTCACGCCTCTGTGCGGTGGTCAGTGCGGGTGGTCAGTGTTTATCATAGTTTGGTGCTTGTCCAGTGGCAGCGGCGAGCCTTCCTCCGTCCACGTGCACCAACCGTGTAAGCTCCTCCCACTGCCCGCGACACGCCGGTCAAGCTCCACCCTCTCATCCGAACACGCGGGCAAAGCAAAAGCACTGGTTGTGCCCGGAGGGGAGTTCAACGGGGGGACGCACACAACGCCGCGTGAAAGGAGCACGCTCTTCTGTCATTTGAAGGATTCCACGCGTTTCCTTTTGGCGGGCTCCTAACTCGTGGCGCTTGTGGCCCCTCCCCCCCGGCGGCGCGCGGCTGGCCTGTGCGGTTGCCGGGCGACGGTCGTAGAGTCACGTCCGTCCGCGAGCTGCAGCGTGACGAGTGTGACATGTCGTCCGCAGATGGGATGAACTGCATGAACAAGGACCACGGCTGCGCCCACATCTGCCGGGAGGCGCCGGGCAAAGGGGGCGTGTCCTGCGAGTGCCGGCCGGGCTTCGAGCTCGCCAAGAACCAGAAGGACTGCACACGTGAGTAACCGCCCTAAAGGGCACTGTGGGACTTTTCTGTTCCGGAGAAATGGTCTGCCCTTTGTGAGGGGCCTGGAGAGAGAAGGTGTTGGACCCCCGCAGTGCCTCTTTGAAGGGCTTTCAAACCAAGCAGATCCAGGCCAGAGGAGGTCAGGGGAGGTCAGAGGTCAGGGGAGGTCAGAGGAGGTCAAAGGAGGTCAAAGGAGGTCAGGGGAGGTCAAAGGAGGTCAAAGGAGGTCAGAGGAGGTCAGTTCAAGGAAGTTAAGAGGTCAAAGGAGGTCAAGGAGGTCAGAGGAGGTCAGAGAGTCAGAGGAGGTCAAAGGAGGTCAGGGAGGGTTAGAAAGATCAGAGGAGGTCAGAGGAGATCAGCGAGGTTGGCGGCGTTTGGTCAGAGGTCAGCGAGTCAGCGGAGGTCAGAGAAGGTTAGTAGAAGGTGGCAAGGTCACGAGGACGGTGCAGAGTGTTCAGAGAAATCAGCGAGGTCAGCGATTCAGAGAAGGTCAGCGGAGTCAGCGAGGTCAGAGGAGGTCATAGGGGAGGTCAAGGAGTCAAGAAGAGGTAGGGAGGTCAGAGGAGGTGCTGATCGATTGAAAGCAGCGCTCTGGGGAGTGTACGTATCGGTCGTGAGTTTCTGGGAAGAAGAAAGCGGGTTGCGAGAGGCATCGCATGAGGTCGCATGATTAGTCACGTGAGTTTCGTTCTGTGGTCAGCGTCGAGTTGGGGTGCTAAGCAGTGGAGCAACGGTTTGCAGAGAGGTCAGGGAGTCAAGGGATGGTTCAAAGGAGTCAGGGAGTAGAGGTGTCACGAGGACAGGTCAATGAGGTCAGCGGTCAGAGAACAGGGAATGTCAGCGGAGTTCAGAGGAGGTCAAGGGAGGTCAAAGGAGGTCAGGGGAGGTCAGAGGAGGTCAGAGGAGGTCAGGGGAGGTCAAGGGAGGTCAAAGGAGGTCAGGGGAGGTCAGAGGTGGTCAGAGAAGGTCAAATGAGGTCAGCGGAGGTCAGAGGTGGTCTGAGAAGGTCAGAGGAGGTCAGAGGAGGGTTAGCAAAGGTCAGCGTATGTCAGAAGAGCTTTTTCTTTACACTCATTGAACTGTGCTGCTCTCAGCACCTTGACTTTAGGCTCTGCAGACAGAAAACAGCTTTCATTGTGTGTCAGGAAAATGTTTTCATAAATGGGTTGGACAATTCTGAAATCTGTCTTTAAACATGTCGTTGAAGAAACCTGGGAGTCAAATTTGGACCACATTAAACGTAGATTGACGAGCTCCTGGGAAACAGAGCATCGTCTTGTTGCAGCAACCGGTCACAACCAACATGTCGAGTCATTAGTCCAAATATTTTGAAATCTGACAGTAATAATGAGCAAAGGCTTGGCTGCGGTTCCATGAATGTTCTCCAGTGCATCTGCAGGAGGACAGTTAATACTAAAATCACTGAGGCGTCTCCGGCCAAGTCTGAGGTGTGGAACGATTCAGGGGAGACGTTCAGCGCTCCAGAAACTTGATCAGCATTTTTCTGAAGTTCGGCTGAAGATGGAGAATGGAACATGTGAGTGGGACTCTTGAGCATTGTCGGAGCTGCTGTGATTTGCAGCTCATGCTTACTTTGAGATCTTTCTTTGGGTCATGTTGTGTGTCGTTCTGAAAGAAACTCAACAACCCCAGGAAAGTACATGGATTGTTCTGTCGATGTCCTGGGCAGCAGGTTCCTCTCCTCATAACTGTATTTAATGACACTTAATATTTCACCAGAAATGTGGAAATGTTGTGTTTTTGATACTCAGCGCGGCCTGAAGGAGCATTACTTTAGTTTAATCTGATCTCATATTCGTAGGTCTTTTGCAATCCAAACACCCAATTGCAAAATAATTGTTGCAGGCCAATACACAACGGGCCTCATTCCTGAACGTTTCTCAGAACGTGTTCGATGTGCAAACGCCATCGCCGTTTCACCCTCAAAATCCCAAGAAATGAGGAGCAGGAGATGAGTAAACAGGGAAACCACGAGACCGGCGCCGTGGAAACAAAACAATCAGAGCTGACAGACCAGAACCTCAGTGGAAAACAGACCGTCTCACAGGCTAATCAGGTTAGCATGGCTAACAAGCCCAGCACGCCTCCCGAAAGCCCCTCCCCCCTCACACCACTGAGCCAAGTGCCGTCCCCGCTGTGGAGTCTCCAGGCTCGGCCCTACTAGAAGAAGAGGGCATAACTTTACAACAGGTGGCCCGTATGCTGCGTGAAATGCGGCGTGACGTCATTGAGAGCTGCGGGAAGAGGAGGCGGAGCTACAGATTTGGGACATTATGGAGGAAGTGACACTATGATTCTAGTGGGGGCCCCAGAGGGTGAGGAGGGGGACAACGCCGAAGGCTTTCCTCGAGAAGGCGATCCCGGAGCTTGTTTCCGGTCCTGGAGTTCCGGACCCCCGGGCCAAAGAAGACAAGAAGCTGATTAAGCACGAGGCCTGATAACGAGGTTTCTTAACGATCACGTGAAGGAGCATGATGAAGGCTGCAAACGTTAAAGGAGCGTTCCAGGACGAAGGCAAACAAAGTGGTCTTCGCCCGGGGTATTCTGTCTGAAATACGTCAACAACAGGAGACGTTTCGCCATGTGGGGTCCAGGAGGGGACAACTGAGGTTCCCAGCGACTCTTCTGGGGACTTTTGGAGGTAAAAAAAACACCAGAAAACGGCAACAGTAGCTCGATCCATCAGCGTGGGGGGCTGCGAGTTCAAGCGATGGCCGCACGATAAGGCAACGCATCAGCCCAATAACGGCAGATTAAGATCTAAAGTCTGGATTACAAAAGGTCTAACGGTTTTTCACCACATCGTAAAAACCCTTTGTAAAAACCTCTAAAAGTCCTGCTTCTCCAAGTCAAAGAACCAAGAAATCCTGTTTGAATTAGAATTGTTGGCTGCAATATAAAAGTACTAATACCTTTCTAAAACTGCAGTATTTCTGTGAGTACAAGTACTCATGAGTTTGTAGCGTTTGTTCTTTACGTTGAGAACAAAAACGCCAAAAAAAACGCCAAAAAACAAACAAAAACTAAGAAGTCCGAATGAGGTCCATTATTGTTTTAGTTTCTCTGCTTTTGTGTTTCCCCCCAGTGACGTGTAACTACGGCAACGGGGGCTGCCAGCACACGTGTGACGACACCGACACGGGCCCGGTGTGCGGCTGTCACCAGAAGTACGCGCTGCACTCGGACAGTAAGACCTGCATCGGTGAGTGAGCGGCGGGGAAAAGTTACGAGCGGCTCTAACGGGCTTCCTCAGGGTGGGTTTACGGCTGGTCGGACCCTCTGCCCGCTCATTTTCCTGTCTGACTTTAACAAGCTTTGGCTCGTTTGGAACTCATGTAAATGTGCACAGTCATTAAAAGGGTCAAAAGAACTGTGTTTTCCAGTGGGATAAAACAAACTGGATTTACTTATTCACCAGCGGAACGACGACGCGACGGGACAGACATCAGTCAAATGAAACATCCGATATTATTTACACATTTCACTGTTTTAGAACCGTTTCATCCTCACGATAATTACGAGTTTGTTTTATGGTAGAATCGCCGGAACAATGTTTTTGGTCCAAATCATGACGAAAGGGGATTCAGTCTGTGACCGGACTGAACCAGGACTTAACCAGGTCTAAACTCGGACCACCAGAAAAAGCATGTTGGGGGGACCAGTTTGAAGTTCTCACGGTCCAGATCTGTCCAAAAGACCAGATGTAATCCAGACCTGAAAAGCATCATTTCAGAATGAACAGCTTTGTTTGTTTGTTTGTTTGGAAACGCCTCACACACATACACACATACACACACACACATACACACACACACACACACACACACACACACACACACACACACACACACACACACACACACACACAGATACACAACTACAACAATACACACACACACACACACAACAATACCACACACACACACACACACACACATACACACACACACACACACACACACACACACACACACACATACACGACACACACACCACTCACCACACACACAATACACAAACACACACCTACACTACACACACATACACACACACACACAGCATACAACACACACACTCACACACACAACATATACAGCACACCACACACCACATACATACACACACACACACACACACACCACACATACACGACACTCCACACACAACACACACACATACACACACACTCACCATACACACTACACACACATCAACACACACAGTACAGTCACACATTACACCAAAACCACATAACACACACACATCATACATCACACAGCACACACTCACACACACACACACACACATACCACACCACGACACTTCATCACACACACACACACACAACACACACATACACACACACACACATACACCACACACACACTCACACATCACACACACATACCACACACACACACACACACACACACACATACACACACACACACCCTACACTACACACACATACACACCACACACATACATACACTACTCACACGCGCATACACACACAGCACACACATTACACATACTCACTAACAACACACATACACACACACACAACACACACATAACATACACAACACACACAGCACCCTTACATACCACACACACTCACACACACATACATATCATACATACACAACACATCACACAAACACACACACACACAGCAATACACACACATCGCGCTCACACACGCTCCACCACACACAACGCGCTCAACACACACACGGCGCTGCTCACACACGCTCCACACAACACGCACCCCGCGCACCCCAACACACCCGCCCACACACACAACATGTCACACACGCGACACACACACACACACGTGTACACACCCTCCACACACACAAACATGTCACTCTAACACACATACACAGGCACTACACACACACATGCACACGCTGCTCACACGACGCTCACACACACACCCGACAGGCATCACACACGCTCTACACACGCTCACACACCACACGCGCTCACACACGCTCCACACAACACACACGTTCACACACGCTTCACACACACACAACACCACACGGTCACACACCTTCTCACACACACACATCACGTGTCACCACGCTCCAAACACACACCACACACGTGTCCATCACACGCGTCTACACACACAAACACGTGTCAACACACATACACCAGCACACAACACACACATGCACACCGCTCACACACGACCACACACACACGCGTCGCTCACACACGCTCCACACACACGCTCCTCACACGCTCCACACACACACACGTGTCCAACACTGCTCACACCACTTATAGAGGTCATGCTGATGAGTTTGAGTGTCAAAGGTCATGAAATGTTCTGGGCTCAAAACGACTCACATGTGAAGGAGCTGCTTCAGTCTGGACCTGACTTATACGAGAGGATGACATTAAAGAACATGTGTGAGTGTGGACGAAAGGACTTGTGAGGCGGGTTGAAGTGTCCTTTAGCTCCCCCTGTCACTAGCTACAAAAACTAGCCAAGCTCTGCACGGGCAACAACCACAAACGACTTGGTTCACTTTGTAGTTGTGCCATCTGGTCCTTCTCCACTGGGCGGGACCTCCTGATAAAGGGTGTTTACAGTTTCACTTGAGACCACTCTTCTTTGTGTCCTAAGGGTCTCCAGCACACTGTTGGAAACGGCCGGTGGGTAGAACCCAGGTTCTCCTGTAGCACTAGTACTCTTCAGACTGTAGCAGCTCTTTCTCATGTTGTGTCGTGAGCTCCTCCTGGACAAGCGACGCACCACTGACACACACGGTTCTGCCACGCCCTGCTGAGAGTGGAGACTTGTCCACACACCTTCTGAGCTGGAGAAGAGCAGCCATGACTCTGTGACTAACCCCCCCTTTGCAGCCGGAGCCTCGTCGCGCTGGGACCCTCGAGGACAGGACCTGTGCACTGTCTGTCTCTGTCCTCTCTCCTCTGATAGAAAAGGCCTCCCCACTCCCCGTGCCCCCCTCCTGTGGCTCTGCTCCTCTCTCTGGGTACAGCCGGATTGCCTGTGTTGTCTGGGGTTCTGTGGGTGGGGGCTCAGGACCACAGGGACGTTCTCAATTGCAGCCTGATCTTAGGTAGAGCTCCACAAAGCCCATGTAACCTTCATTCTCCTGCTCATTTCATCTGACCACAGTGAACAGGACTGGGCCGAGGGCGCGGCCCTGGACACGCCTCTGGGTTCTTCACCAGCTCCTGCTGGAGAACATCATGGAGAACATCAGCAGATCAATGACAAAACATCCAAGTATTCGAAATGACTCGTATTTAAACGCCGGGTGTTCGCCTCATGCCGGGCGGGTCTGTATTTGATGAATGCCGCGCTGCATCACGTGATCTTCAGTCCCACGCAGGTCCTGACCACACCCGCCTCGCAGTCAGTGTTCTCCCGGCTTGAATGCACTTTGAACCTAAACTAAGACTTGAGTTTGTTCATTGTTTTGTCGTCAGCTCAGTTGTGACTGCTCTGCCGAAGCACATTTGTGACGCTCGTGTTCCTCAGCGTCAGGTCGGGCTCCTGCTGCATGACCAATCACAGCGCAGCATTGTAGTTTGGGCTGAAGTCAGAAGGACCAACCTGAACCATGGCGACGCCCACAGCCGTGCGTTGTCCTGTTTTAGCAGATTCATGACTGTTTAGTTGGTTTAAAAAGCTGCGCACAGAAGCTCGAGGAAGACGTCTGTGCTTTTCTCTGATTGGCTGTCACAACAGTGTGTTCCTGCTGTGACACTTTGACCAATCAGATTCAAGTATTCCTCAGCTTCTGTCGGCGAGAGCCTGTCCAGAGTGAGACCAGACCAAACTGACTTACGAACACGCTCAGGGCCGTGACCCGCAGAGCGCTTTCAGTTTGGGCTCACGTACGTCGATGAAAGGTCAGCACTTCAACGAGGAACACGGCGGAACGAACGGCTGTTCTTCACGTTCCGTTCCGAGCTCTAATGCCAATTCCTGGCAAAGATTAAGACTTGAATTTCGTAAAGGCCGTGAAGGTCACTTCATACTTCATAAGACGACTTGGAAGAAGGTTCTTGCAGCGCTGCAGGAACAGAATGTCGCTTGTTCTTGAACATCGGCTGAGAGTGGCCCGACTGCTGTGATTGGTCAGATTTTAAGATCAAAAACAGGCCTGGAATGTTTCTAGTTTCTTTACTTTGTTCATGTCCTGATTATTTGCTTCTGAATCCAAGTTTTGTGTCGATCGCTCTGTTTGAGCGTCGTTCAGATTTGAACGTTAAACCACAGCTTCATGTTCGCGAGGAGAGTGCGAGGGGCCGAACCACTGAAGGGGCCATGACACTTGTGGTCATGTAGCGCCACTCTCGCGGACGTCTGCGCAGGTCGTCTGCGCAGGTCGTCTGCGCAGGACGTCTGCGCAGGACGTCTGCGCAGGACGTCTGCCCAGGTCGTCTGCGCAGCTCTGCCTCTTGCCTATAGACACTTGTAACAGGTCTAAAGTAACACAATGAGCTAAAAGGGCCCGTCTGCACAGGCTGGTCACACAAGGCCCGTGTTGTAGAGTGGGGGTGAGAGAGGGACGGACATGCAGCACATGGCCCCCGGCCCCCGTCCCCCGAGCGCTCCTCAGTGACTGTAACACCGGCCCCCGTCCCCCGAGCGCTCCTCAGTGACTGTAACACCGGCCCCGTTTCCCCGAGTTGCTCCCTCAGTGACTGTACAAACCCGGCCCCGTTTTCCCCGAGCGCTCCTCTGTGACTGTAACACCGGCCCCCGTCCCCCGAGCGCTCCTCTGTGACTGTAACACCGGCCCCCGTCCCCCCGAGGGCCCCTCAGACCATCAGCCTGTCACTAACTCTGCTCTGCATGGACCTGTCAGCTCTGGAGGATTCTGTCTCTTTCAGAACATCACTTTTCCTCCTGCTGCACCTTCTCAGAGCCTTTTCTCCAACTCAAACACCACATTTTGCTTTGTCGAGTCGCTTTACGAGACAAAAACACTGACATATTCTCAGTTCACCTCATTTTCAATCATTGCAGTCTTTGTCAAAGCTGCGGTGAAGAGTAGCTCTTAGAAGTGTCCATGTTGGAAGAGAGCGTCCTACAGAGACGCTCGGGCCCTCAGGAGCCTCGGCTCGAGAGGAGCTGCTTAAACACACTCTGTGCAGTGACATTATTGTCTGATGAACAGTTTCCATTCGGGGCAGCAGAGTGGCGCTCCACCACAGCCCTCCTTTTGTCTCCTCTGCCCAGGCTGTGGGCCCCAGGCTGTGAGCCCCAGGCTGTGGGCCCCAGGCTGTGGGCCCCAGGCTGTGGGCCCCAGACTCCGGACCCCGGACCCCGGACTCCAGCACCACTTCAGTAGAGTGGCCCTTTCCCTCTCTCTTTTCAGCCTCTTTCCCTCTGAAACACCCAATGATCTCAGACGCTGCGATGTCCGATTCTTTTCTGAAGCTCAGCCTGAATATGTCTTTCTCCTGAGATGATTTCGTTGATTTCGTTGAATCCGTTTCTGTCTGCGCAGAGACAGAGAAAGAGCCTTTCACCCAGAGCTCTCCAAACATGTGAGCGCCGAGGCCAAAGGAGAAGACAGAATCAGCCAAATAAAACCTCAGACTGTAGATGCCGAATGCACAGGCACTAGAACTGTTCTGCTGCAGACTCACCGTGGCTCGGTTCCATTATAGGAACCGATATCTACTCTGTAGTTTTAGAAAATACACTGGAACTGTTTCTGGACCATTTTAGCGGTCCAAACCGAAACCTGAGAGGTTCTCGGTCCCAAAGCGGTCCGGCTCTCGGGCTCCAGGTGGACTTTAGCTCAGGGGGAGGAGCTGCACAGCACAGCCAGATGATTGGCTCAGAGAGAACGCAGACTCAGGCCAAAACAAGACGACAAAAAGAAACACAAAAGAATCATTTGTCTCCAAACTCTGACTCGACCTCGTGCTAAAGCGCCGTGTTTCCACTGATGCTAACTTATATGTGTTGCCTTAGCAACACAGAGCTAGCAAAGCACGTTAGCAACAGCCTGTTTCCTGTGGTCGACGCCCAAATGTGGGTTCCAGGGTCAGGAATGCGTCTGACATGATAAAGAGAGGTCAAAACGAAACGGCGCGAGGCTTTTGCAACAAGGCAAAGACATGAGGCAACTGTTCCTGTGCACGCTCGCTTTAGCCACGCCCCTCACACAATTGCTAAATGTCTTTTTGAATCAGGTTTGATTCTTGCATTTTATTCCAAGAAGAGGTCAGTAGCTCCGTAGCGAGAACAGGGGACCATTTGCTTTTGCTTTCTAGACCTTTTTTCAAATCCCCCTAAGGCCTCCATCATGGTTTTAAGAGGGTTTTTTACATGCACAACCCAGGTTGAGACAGTGGAAGGCATCAGCTAACACGATCCCTCACCATACAACCATACCACAACTCCACTGGCACGGGACGTTCTTCTGGGGGAAAGGGAACAAAAAAAAAAAACTTTTTTTCCTCTCTGTGCCCACAGTAAACGACAAGCCGAGTGTCCAGCGGTAGACAAACAGGCAACCAGCGATCCCAGACTCTCCTGCTGTGTTTCTGGCATGCTGCCCATCTCTCCCCCCTCACCCGCCCCTCACCGCCCCTCACCCGCCCCTCGACCGCCCTCACCCGCTCCTTCACCCTCTCCTCACCAGCTCCTCACCCAGCTCCTCAGCCCAGCTCCTCACCCACTCTCACCCGCCCCGCACCCGCCCCTCACCCCTCTCACCGGCTCCTCACCCGTTCCTCACCCGTTCTCTCACCCAGCTTCTCACCCGTCCTCACCAGCTCCTCACCCGCTCCTCACCCGTTACCTCACCCGCTCCTCAACCCGTTCCTCACCCGCCTCCTCACCCAGCTCCTCACCCAGCTCCTCACGCCGTTTCTCACCCAAGCTCCTCACCCGCTCCTCACCCGGCTTCCTCACCCGTTCCTCAGCCCGTTCCTCACGCCGTCCTCACCCAGCGTCTCACCCGTTCCTCACCCAGCTCCTCACCCGCTCCTCCCCACTTCCTCAACCCGCTCCTCACCCTTCCTCACCCGCTGCCGTCACCCCAGCTCCTCACCCAGCTCCTCACCCGTCCTCACCCCAGCTCCTTCCACCCGCTCCTCACCTGTTCCTCACCCGCCTCCTCACCCGTTCCTCACCCGCTCCTCACCCAGCCCTCACCCGCTCATCCACCCGTTCCTCACCCGCTCCTCACCCAGCTCCTCACCCGTTCCTCACCCAGCTCCTCACCCGCTCCTGCACCCGCTCCTCACCCGCTCCTCACCGCTCCTCAACAGCTCCTCACCTCGCTCCTCACCCGCTCCTCACCCGCTCCCTCACCCGCTCCTCACCGTTCCTCACCCATCCTCACCCGCTCCTCACCCAGCTCCTCACCCGCCTCCTCACCCAGCTCCTTCACCATTTCCTCACCCAGCTCCTCACCCGCTCCTCACCCAGTCCTCACCCAGCTTCTCTTCACTCCGCTCCTCACCCGTTCCTTCACCCGCTCCTCACCCCGCTCCTCACCCGTTCTCACCCGCCCTCCTCACCCGCTCCTCACCCGCTCCTCACCCGCTCCTCACCCGTTCCTCACCCGCTCCTTCACCCGTCCTCACCCGCTCCTCACCCGCTCCTCACCCGCTCCTCACCCGCTCATTCACCTGCTCCTCAACCCGTTCCTCACCGTTCCTCACCCGCTCCTCACCCGTTCCTCACCCGCTCAGGACATGTCCACTCTAAACGGGTCTCATTTTGAATATTATGAAAATTAATGAACTATAAATAATTATTCAAAATACCACCCCAATCTTAGCAAGAGCCATTGCTTTTTGTGATTTGGTTAAATCCGCCTGTCACTCATTGAAGTGGTGGAGCCTTCACCTTTGGACAATGTCTCCAGACCTGCCCCAAAGCACCGGGTCAGATCATAGTCCAGAACTCTGACGTGACCGTAAATTGAGTTTGGGACATTGCTCCTCTTCATGAGCTCATTGTTTGGCAGGAGATGATGTGAATCAAATGATTTTCCTCGTTAGTCGACGAGTCTGATGAATCGATTTCAAAGTTAAACGCATAAACTTCTTAATTTTGCATTGTTCTCCAATAAACTCCCACCTCTAAAAAATTCGTTTATGGAGATCATTTCCTGCTCGTGACGTGACTGGTCATCACACTGCACCGCCGAGTGGCGAAACTTCAACCCCCTCAACTCGTCCTCCTCATTCTCCTCCTCGTCCTTCTCCTCCTCGTCCTTCTCCTCCTCGTCCTTCTCCTCCTCGTCCTTCTCCCTCCTCGTCCTTCTCCTCCTCGTCCTTCTCCCCTCGTCCTTCTCACCCTCGTCCTTCTGCCTCCTCTTCCCTCCTTCGTCCTTCTCCTCTCCTTTTCACCCTGTCCTTCTCATCCTCGTTCTCATCAAACCTCACCCACCTCATCCTAGTCCTCCTCATCCTTGTCCCCCCTCATCCACACTTGTCCTTTTCACTCTCCATCTTGTCCCCCTGCGTCTTCATCCCACTCTACTCTCCTCTCCTTTCTCCTCTTTCTCATCCCCCTCATCGATCGTCTCCTCACTTCTCCCCCTTCGTCCCCCCATCTTCGTCCCCCTCATTCTTCGTCCCCCTCATTCTCATCCCCCTCATCCACCTCGTCCCTCTGCATCCACCGTCGTCCTTAAACCCCCTTCGTCCCCTCATCTTCGTCCCCTCATCTCGTCCCCTCATCACCTCGTTCCCTCTATCCACTCGGTCCCTCTTAAACCCCCTTCGTTCCCCCCATCTACGTCCCCTCCAATCTCGTTCCCCCTCACTCTCCACCTCATCCACCTCATCCCCTCACTCTCCATCTCGTCCCCCTCGTCTTCGTCCCCCCTCATCCCCCTCGTCCATCTCATCCATCTCATCCCCCTTATTCCTCCGTCATCTTCCTCGTCCTCTCATCCACCTTGTACCCCCTCTCCACCCATCCTCTCACCCCTCGTCCCCCTCACTCTCCTCCTCGTCCCCTGCTCACCTCGTCCCCCTCACTCTCCTCCTTCGTCCCCCTCACTCTTCCTCTTCCCCCACACACCCTCGTCCTTCTCAGCGCTCCTCCTCGTCCCTCTTCACTCACCCATTTGTCCCTCTCACTCTCCTCTCGTCCTCCTCAAAGCCTCGTCCCTCTCACTCTCCTCCTCGTTCCCCTCACACTCGCCCCCTCACCTCCCCCGTTCTCCCCCTTCACTCACCCGCGTCCTTCTCACGCTCTCCTCGTCCCCCTCACTCACCCTCGCCCCCCTCACTCACCCTTCGTCCCCCTCCCACTCTGCCTCCTCCTCGCCTCCCCTCCTCCTCTTCCTCACCCCTTGGCTGCCACCCCAGCCTCACAACTCATCACCTCAGCCATGTTGTCCTCGTTTGCTGGAGGAGAGCTCGTGGTTGTGGTCCTAATGCTTAACAGGGTCTGCTTTTCATGCGTGTTTCTCGCTTCATGGCCTTCTCGCTTCATGGGCTTCTCGCCTTCATGTTCTCGCTTCGCGGGCGCTGTTCTTGTGACCCCTTTCTTTTCTTTTCTTTTTTGCCTAAACGCCGTCGGGCTGAAGGTTGGTCTCTTGGGCTGAAGTCTTGGTCTTCTGGCTGAAGTCTGGTTCTGGGCTGAAGTTTGGTCTCTGGCTGAAGGTCTGGTTCGGCGAAGGTCTGGTCTCTGGGCTGAAGTCATGGATCTTTGGGCTAAGTTTTGTCTCTGGGCTGAAGGTCTGGTCTCTGGGACTGAAGGTCTGGTCTCGTGGGCTGAAGGTTGGTCTCTGGCTGAAGTCTGGTGTCTGGGCTGAAGGTCTGGTCTCTGGCTTGAAAGGTCCTGTCTCTGGCTGAAGGTCGGTCTCTGGGCTGAAGGTCATGGTCTCTGGGCTGAAGTCTTGGTCTCTGCTGAAGGTCTGTCTCTGGGCTGAAGGTCTGTCTCTGGCTGAAGGGTCTGTCTCTGGTGAAGGTCTGGTCTCTGGGCTGAAGTCTGTCTCTGGGCTTCTTTAACCCTGCTCACTGTTTGTCCCCTGTGTTTTAGAATAAAGATGAGGCTGCAATTGAAAGGTCAGAGATGAATTCCACGTCAGTAGCTGATGTGCGACAAGCGCGGGGGAAACGCCGGCTACTTATGGGTAAACTCTTTTCTTCCTTTCTATGTGTTGCCATTGGCGCTTGTGGCTTGTTCCCGCCCCCTCGACCGCCCCACAGGCTACACGTGCTGCACTGTGTTTTATTGGGTTTTTTAGTAATAGTCTGGTCAACCCTGTTCCCCCCGCCCCTAGTCTTAGTCCGGTTGTAGATCCGAGTCTTTCCTCCCTCACTCTGTCCCTCTGGTGCCTCCAGGCGTCACTAACGTCACTTTTGTCGTTGCCAGGTTCTGCTGTGTCTTTGTGCTTCCTTTTTCAAAGTCAAAGGTCAGTCAGCCGCGTTTTTGTGTTTTTTTTCACGCTTCGTTTTGAGAATGCAAACTTCTCAAAAGTTTGTTGTAGAGAGGCTCGTCCACATATTGTTGGTGTCAAAGGTAAACGTGATTGGTTTTTATGCCATTTTTATACGATGAATATCATTTATTCTCCTGATTCTGTGGATCCTTGTATTCTCTCTGATCGTCTGGATGTTCTTGGGTTTTCAGAGGACCTCACAGACCGGAGCTCAAGATGTTTCTGCTGATGCTTTCAATCTGAATGTTCTCCTTCACAAAGGAGTTCCTCAAGGCTCCGTCCTCGGGGACCGGACCAAACTGTTATTTAACAATTTACATAAACTCACTTGGACATAATCTTAAAACACACAGTCGCGCTCCACTTGTGTGCAGATTCTGATGTTGATTCTGTATGTTAGAGCGCCTCCTGCTGCACAAGTGATTCAGCAGATGGTAGGAGAAAACAGTTAATCCAAAGCTCTATAGCTCGTTCAGCTCTGGTTCAGCTCTAAGGTTCAGCTCTAAGTAGCTCAAGTAGCTGCTAGCAGGTAGTAGCCAGAGCTCTAAGGTCCAGCTCTAAGCTCAAGCTCTGAAGGGTCGCTCTAAGCTACTCTAGCTCAGCTCTAAGGCTCAGCTAGCTTCATCTAAGGAGCTCTAGCTCAGCTTAAGGGCTCAGGCTGCTCTAAGGTAGCCTAGTGGCTCTAGCCTAAGGCTCAGCTTAAGGCTCAGCTCTAAGAACGCCGTCAGCTCTAAGGCAGCTCTAATAAGCTCTAATAGCTAAGTTCAGCTCTAAGGCTCAGCTCTAAGGTTAAAGCTCTAAGGTTCAGCTCTAAGGTTCAGCTCTAAGGCTCAGCTCTAAGGCTCAGCTCTAAGGTTAAAGCTCTAAGGTTCAGCTCTAAGGTTCAGCTCTAAGGTTAAAGCTCTAAGGTTCAGCTCTAAGGTTCAGCTCTAAGGCTCAGCTCTAAGGTTCAGCTCTAAGGTTAAAGCTCTAAGGTTCAGCTCTAAAACAAACAAAACAAAACTCAGACTTTTTAAATCATTTTCAGACTTCTAATTCTTTTAAAACACTGGCTAAAGATGGCCAGAACGCGATGGTGTAAAATCATACAAAGTTAGAGCTTCTTTGCATGATTTTACGCCATCGTTTGTGTGTTTTTATGCATTGTTAATTGTATTGATTGCTTTAATGTTACTTCATATCCTGTGTTTGTGCTCATTGGGTTTTTCCTCTGTATGAATAACTAAAACTAATCCAATCTTTCTGTGACAAAAAGGTCGTTAGACCACGTTATGATTCATCTATGAACGTGGTCGACTTGTGCCTTAAGGTCATGGTTGAGGTTGAACATGAGAAAATCCTTCATTATGTGTAGATGATGTTCACCAGAGCCAAGAAACGGAGCGAAACTACGGAACAGTCGCTGCGATGAACCAAAAGCTCCTTCTGTCACTTTTATGAGACACAATTACAAGACAGAAGAACGTCTGATAAAGAACTATTTCAGTCATGTTGACATATTTGAGTGAATGTCCTGTAACATTGAGCACATTTTCATGAGTTCCTCGTTGAGAGGTTTTGAGCTTTGTGAAAAAAGTGTTTTATTGTAGAGTTAAACTGTTTTTCCAATTGACAAAACCATAAATGAAAGGAAATGAAATATAAGCAATATCTGACGAGGTTTGGCTCCTCAAACCCTAAAGCTCTGCCACAGTAACACTTGAATCATGATTTTACCGTTTGACCCGTTTGTGCAGGCGGGTCAGCACCGGCCTCAAGGGGGCAGATTATAGCACTACAACGTGACGCTAAAGACCATGTTTAAATCTGAGACCAAACAAAGGTGGAACTTTGCAGTTTAAAGTACAGGGCGCCACCTCTGGGCCGTGAGTGTAAACATGAGCGACGGCCCACCCAGAGGCAGCGGGACGGAGCAGAGAGGAGTCGTGCAGAGCAGAGAGGAGCAGAGAGGAGTCGTGCAGAGCAGAGAGGAGCAGAGAGGAGTCGTGCAGAGCAGAGAGGAGCAGAGAGGAGTCGTACAGAGCAGAGAGGAGTCGTACAGAGCAGAGAGGAGCAGAGAGGAGTCGTTTAGAGCAGAGAGGAGTCGTGCAGAGAGGAGAGGAGTCGTCCAGAGCAGAGAGGAGTCGTTTAGAGCAGAGAGGAGTCGTACAGAGCAGAGAGGAGAGGAGCCGTCTAGAGCAGAGAGAGTCGTACACAGAGAGGAGAGGAGCCGTCTAGAGCAGAGAGGAGCAGAGAGGAGTCGTACAGAGCAGAGAGGAGTCGTACAGAGCAGAGAGGAGTCGTACAGAGCAGAGAGGAGTCGTCTAGAGCAGAGAGGGGTCGTCTAGAGCAGAGAGGAGCAGAGAGGAGCAGAGAGGAGTCGTCCAGAGCAGAGAGTTTGGTTTGCTTCTGCTCCTGGTGCTGATGAATGAAGATGATACAGATGAATGAGGACCATGCAGCCGTTCAGGGAGGAGAGAGGGCCTTTCAGCTGTCCTTGACCTTTACAGTTCAGAGTGTGCACCCTGCAGCTGTTCAGAGACAGACCCTGCAGTTGTTCAGAGACAGACCCTGCAGCTGTTCAGAGACTGACCCTGCAGCTGTTCAGAGACTTGACCCTGCCGCTGTTCAGAGACTGACCCTGCAGCTGTTCAGAGACTGACCCTGCAGCTGTTCAGAGACAGACCCTGCAGCTGTTCAGAGACTGACCCTGCAGCTGTTCAGAGACTGACCCTGCAGCTGTTCAGAGACTGACCCTGCAGCTGTTCAGAGACTGACCTGCAGCTGTTCAGAGACAGACCCTGCAGCTGTTCAGAGACTGACCCTGCAGCTGTTCAGAGACTGACCCTGCAGCTGTTCGGAGGTGTCACATGTGCCGGACACATGTGAGCGCGGTGTCAGACGAGGCGTGTGGTTCGGCGGCGGCAGAATGGATTTCAAATAAACTGGATGCAGATTGTTGACTGAGCCGCGCCGATGGACGGGTGCACGCGCCTCTGCACACGCGACCCCACGCACAGACACGCCACACCCACGTCCAAACTGAGCCGCACCGCCTCTGCACACGACCCACGCCAGCCAGACACGCCACACCCACGTCCAAACTGGGCCGCACCGCCTCTGCACACGACCCACGCCAGACACGCCACACCCACGTCCAAACTGAGCCGCGGCGACAGACGGGTGCACCGCCTCTGCACACGACCCATTCTACAGTAGTCCTACAGTAAAGGGAGAGAATGGGTCAAACACTAAATACTTGTTTCCATCTAATTGGAGTTCTACAACATGAATTTGGAAGTTTTTTATGTCTATAATAATAAGAATAATAATAATAATAATAATAATATTCGCAATGCAAAGAGAACGTAAACAATGTCAAATTAGAGCGTCAAACTTGAACCCGGGCGCGCATTTGAAGTGTGCTTTTGGCGTGCGGAGGCCGTGCCGAGCGGGCGCCTGCCGTGGGCTCGGCTTGTGTGAAGAATGCCGGAGCAGGTGGAGCCGCGTCACATCAATCAAGAGCTGCCGAGGCCGACCCCGGGGCCCGGTCTAATGACAGGGCCCAGGCCGGGGTAAATCACTGGGGCCCCCAACGGCCGCTCCACACGCACTCGCCTCCGCACAGAACCAGGACTGGGACAGATGGAGGAGGAGCAACAGGAGGAGGAGCAACAGGAGGAGCAACAGGAGGAGGAGCAACAGGAGGAGCAACAGGAGGAGCAACAGGAGGAGCAACAGGAGGAGGAACAAGAGGAGGAACAGGAGGAAGAACCTTTTATTGATCCTCTTTAACCTGTACTTTTACACAAAAACATATATATAACCAAGCGTAGAAAGTACATTCTTAGTTCTCCCTTTATCGCCTGCCATCTCCCGTTGCCATAGCAGCCGTAGCCCGGTGCCAACGTGAGCCCAGTCCAGATGTGGTGAGACGGGCCTGAACGGGGAACAGCGGGCGGGGCATGCTCTTGGTTCGTCTGACCTCGGTGGTCCAGGTCATTCATGAACCTTCTCGTCTGAATCAAATACGAGCAAAAAACACTCATTTACAACAATTCATTTATCTTCTCTGAAACGTTTTGAACCCTTTTTACACTATTTATTCAGGTGAGGATTCAGGACATGCGACAGGAGCTTGTGGAGGGCCTTCTCTTGTGTTCAGCACACATGTCTGGAGATGTGCGCCACACGCTGGAGAAGCGTTGGCATCACAGTGACGCTGCGTGATGTTGTATTGTTCCCGGTGATTCATCCTCTGCCCCAAACCTGTCCGGAACAATGCAACCCGGGCCTCATCAGGACCTTCTCGCTGTGGGGTGTGAGCGTAGAAGTACCGTGGAGCATGATTCGTTTGAGAAGGTTGAACATTTGCACAAAGTGTAGTTCTTGCCCAAAGCACAAAGAAGTACTTTTTATACACATGAAGTATTCTGTCTCTGAAACGCGGAGGAAACGGCCTGAAGCTCGGCCCTGTGACCCAAACACTGACCGAGGCCGTTTGTGCCGCGCATTTTGAGAGGACATTATGTAAATGTCCTGACCTCTGGATGTGGAGCCCGCAGGAGCCCGCAGGAGCCCGCAGGAGCCCGCAGGAGCCCGCAGGAGCCCGCAGGAGCCCGCAGGAGCCCTCAGGAGGATCCCGCAGGAGCCCGCAGGAGCCCGCAGGAGCCCGCAGGAGCCCGCAGGAGCCCGCAGGAGCCCTCAGGAGGCCCCTCAGGGCCCTCAGGAGCCCGCAGGAGCCCGCAGGAGCCCGCAGGAGCTCAGCCCTCAGGAGCCCTCAGGAGCCCGCAGGAGCCCGCATGAGCCCGCAGGAGCCCTCAGGAGCCCGCAGGAGCCCTCAGGGGCCCTCAGGATCCCGCAGGAGCCCTCAGGAGCCCTCAGGAGCCCTCAGGAGCCCTCAGGAGCCCTCAGGAGCCTGCAGGACCTTGCAGGAGCCCACAAGAGTTGGCAGGAGCCCACAGAATTTCGTCAGGAGCCCGCAGGAGCCCTCAGGAGCCCGCAGGAGCCCGCAGGAGCCCGCAGGAGCCCTCAGGAGCCCGCAGGAGCGCAGGAGCCCGCAGGAGCCCTCAGGAGCCCTCAGGATCCCGCAGGATCCCGCAGGAGCCCTCAGGAGCCCGCAGGAGCCCGCAGGAGCCCTCAGGAGCCTGCAGGAGCCTGCAGGACCTTGCAGGAGCCCACAGAAGTCGTCAGGAGCCCTCAGGAGCCACCAGGAGCCTGCAGGAGCCCCAGTTTCTGCCACCTCTAAAGACCTAGAGCATTGTTTACATTCTGAGAGATGGATTATTGATTATTGATTGATTATTGGCTTATTGACAAGCTTTGTGTGCACAGATGTTTGACAATATCCAATCAATCATCTGTGTCTTAAAAACATTAATTATGATGCACAAGCCTTTGACACCATTTTGGGGTCAGCCGGACCCCGCGGGACCGCCCGCTTCACACTCGTCCAAAATGGCATTTATTATTGATTTATTGAGGATGAACAAAACAGACTTTTAATTGTTGAATGTAAAATTAGACATTTTTCTGCTCCAACCCAGCTTTTCTCCACGTGAGTTCGCCTCGTTCATTCTGGCCTCTGTTTACATCGCACCGAGCGCGGGACCAGATCCTGAGTGTGGAGCGGACCTTCTCGGACCCCTTGTGTATTCTCCCGGGTGATTTTAACAAGGGGAATCTCAGCCACGAACTACCAAAGTCCAGACAGTTCATTAAAGTCCCGACCAGAGAGCAGAACACGCTGGATCACTGCTACACAACGGTCAGTAACGCCTTCTGCGCCGAAGCTGCTCTGGTCCACCTGATCCCCACGTACAGACAGAGGCTGAAGCTCTCCAAACCTCACAGAAGTGTAGAGGCAGTGGAGGAGCTACACGTGTGTTTGGACATTACAGACTGGGAGGTCTTCAGAGCTGCCACAGAGAGTTTGGATGAGGACACGGACACTGTGACGTCATACATTCTGTGAGGACATCGTCATAGCAACACAAACCAAAGTCACTTTCAACAATGACAAACCCTGGTTCACTCCAAAACTGAGGCAGTTAAGGCAGCAGAAGGAGGCAGCGCACAGGGCTGGAGACAGGGGGCGCTACAAAGATGCAAAGTATGGATTTAGCAAAGAGGTTTCTCGCGAGCGAGATCACAGTACAATACAGACAACAACCCCGCCTCCGTGTGGGGGGGGCTCCGGCTCCTCACCAACCACAAGCCCAGAGCCCCCCTGCTGCAGACAATCGAAAACTGGCTGAGCAACTCAACACCTTCTACTCCAGGTTTGATATGACCACCCCTCCCCCACGGTGGCCACCTCCGCCAACCCAAACCTGGTCCCCCCACCTCCCCCACCACCCTCTCAGTTCAGGAACAGGATGTTCACAGGCTATTTCGGAAATCCAACCCCCGAAAAGCTGCTGGGCCAGACGGCGTCTCTGCCGCCACCTTAAGACATTGCGCAGGAGAGCAGACCCCGTCTTCACAGACATTTTTTTAACACCTCCCTGGGGTCATGCCATGTCCCAGCCTGCTTCAAGTCTGCCATCATTGTCCCTGTCCCCAAGAAGCCCCGGATCACTGGACTTAATGACTACAGGCCTGTGGCGCTGACGTCTGTAGTCATGAAGTCATTTGAACGCCTGGTCCTGCCCCACCTCAAGTCCTTCACCTCCTCCCTGCAGGACCCCCTGCTGGACCCCCTGCTGGACCCCCTGCAGTTCGCCTACAGAGCCAACAGGTCTGTAGACGACGCCATCAACCTGGCACTCCACTTCATCCTGCAGCATCTGGACTCCCCAGGAACCACCCTCATCGGGCTCATCTCTGAGGAGGGAGGTGGCGTCCTGGAGCAGCGGTAACAACTGTTTCCTAACGCACGCCCTTTTGATTGAATGTTCTGATTATTGATCAGTGTTTTGTGTTGCACCTTTAACGCCAAAACATGTTCTTATGTTTGGGAATTTTGTTCATTGACAATGGAAATAAACCATTTCTGATTCTGATTTGACTGATTGGCTGTGAACCTCTATATTAAAGGACCAAAACTGATCATTGACCGTTAAAAGTCGATCCGTTCATAGTTCAGTCTGAGGAAGTGTTTCATTTTTAGACCCTGGTTTTGCCCCAAATTGCAGCGAGCCCATACTTCCTGTTTGCTCTCGAATGCTCCTCATAACCCGCTCTTTCGCTGGAGAAGGATCCGACCAGTTCAGAGACGGTCAGATTTCAAGCCCTCAGCACTTCTCTGTCCCCGGGGGCCCGACTCAGGCGCTAAAGCTGCAGCGCGGGGCCGCTCGCCGAGCCAGGAGGCGCTGTTTGGTTTGGGATTAACGCCGGCCGTATTCACAAGTCCTGCCAAGATCAGAACGCAACCGATGTGGACCGGACAACACAAGGTCCTGCTGCGGAGTGTGTGTGGGAGTGTGTGAGAGTGTGTGTGTGTGTGTGTGTGTGTGTGAGAGAACGTGTGTGTGTGTGTGTGTGTGTGTGTGAGAGAACGTGTGTGAGAGCGAGTGGAATAATACAGTCAGAATGATCATAGTCACAGTTTATGAAGACACGTTTTAAAGAGTTCCATTCAAAATTAAGAGGCAATTTATGCTCAAAGAACATATTTTTCTGACAGTTTAACCTTAATCAAAATAATGTTGCTGTCGTATAGTTGTATTTGTCAAATAAAAACTATTGTGTAAATTCGGGTTTTGGGGCTTTAATTTCAAACATCTAATTTAAGTCATAATTGAGATTCAACAGATGTTGCTGAGGTCGCCAGAAAGTAAACGGCTTATTCTGCAGCATTAGCATGCTACGTAGCATTAGCATGTAGCATCAGCATGTAGCACTAGCATTCTTGTGTCGTCATGTCTGTATTTAGTGCATAAAACTCTAAACGTCTGCGCTTGAGCTTGTAGTGGTGGAACGGTGGCGCTCCGTGGCAGAGTGGTTAGCGCACGCGTGCCGCAATCTGGCTCCAACATTTGCCTCATGTCTTTCCACCGGTCACATCCCCGTTTCACACTCTGTCCTGTCCAGAAGCACAAATCTCCAATATAAGGTTGTGTTGACCGCCTTTTGTGAACCGTGCAGTTGAACCCGTCGCGTGCACTTTCATGAGCGCGAACAGACTTTTAATCTACACATCTGCATTAGTATTTGACTCATTATTAGCTTTTCTCACTTTTAGTTTACCATTTTCATTGGCCGATTATAAGTTATTAATTATTCCAATAAAATGTGGGCGTGTTTACTGAGCTAACTTGACCTGTGACCTGCAGTTACAGAGACACGGAGGGTTTTATTTGTGTGCAGAGTTTCTATGTTTTAAGCACCTGAAACAATAACAGCAGTATGTTAGCATGTTAGCGTGTTAGCATCGCTTCGTGCTATTAGCTCCAGGACGATAAGCCCAAACATCAGGCTGACGTAGGGGAGAGGGAATGCCTTTATATGGACAGGTTGAGAGGTGATCGGTTGCGAGACAAAGATTCCGGCTGGAAAAGGCGGAAACGCAGTCTTTCCTGGTGTATTTCCATTTCAGATCGTAAAGTCTTTGGACCTGGACTCTTTGAAAACGGGAGCACAGACACAGCGGTGCGTGTCTTGTGAGATACACTGTCTGACTGTGCTGCATGGACCTCCTCCGACCTCCTCCGACCTCCTCTGACCTCCTCCGACCTCCTCTGACCTCCTGTCCCTCAGTAGAGTCCGTGCGCTCACGCCGCAGCGACGACGTGCACAGTCCGAGCGTGTGACCGTCTTCTTGTCGTTCGAACAGAGACCTGCGCGGTGAACAACGGCGGCTGCGACCGGACATGCAAGGACACGGCCACCGGGGTGCGCTGCAGCTGCCCCGTGGGATTCACCCTGCAGCCCGACGGGAAGACCTGCAAAGGTGAGTCTTGAACGCCACCGCAAAATCCGCGCCACTTTATTTCACAATTATCGAGTATCGTTCAATAAAAGACATGACGTGAGCTGTCTTTTTGTGTGTGTGTGAGAGGGGCGTGGCTAAAGCGAGCGTGCACAGGAACAGTTTTGCCTCATGTCTTTGCCTTGTGTGCAAAGCCTCGACGCCGCGTTTGAACCTCTCTTTATGGAATCATGTCAGACGCATTCTGACCTGGAACAGCACATTTGGGCGTCGACAAACAGGAAACAGCTGTTGCTAACGTGCTTTGCTAGCTTTTGAGTTGCTAAGGCTCCACATATAAGTTAGCACGAGATCGAGTCAGAGTTTGGAGACAAATGATTAGTTTGTTTTTCTCTGCTTGTTCTGGCCTGAGTCTGCGTCCTCTCTCATCCAATCATCTGGCTGCGGTGTGGAGCTCCTCCCCCTGAGCTAAAGTCCACCTCGTTACCGATTTTGTTTGAGTCTGGACTTGGTCTGGTCTTGGTCTGGACTTGGTCTGGACTTGGTCTGGACTGGGTCTTCCTCTTGGTCTGGACTGGGTCTTGTCTTGGTCTGGACTGGGTCTTCCTCTTGGTCTGGACTGGGTCTGGACTGGGTCTGGACTGGGTCTGGACTGGGTCTGGACTTGGTCTGGACTTGGACTTGGTCTGGACTGGTCTGGACTGGGTCTCTGTCTTTGGTCTGGACTTGGTCGTTGTCTGTGGTCTGGACTGGGTCTTGTCTTGGTCTGGACTTGTCTGGACTTGGTCTGGACTTTGGTCTTGGTCTTGGTCTGGACTTGGTCTGGACTTGGTCTGGACTTGGTCTGGACTGGGTCTTCTCTTGGTCTGGACTGGGTCTGGACTGGGTCTTGTCTTGGTCTGGACTGGGTCTTCTCTTGGTCTGGACTGGGTCTTGTCTTGGTCTGGACTTGGTCTGGACTTGGTCTGACCTGGGTCTTGTCTTGGTCTGGACTGGGTCTTGTCTGGTCTGGACTTGGTCTGGACTTGGTCTGGACTGGGTCTTGTCTGGTCTGACTGGGTCTTCCTCTGTCTGGACTGGGTCTGGACTGGTCTTCTCTTGGTCTGGACTGGGTCTGGACTGGGTCTTCCTCTTGGTCTGGACTGGGTCTGGACTGGGTCTTGTCTTGGTCTGGACTTGGTCTGGACTTGGTCTGGACTGGGTCTTGTCTTTGGTCTGGACTGGGTCTTGTCTTGGTCTGGACTTGGTCTGGACTTGGTCTGGACTTGGTCTGGACTTGGTCTGGACTTGGGTCTTGTCTTGGTCTGGACTGGGTCTTGCGTCTGGTCTGTCTTGGTCTGGACTGGTTCTGGACTGGGTCTTCCTCTTGGTCTGGACTGGGTCTTGTCTTTGGTCTGGACTTGGTCTGGACTGGGTCTTGTCTTGGTCTGGACTTGGTCTGGACTTGGTCTGGACTGGGTCTTGTCTTGGTCTGGACTGGGTCTTCCTCTTGGTCTGGACTGGGTCTGGACTGGGTCTTGTCTTGGTCTGGACTGGGTCTTGTCTTGGTCTGGACTTGGGTCTTGTCTTGGTCTGGACTTGGTCTGGACTGGGTCTTGTCTTGGTCTGGACTTGGTCTGGACTTGGTCTGGACTGGGTCTTGTCTTGGTCTGGACTTGGTCTTGTCTTGGTCTGGACTGGGTCTTGTCTTGGTCTGGACTTGGTCTGGTCTTGTCTGGACTTGGGGACTGGGTCTTGTCTTGGTCTGGACTTGGTCTGGACTTGGTCTGGACTGGGTCTTGTCTTTGGTCTGGACTTGGTCTGGACTGGGGTCTTGTCTTGTCTGGACTGGCTGTCTTGGTCTTGGTCTTGTCTTGTCTTGGTCTGGACTTGGTCTGGACTGGTCTGGACTGGGTCTTCCTCTTGGTCTGGACTGGTTCTTGTCTTGGTCTGGACTTGGTCTGTCTTGGTCTGGACTTGGGTCTGGTCTTGGTCTTGGTCTGGACTGGGTCTTGGTCTGGACTTGGTCTGACTGGTACTTGGTCTTGTCTGTTGGTTTGTCTTGGTCTGGACTGGGTCTTGTCTTGGGTCGGACTTGGTCTGGCTGGTTCTGGACTGGTCTTCCTCTTGTCTGACTGGGTCTTGTCTGTTGGTTCTTGTTTTGGTCTGGACTTGGTCTGGACTGTTCTGGTACTGGTCTTCTCTTGGTCTGGACTGGTCTTGTTGGTCTGGATTGGTTTTCTTGTCTGATGGGTCTTGTCTGGTCTGACTTGGTCGGCTGGTTCTACTGGGTCTTGGCTTGTCTGGACTTGGTCTTTGTCTTGGTCTGGGTCTGGACTTGTCTGGACTGGTCTTGTCTTGTCTTGGTCTGGCCTTGGTCTGGACTGGTCTGGACTGGTCTTGTCTTGGTCTGGACTTGGTTGTTTGTCTTGGTCTGGACTTGGTCTGGACTGGTCTTGTCTTGGTCTGGACTTGGTCTGGACTTGGTCTTGTCTTGGTCTGGACTGGGTCTGGACTGGGTCTTGTCTTGGTCTGGACTTGGTCTGGACTGGGTCTTGTCTTGGTCTGGACTTGGTCTGGACTGGTTCTGGACTGGGTCTTCCTCTTGGTCTCAGGGGCTGTTCAGAGATGGTTGTTCAATCACAGTTGTTTGATTCTCTGTTTTAATGGTTTTTTTTATTCACACTGCACATAACCTTGCTGCTGGTCGTCATGGTGATGATGCAGGTCATGTGTCACCTCCTGGGTCATGTGGAAGTTCTTTCTTTGTATCTCTGGGTTCTCATGACGGACGTTCTTACACTGTTCCTCACACAAGGGGGTCCATGGGGGAGAGGGGGGAGGAATGTGACACTCTGGTGCTGAGCTTCTGGAGCCGGCTCTGCCTCAAACGGGAACTCCCTATGTTCACCACACACTGCACAGCGCCCTCTAGCTGCAGACAGGACTTTTCAGTTATATTATGACATCGTGCAGTGGGGCAATTTTGCAGAACATGTGACTTTAAAAGCTTTAGCTGTAGCTTTAGCTTTAGATGTAGTTTTAGCTGTAGCTTTAGCTGTAGTTTTAGCTTTAGCTGTAGCTGTAGTTAGTTTTAGCTGTAGCTGTAGTTTTAGCTGTAGCTTTAGCTGTAGTTTTAGCTTTAGCTGTAGTTTTAGCTGTACTTTTAGCTGTAGCTTTAGCTGTAGTTTTTAGCTTTAGCTGTTGCTTTAGCTGTAGTTTTAGCTGTAGTTTTAGTTTTAGCTGTAGTTTTAGCTGTAGTTTAGCTGTAGTTTTATCTGTAGTTTTAGCTGTAGCTGTAGTTTTAGCTGTAGTTTAAGCTGTAGTTTTATCTGTAGTTTTAGCTGTAGCTGTAGTTTTAGCTGTAGTTTTAGCTGTAGCTGTAGTTTTAGCTGTAGCTGTAGTTTTAGCTGTAGTTTAAGCTGTAGCTGTAGTTTGGCTGTAGTTTTAGCTGTAGTTTTAGCTGTAGTTTTAGCTGTAGCTGTAGTTTTAGCTGTAGCTGTAGTTTTAGCTGTAGTTTTAGCTGTAGCTGTAGCTGTAGTTTTAGCTGTAGCTGTAGTTTTAGCTGTAGTTTTAGCTGTAGCTGTAGTTTTAGCTGTAGCTGTAGTTTAGCTGTAGTTTTCGCTGTATCTGTAGTTTTAGCTGTAGTTTTAGCTGTAGCTGTGGTTTTAGCTGTAGCTGTAGTTTTAGCTGTAGCTGTAGTTTAGCTGTAGTTTTCGCTGTATCTGTAGTTTTAGCTGTAGTTTTAGCTGTAGTTTTCGCTGTATCTGTAGTTTTAGCTGTAGTTTTAGCTGTAGTTTTAGCTGTAGTTTTAGCTGTATCTGTAGTTTTAGCTTCAGCTGTAGCTGTAGCTGTAGTTTTAGCTGTAGTTTTAGCTGTATCTGTAGTTTTAGCTTCAGCTGTAGTTTTAGCTGTAGTTTTAGCTGTAGCTGTAGTTTTAGCTGTAGTTTTAGCTGTAGCTGTAGTTTTAGCTGTAGTTTTAGCTGTAGCTGTAGTTTTAGCTGTAGACTGTAGATTGGTGTAACCTGCTTGTCCACATGGAGACGTTTAATGCCATACTGCAGAACTTTTCCATGAGGCGTTAGTTTTGTGCTGTCTCTGACGTGGAGCTGCAGCAGAGCTTGTGTGAACAGTGAGCGCTGATTTGTGGCTCTGACAGAACCCGACATTATCATGAAGCAAACATGAACCCCACTGGGCGGCGGATGAGTGACGGCGCTGGGCGGCGAATGAGTGACAGCGCTGGGCGGCGAATGAGTGCACAAGATGGATTGAGCCGCGGCCAGCTGCGCCACGCCCACTTAATGTGTAAGAACAAGAAAAATATATTAATTATTTAGAAACAATGCGCCCGATATGGTGTGCCGATATCTGCCAGATTATAGGATTTAAAATGGCCACACTCTTACCTCCTTTTGTCACTACAGACCCGTCACAGACCAGTCACAGACCCGTCACAGACCAGTCACAGACCCGACACAGACCCGACACGGACCTGTCACGGACCCGACACAGACCCGACACAGACACATCACAGACCAGTCACAGACCCAACACAGACCCGACACGGACCGACACGGACCCGACACGGACCCGACAGACCGGACCGTACAGCCGACACGGACCGACACGCGAACCGAACGACCGCAGAAAAGCGACCAAACACGGACCCGACACAGACCCGTCACAGACGTGTGACACGAACACGTGGGGTTCTCTCCTCTACACACTTAAGTGTTCAAACTGAACCATAATATTGGCCACGCTGTTGATTTCAGGCCAACCGGTTTCAGATGGTGTTCTTCCTGGTGGTTCTTCTTCATGGTGTTCTTCATGCACGTTTTTCATGGTGTTTTCTCATGACGTTCTTCATGGTGTTCTTCATGGTGTTCATGGTTTCTTCATGATGTTCTTCTGGTCTTCTTCATGGTGTTCTTCATGGTGTTCTTCATGGTGTTCTTCATGGTGTTCTTCATGGTGTTCTTCATGGTGTTCTTCATGGTGTTCTTCATGGTGTTCTTCATGGTGTTCTTCATGGTGTTTTCATGTTTCTTCATGGTGTTCTTCATGGTGTTCTTCATAGGTGTTTCTTCATGGTGTTCTTCATGGTTTCTTCATGGGTGTTCTTATGTGTTCAGATGTTCTTCATGGTGTTCTTCATGTGTTCTTTCATGGTGTTCTTCATGGGTGGTTTCCTGGTGTGCTTCTGGTGTTCTTCATGGTGTTCTTCATGGTGTTCTTCATGACGTTCTTTCATGGCGTTCTTCATGACCGTTCTTCATGGTGTTCTTTCATGGTGTTTCTTACATGAAGTTTTGATGGTGTTTTCATGGTGTTCTTCATGGTGTTCTTCATGGTGTTCTTCATGGTGTTCTTCATGGTGTTCTTCATGGTGTTCTTCATGGTGTTCTTCATGGTGTTCTTCATGGTGTTCTTCATGGTGTTCTTCAGGATGAAATGGCCAGAAAAGCACTATGTTCAGTCGGATGTGTTCCTAATGTTTGGCCTGGTGAAACAAAGGTAAAATAAGCCCTCTGTGTGATTGTGCTGCAGACAGATTATTGTCGTCTGATTGGTTTACTCCACATCTGTTCACCCAGGGACCAATGAATGAATGGTTCTGTTTCCTGTCTCCTGGTCAGTGTCCTGGTCAGTGTCCTGGTCAGTGTCCTGGTCTGTCGCGAGGCTTCAGAGGAGTTCCCTGTGTGTGTGTGTGTGTGTGTGTGTGTGTAGGCGAGCTGTCTCCTGTCGCATGTGTAATGTTTGCTGTAATATTGTGAGTGGGCGGGACGTTCATTTAGTCGTTTACAGAGCTGCTGTTTCTGCTCGACCCGCGCCGGCCCCGCGGTCGGCCCCGCGGTCGGCTCCGCGGTCGGCCCCGCGGTCGGCCGCGGTCGGCCCCGCGGTCGGCCCGGGTCGCGCCCGGTCGGCCCGGTCGGCCCCGCGGTCGGCCCCGCGGTCGGCGGTCGGCCCCGCGGTCGGCCCCGCGGTCGGCCCCGCGGTCGGCCCCGCGGTCGGCCCCGCGGTCGGCCCCGCGGTCGGCCCCGCGGTCGGCCCCGCGGTCGGCCCTGTGTCTGAACCGAGTTCTACACAATCTCACTCTGGACAGGCTTTCGCTGGACGTCCTGACGAATACTTGAATCTGATTGGTCAAAGTGTTAAATGCAGTCTGAAAAGCACAGACTTTTCCTCGTACTTCTACGTGCAACTTTTTTAAAAACAAAAAAGTCGTAAATCTGCTAAAATAGGACAAAGTATGTAAAAATATAAAAATAAATTGCTTTATATAGTTATCTGTGGACATATTCATGCTGCAGCAGCAGGAACAGGATCTGGAACATGTCTGTGATATGATTTATATCATAATCATGTCACAGACATGTTTCTGTCGCTGCTCAAACTCAATATGAGCTCATCATTTTTACAGTTTAATTTGAGTGAGAATAAACTCTTCATGTAGTGAATGAAATGAGGTCATTGTGTTTATGTTCACAGTGTGTAGTAACTCAAAGTGCTTTACAACAGTTAAAACATATTAAAATCACAAGACGAAAATAAAAGCATAAATAATTATGTTAAGATGTAATTAGAATAATTTTTTTTTTAGATAAAATACCTTCACTCAAAGGCACAGCTAAAGATTTAAATGCTGTTCGTGCGGGGGCCTGTCTCACATCCTCAGGGAGACTGTTCCAGATTTTAGCTCCATAAAACTGGAATGCTGATTCCCCATGTTTAGTCCTGACTCTGGGCACCAGCAGGAGGTCCTCAGAGTCCGAGATGTACTTTGGTGCTAGGCCACGGAGAGACTTGTACAAGCCAGTGCAGAGACCTGAGCACAGGACTAATGTGATGGTACTTCCTGGTTCTAGTCAGGACCCGAGCAGCAGCGTTCTGGATGTACTGCAGCTGTTTTACAGCTCGTTTGGAGAGGCCAGTGAGCAGGCCGTTACAGTAGTCCTAATCTACTAGAGACAAACGCATGGATAAGTCTCTCCAGGTCTGGTTTAGACACTAGACTTTTGATTTTGGCAATGTTTTTTTTAGATGGTAAAAAGCTGCTGATGTTATTGATCTGACGTGGCTGTTAAAATTCAAATCTGAGTCCATTATTACCCCAGATTTCTAACTTGATTTGTAGGTTTTAGAGCGAGACTCTGGAGGAGACTGCTAACACTTTCTCTTTGTTTCTGTGGCCAAAGACGATGATTTCAGTCTTGTCTGAGTTCAGCTGGAGAAAGTTGTTCTTCATCCACACACTGATCTGTTGGATGCAGTGACAGAGTGAATCCACTGGTCCATATTCACCTGTCGTCATGGAAACAGATCTGAGCGTCGTCTGCATCATTGTGATAGGACACATTCTCGCTGCGTATCAACTGACCTAACGGCAGCATGTAGAGGTTGAACAGAAGGGGTCCCAGGATTTACCTTGGGGCCCCCACAGGTCAGGGGGCATCTGGTCTGAGACACAGTTAGTACTTCCTGTCTTCCAGATAGGACTTTAACCAGTTTAGAGCAGTGCCAGTGATGCCCACCCAGTCCTCTAGTCTCTGTAAGAGGGTCCCATGATGGACAGTCTTGTTAGATCTGAGTGCTGATTTTGACACTAAGACTTTGCCTCGTCAGTGTTCAGACTCATGACGTTTTGTTACTTTTATAGTATTAGTCTCAGTGCTGTGATGTGATCTAAAGCCCGACTGGAATTTTTTGTTTTTTAAATTCATTGTAAGATAATTATTAAGCTGTTTGTGAACAACTTTCTCAAGGACTTTCCCCAAACACGGTCACTCTGTCATGTTCATACTTCATCACACTCTGACCTGTGTTTTTACCTGTGGCTCCTGATCTGCCCAGGTTTGCACCGGTTTGGATGTTCTCCTCACAGAGCATCATCACAGAAGTTTGTTTTGTCGTTGTTAGCTCCACATTTTAGCTCCACATTAGCTCCACATTAGCTCACATTAGCTCCACATTAGCTCCACATTAGCGCCACAT